>CM035230.1:35224401-35629389 GCA_020226215.1 Sindora glabra
TATTTTAATAAAAATATATACTCTCTATATGAAATAAAATATATAATAATATTATTTGATAAATAATTAATGAATAAGTTGTAAATACTTAAATATGATAAAAAGATTAAATTTATATCTTAATAAAATGATAATAACAATTTAATAAAATATTTAAATAAATATTAAAAATACTTTTAATAAGATATGATATGTGATTAAATCTAATAAATAAATTTAGAATGTGAACTTTAATAATTAAAGTTATTAAATGAATTAGCATGTTTTAACACGATCAATAAATATATTAATTCAATATGACACAGTTATTCTTTGAATTGAATTAGAGTTGAAGTTATTCAGGTTGTTATTAATTTTTTGATACGATATAAATTCAATTAGTAAACGTAAATTGTTATCCCTATGAATTTAGTGTAAGTTTTTAAATTAGAGGACAATTAAATATAATCTTCTTATACATGTAACAAATAAGGATAAAAATAAGTTAAATTACATATCAAAGAGTTACAGTTTAATCTTTTTCAACTTAATCTAATCAAACCTTCTCTTTTTACTTTGAAGGTCTTTATTTATTAGTTTCTATGAAGGCTTAATTATATAAATAATTTTTAAAATAAATTAATAAATTAAATCAAACTTTTTGAATAAGTAAGATTAATCTAAAATTTGACTTTATATTAATTAATAAGTTAAATTCAAGTTATAATTTATAAAATAAATTTGATCTATTTAAAATAAAATTTAATTCAATCTGATCTATTTTCACTCTCAATAAAAATTATTATATTTTCTATTTATTTATTTATTTATTATTATTATTTTCCGAGGAGGTGAGTGTTATTTTATTACACACCAAAAGTCCACGGTTATATGGAAGATCCGTCCTATGTACACACAAGATCTTCCATACATACAGTATATAATATATAAATAATAAATAAAATGGGCATTTATTTATTTAATATCAAATCTCACATCAAGTCAAGAAAATAAACAAATGAGATTAGACCCACACGGGCTACAAGGGCGCGTGGATGGAATTTTCTTCCCCACCAAACAACCCTAGGTCCCAAATTCCCCACCCCATAAATAATCCCACACATTGTTCACTTCCTCAATTATCTCCATCTCTCTCTCTCTCTCTCTCACTTCCTCCCAAACGAAAAATACAGAGAAGCAGTTTCTGACCATGTCCCGCCATCGACGGCAAGCTTCGCAGGTTCTGCCGCCGGAGATAATCGCCGGCGATGAGCTATCAAAGCCATTTGACTTGAGCCAGTTCAGTGCTGGCGGTGCTGCAGGTGGTGCGAACTCGCAAGAACCACAGACAATCGGCCAGGCAAAAGAAGCCACCTTGAGTCATTCTCCGGCGGCGGGGAAGAAGCCCCCACCGGCGGCAAAATCGGGATGAAGCGCAGCGGAGAAGTAAAGAATAGTGTGGAATTAAATGTCCATACAAGAGCTTGATCTGTTCCTGCTCCTGCTGCTGCATTTTGTGTCTGTAGTTTGCTTTGTTGTTTTGTCTTTAAAAGGGTCTTTAATCCAATGGAGTTTCACTCCCCCCCCCTCTCTCTCTCTCTCCCCTCTCTAAATAAGTGTAAGAAAACAGGAGAGAGATGAAGATTAAGGTCTTGTAATATGGTACTTTATGTTTGGGAGACTTCCTTTTTCAATGGATTTTGGCTTATTTTGAAGTTTTATATATATTTGAGGAGTAAAAAAGCTCATGGAAATTTCTTATACCTGCGCTGGATTAAGAACGAAACTTGAAGAATCTTTGTTATAATCAAACATGATACTTTTAACATATGGACAAGTTAGGATAATATAAGAAAATATACATTGATTTTTTACACAAAACCCATAGAAAAGATTATGTTTAATGCTTAATTTTGAGATCCCGCAATGATTTCTTAACAAATTAATTATGTGTGGGTTTGTGCAGAAAAAATTATTCTGTATGTAGCATCTCCCGAGTTGACAACTGTTGACAACAAACGAAGGAACCCTGAAATGAGGAACGAAAACTATTTGGTATTTAGTTTTTTTTTTTTTTCCTCCATAATATTTTCTCTCCCTGACTCTTATTACTATGAAAAACAAGCTTATTATGTGAAAATGAATAAGGTTCGTTTGTTTTTCTGGAGTGTATTTTTTTAAGAAAATATTATTTGTATCTATAATTAAAAAATAATAATGTTACCAAAAATTTTATTGCTTGAAAAATGAAATATTTTCAATGTTAAATTATATTTAATATATTAAAGTTTATGTTTTTAAATTTAATTTATTTGCTTTAAAATTTAAAAAATAAAATTTAATGATAAAATATTTAATTTTTTAAAAAAATATAGAGTAATATTAATAAAGGAAAAAAATTACTTTTTCAAAACTATCTATGTTTCATATTAAGTAAATAAAATATTTTTTTATTATTTGACAATTTATTATTATATTTTATTTTATAAAAAATATTTTTGGATTAAACAAATGAATCAAGTCTATTTAGATTTTTACTTTAGCGGACTCCGGGGGATCTGGTTTTGCCACTCTGTTCACAGCTCCTCCGTCTACGGTTTTACGAGATTGATGCAGGAAGGACTTTTGAGAATGTGTTTATTTTTTAAATGATATTTTTATAAAATAATATTTTATATATAAATAAAAATTATTATATATTTTTATATTATATAAATAAAAAATATTTTTTATTAAATTTATTATATTTAATATCATTTTTTTATTTTAATAACTTATAATTATAATTTTATGAAAAATATTTTTCGCTAAAATAAACGAAATCAAAACAATATCATACTGTTCACATTCATCGAAGATCTTTCATGGAGATGAACAAAGCTTTGTTCCACTTAAATGATTAGGTTTTGGGTGGTGTGTCATGTAATGGGTTCAAATCTTCCTATCATCGATTGAAAAAAAAACAAACAAAAACTATAAAAATAAAAATAAAAATAAAGGAAGTGTGCTTTGTTACACTTTTATGGTGCACCAGTCTCTTTTGAAGATCTAAATTTTTTGAATTATACAATATTACGCAAGTTGAATGAAGTCTAACGATTTTAAAATACTGATGTA
Source organism: Sindora glabra (assembly GCA_020226215.1). Lineage (NCBI taxonomy): Eukaryota > Viridiplantae > Streptophyta > Magnoliopsida > Fabales > Fabaceae > Sindora > Sindora glabra. The sequence continues at coordinate 35,227,498 of CM035230.1, forward strand.
TCATGTAACGATGCCTCTTAAAATTTTCCTACACTTTTATCCTACATGTAACTGTTGTTATGCCACCGCCGTAGCAGTAGACATTAAACCGGCCTATCAATGGCATCAAAGGTAGGGAGGAGTTTGTTTTGTTTTATTTTCATTTTCTCTCCTTTCTTGCTCAAATATTCATAGATATAGTAATTTTAAATCATCTAATTAATTGATAATTACTTAGTTACACATATATGCTAAAAAATGTGATTATTAATAATTATATATATATGCTATAAAATATGATTAAATATTATTTGATTTGTTAGCTCCGTTTATTTTCACCATTGATGTTAGTAATTAAAGGTTGCTAATTACTCACGAGGAAATATTTAATCTAATAATATTACATATTTTAATTTTAAGGGTGTAATGTGGGGCTAGGACGATTAAACAAACTAACCTCATTTTGATGTATCTTATATTTTATAATTAAAATGTTATGACATCATGTGGGAGTAAATGCTAAAATTAAACAAAAAAATTTGAAGTGTCAAAATGCTAGAAACAATAAGTTACCTAAAAAAAAAGGCTACCAAAGACAATAATATTCAACTTTTCAATATCACAGGAAAATTAGAAATATTTTTCAATTTCAAAGGGAGAAAGATACAATCCCCACTGTAATAGAAGTCCTCAAGATTTTTTTAATACAGAATCTCCTTATAGATTTTGGGTCTTTTTTTTTTGGTGGGGTCTTCGGTGCCTTGAGTGAAAGTACATGCATCCATGCCTGTACCATTTGACAAATGAAACGTGGCCACATGTCAGTAGCGTGACTTGGAAAATCAAATTCCTTTTATTCTTCCTCGCTCATACTTCTGTGTCCGTGGAAATTAAAAATTGTAAAGTGACTCCTAATGAATTTTTCGGTGAAATGGGCCAATGGAAGTTAAAATGGATTGGGGCCAAGAAATTTCTCTTTTTTTTTTATTTTGTTACATAATTTTATTCTTTTCTTTTTTTAGTCTACTCCTATTATTTAGAGTTCATACTATAATATTATTAATTATTAATATACATATAACATAATATATTATTATTTATTTTAAATAAATTAAATATTTAATTTAGTTTTATTATATATTCTATTTTTAAATTTTATTACTTCAAAACTTATTTATTGTTTCTTTTTTTATTTAGTTCATTACATATTTTTATTTTTTTCTTTTACTCGTATTATTTACAATTTAAACATAACTAACAACAATATTATTAAATACTATATATATAATATTTTATTTTCATTATAAATTTTTTTAAATAAGTTAAAGATTTTATTTATATTTTCATTTTTATTATTTTATTATTTTATTGTTTATACATTATTTTTCTTCTTTTTATCTGCTCAATTACAATTTTTAATTCTTCATATTTAATCACTCTTATTGTTTATAGTTTAGATCCTAATATAATTAAGTAATATAAACATAATATGACATATTTTAAATTTGTTTTTTAAATATTTTAAATATTTAATTTAATCAAATTATTTGACTTTATACTCATTTTTAACTCTTATTACTTTACAACTTACATAATAATATCATTAAATAATATAGATTTAAGAATATATTTTTTATTATAAAATAATATAAATAATATAAATTTTTAATTTAATTTAATTATTTAATTATATATTTTTTAATTCTTATTATTTTACATCTTATATATTATACATCTTCCTTTTATTTGTTCAATTACGTGTTTTCCCTTTTTTTTTTCTTAAGCAAAATACACCAACTGTATGACGTAATTAAAGTTACACAAATTTTTGTTTTAATTTTAAAATAAACACAAGTCTTCCCCCAATTTTACGAGAGGTTATTACTAATTCTATTTTAAATGATGTCGGTGAAAGGTGGTATCGATGTAAGGGAAGAAATGGCAGCAAGATGGTGCTATCATATAATTAAATTGTTAATGGTTTTTAAATAAAAAATCAAATACATAAAAGTATTTTTTAAATTCTTTTATTAGCTTCTCCATTAATGATCAAATCAAACAAAAATACAGTTAAGATTATTCTTGCTGATTCACACTATCATACATACATGTAATTTAGTGACAAAGTCAACATCTAAAATTAAGAAGAGCATTAAAATATATAATTAAAAAAATAAAAATACAAACCTATTATTATAATTAATATAAAATTTTAAATATGAAATATGATAAATTATAAGTATATCAATTTTTTTAAATAACATAATTGTATTATACAATTCACGTTGATATAATTTGTCATTTAGAAATTATTGTAAAATCAATTCATTATCAATTATGTTAAATAACTCTTTCTTAGTAAATGTAATTAAGCAGAAATTCATTAGTACATTTCCTATTTAATACCATAATTATCATTATTTCTTAAATTATTGTCGCCACATGTATACACATTCGTCAAGACTTCTTAATTTTTATGTGGAATGAATGAAATCTCAAAAAAAAAAAAAAAATGCTACTAGTTCCCATGGATTTTGAGTGTATGTATTATATATGCTGTTTTATGTAATTTTTTTTCAATGATTATAATAAAATAATGGGACTAAAAAACATATAGCCTGGATAACAGTTAATATTCAATATCCATTAAAAATTTTGTATCTTTTTTAATATTCAAAATAAAATACTTGATTTTTATAAATATATTTAATAATTTGATCACTCCTCCTATATAAAAAAAATATAACCCAGCCCAATTAAAAATTTAAGTGTCTACTCTACTATGCACCAATTTTTTTTTTTTTAAAGAAAAAGTTAGGCCATTTGTTCTTAAAAATATGAATAAATAACTAAATTGAGATAAATTAAATTAAAAAGAAAGAGCTTAGATAAAGAGATTTATGAATTTATTCTAAAATTAGAAAAAAAATTTTAATGTTTTATTCTCTAATTCTTATCTTATCTGTTTCTATCTTATTTACATGATTCTTTTTAATATCATTATCTATGAAAAATTAATTTAAAAATTTTTAAATTAGTTTTTTTACTATTGATTTGACTTTTTTTAATTTCAAATTAGTTTGCCTTTTTTTTTTTTCAAGTTTTAGATCATTTACACTGTAGTAAATATTCTCTCAGCATATTTTTCGTTTTCTTTTCTTTAGTCATCTTTGAGTATTTTTCGGAGCATTTAACTTAATAATTGTTCTATTTTTTCCTAGCACAATTATCTACTTACCGAGTTGTCCATAAATTTACTCAACCCAATAACTTGGGTTCAATTTTTAATTAAATAAAACTTCTAGATTAAAAATGTAAATTCAACATAACCATACCCCATCACATTACCGATTTTTGTGGGCCCACATTCATAAATTATTAAAATCTAACTTCCATTGTAATGACACATGTTCAAGGCATTTATGCCTGTACTTTCACTCAAGGTACCATAGTCATGGCCTTTTTTTTTTTAATTGCTCTCCAAATCTTTATATATATTTGGAGCTAACAGGAAAGTGTATGCTTCTAGTGAACAGAACAATTAGTTAACAGAAAGAAAATTTTAACAAATAAAAAATAGTATAATTGAGGCGAAATGATTTTCTTTTCCAATTAAATTTGTAATCATATTATATTACATAATTTCACACTCTATCTCTTTATTTCCTTCTCTCCACCTTTTTTTTCTTCTATCTTTCTATCTTTTTATCTCTACTATGAAATTTTTTTGTATATTTTAATTATATCATGTCTTTAATCATATTAAAAAAAAGATAATTGCCATTTTTTATAATTTTCAATATCTTAAAAACTAAAAAAATCATATTTTTAATGTATATGACTCTCACTAAACTAACAAATGAATAATACAATTAATAAAGATGATATATAAATAAAAATCTAGTACTAGACTAATGAGCTTCTAGGTGATCTAACTCAAAGGAGGTGATAGTGGAAGCTCAACCTATATATTTATGAAATAAAATACAGAATGGCGAGTTCAAAGCTTAATGAGTAAATAATCTAATATAAACAAATAAAAATAATAAGTTAATCTTACAAACTGGATCATCCCCTATAAAATCCAACACAAAAAAACTTTTACAAGTATCAACTCACACATGAAGTAGCTAAAGAAGGCTCGTGCACAGCCATATCGTCACATTCATTCCTAAATAGTTTCAAAAGGCTTAATTGTAATTATATTATCATCATTATATCATATAAAGTAACCAATGACATTTAGGATTCAGATCTAATTCACAATGCATAACAATTACTAATATAACATGTACATCCTTCTATAACTCTTGAATTAATCTTATACTCTTCAAAAACTTTCCTTTTTTATCTTTTCAAGGACAACCTTATATCTTGAACAAATATATTATCAGGACTTAATCATCTGGTATTCATATCATTCCCAACACATTTCTTATCTCATAATTAGGTCATATTTATCATATTAGCTAATTAACACCATGTCTTAATGCATGGTCACGTACTATATTCCATCACTTAATTAACATTATATGTATTTAAAAAGTTAGTTCATATCACATTTCAAACCATAGTCAACAAAGTTTCATAATTAATTTAAAAAGATAGTTACAACACATATCATATAATATAATACCTAAATTCTCATTTGGTGATCATCATTATGTATTTATTTTATAAATACCATAAACTATGCCATCTTGATGCTTGGAACCTAGACATTCCACATTGAACTATCATAAATCATGACAACACAATATAAATTGAGTATAGTACACTATATGATCATCTTAGACTTGACTCTTGAATAATATTTTATGAATAATTCAAAAAATTATAAATTTATTATTCATGAAACTTATTTTATTCAATTAGTTTTTCATAGACTAGTCTTTTATATAAAATGGATGAGATTTGAAAGAGTTTATGCTTTGTGGAGTTTAGACCTAAAATTTTAATTTTTTGAAATCTTGAATTTCTAACTTTTATTCACTATTTTAGAGATATCCTAATATATAAATAATATTTTGATATGAAATCAATTTTGTTATAGAGTAAACCCAATTCCTTGTTTAATAATATGTGATTTGTTAAAAACAGATGTAAGACCAAGTAGTTGTGGGCCTAGGAAATATTTCGAAAAATGCTTCATGAAACTTTTTGTAATCTTTAGTACCATTTTCTTGTAGCAAATTGCTTTCCAGCTAAGTGAAATCTAAGCTTTAGAAGCTTTTCATGTATGAGGGTTATTCTTATTTCAGTGAATTTTTTTACTTTTTATTTGAAATTTAAACTTCCTAATATATTTAATACTTAACCAAATACTATGAACTCATGAATGCAAGTTATTTTCACACCATTAAAGTCATTTCTATCACCAAATATATGAAGATCAAGCATTTATGTTTATAAAGTCATGAAACTTAAAGCTTTGTATTTTAACTCATTTTATTCAAACTTAACAAGAATGGATTGAGTGTTCGCTCACCTTGTATGGAAGAGATTACTAAGAAGTTAGATTGAAGACTTTTCAATCCTAATCACACAAAAATTTGAGGGTTTTAGATTAAATACTTCCCAATCCTAATCACACCAAAATTTGAGGGTTATTAGGTTAAGATTAGAAATCCCTAATAAAAATCAAATAACTTCAAATCTCCTTACCAACTAAAAGAAAATAAAAAATATTCTCAATAAAAACAATATTGTTACCTTGTTAAATGAAGAAATTGAAGGTAAATCTTGCTTTGTCTTGCCCAATTAATAGAAAGAAGGAGAAGAAGATAAGGTTGTACAAAGTTAAGAAATTTGGGAGAAAAAGAAAAACGAAAGAGTGGTGGCTAATTTTAAACCATAATAGTTATGGGTAATTTGTGAAAATTTTTCCTCAATCTCTTCCATATTTATATATTCATTTATAATAATTTAAAATATCATACTTTTAACTACCTAATGTATAGATTAGCTGATATTAGATTATTTTAACCTAATCAGAAGGCTTGTGTTCAAGTCCCTGGTAAAACTTAATTAGAAGAGTTTTGTCGCCCAATATGATACTACCGATTCAAATCCAGATTAGTTGAAAGAGTTTTACTATCCAACGTGGTCCTACCCAATTCAAATCCAAATTAATCAGAGTCTAATGTGATGTTTGGATACTAAATAGTTATACACAGAAAAAAATTCATACTTTAACACCTTACTAAACTTTTATCATCTATTTCTCATAGAATCTATATTTCCACATATATTAAGACATCAACTTTTTGTTTATCTCATATTTTACTTATATTTTCTCATAAAAAATTTCTTATGCACATGTAGGATTCTTTCCGAACAAGAATACATCAATTATTCTAAATATTCTTCTAAATTATTATATTTCAAAACAAGCAACAAGTTTATTTTTTTTAAAAAAATATATTTTTTAAAAAAAGTACTTTTTTTCAACTTTCATTTTCCATAAAAATACCGAACTCTGCGTCTTTAATTTTCCAAAGTTGACTCTCTCAAATCTTACAAGAAAAGGACATACTTCGGCATCTAGTAAAAGTGGTGTTGAAGTTAGTGCCAAATCTAAGCCACTCGTTTTTACAGTCCGAACAAGAGTTTTCTTTTATTTTTCCTTTTTATTCTTATATTTGATAATTATATTAAATTTTAATTAATTTAAAATAAAATTTAATTAAATTTAATATGAAAGAAATTTTTTTAATATTTATTTTTTATTTATATAGTTTGAATCTAAAATTTTACTTTAAAAAATATATTAAACTTCAATAGCCCAAACCAACCGATGCCGACAAGAGTTACTGATTATTCAGGAATTCCCCTGCGAGAAATTAAGGGGCGCTATATTTTATTCCCAAAGCTTATACCACTGTATTGCTTGAGTACAAAAAGTGTCATGTCGAAGGATCGGCTTGAAAAATGGCGTTCCTTTCGTTTGGAAATTGCCCAAATTACATTCTTCTCCATAAAATTTAGCACAATTATATTAATACTGAAAAAAAAAAAAAACAGTGGCATCTCTTTCTCTTTTTCGTATACTCATTTTTATTTCGGTTTATCTTAAATATACATTTATCACCTTTATTCAAAAAAAAGAAAAATAAATGCATACTTATAAAAAATTTAAAAAAGTTATTGAAATAGGACTACCTCTTAGGAAGTGTGAGTATAATTTATTCTTAAAAATCGTTTACTTTCCCTAGTATCTTTTTATATATATGCTATATTTGATATAATGAAATGAAATAAAATAAATTATTTGATAGATACTATAAAATGATATTATCTATCATTTAGGAAATGACCATTTCACCAAATAATAGAATTCTTATTTTTTAATAAGAGTAATGAAATGATCATTTTATACTATAATTTAAAATAAATTATTTTTATATTTTTACAAAACATTATTTAATGTAAAAAATTTGGTAAATTAATTTTCATGCTTTTTATTATAATTTTTCATAATTAAATTCATAATATAATAATTTTTTTAAATTATTGATCCTGTCATATATATTTTTATTTCATATATATATATATATATATTACTATTTTAATATTTAAAATACGTTCAATAATAAAAAGTTATAAAAAATGATAATACAATTTTTATATAAACATAATTTTAATTTTATACAAGTACGGTTACTTAATGCACAATATTTTAGATTTAAAAATTGATTAAGGGGGAAAATATTTAAGCTAAATCTGGATCTAAGATGTCTAACAATTGAAATGGTTCGTATGAAAATCGTGTAGGATTGTATTATCTACCAATACGGTTGTCTTCTGCATTTTTAGGCCTTGTATATTATTCGATTAGACATTGTTGAGTGGATCCGGATTCTTTCTCATTTCTATCATTTTTTGTTATTTTTTAAAATAAAATTATAATTTTTATTTTGAAGCCAATTATTAAAATTTATAATTTTAAATAAAAATTTAATATTTATCACTTTTCAAAATTTAAGAAATGGACCGAATAAAACTCCTTGTTGACATAACTTTGTGCTTCTCACAATCAGATTAGAAACGGTCAAATTTTAAATTCGTGGGTACGAAATATACAGCCCCCAAGATTGGACAAATGAACTCGCATGACTTGGACAATACAAGGGTTGGTCAAAAACATACAAACAAATCGAGACCAAATTCTTATTGCCATTTTTTAATTTAATTTGTATTTGGAATCGATTGTTTTAACAATTTCAGCATAATTTTTATAATTTAACCTATGGTTGATAGTCAAGAAAGGAATGAAAAACAATTTTTGCTTTTTTTTTTTGGAGAAAAAAAGAAGAGAAATATAATTTTTTATTAATTTTACACATAATATTTTTAGAAATTTTCTGCTTTATATTTTTTCTTCCAACTAATCACCAATTTTTTTTCTTTTCTTTTCATTTTTCTCTCGACCAATCAGAGGATAAATGAAAAAAAAAAAGGAGATTTGAATCTTAAAGAAAAAAAGTGTACAGGAAAATCAATAGATATTACGGCAGAAGCCATTTGGTTAAAAATAATTAGAAAAGAAAAAGAAAATTAAGGATTTTCATCCTATTTATATATATATATTTGATTTAGAAAAATTTTAGATGGCGTTTGGTTTTTGGAAATATTTTAAGAGAATATCACATTCCCATATTTGATTCAAGGTTTGAAAAAAAATATCCGGGAATGTTACATTCTTGAATTTTTTTTTAACTCAACATTCTCTCAAAATATTCTTATAAGGGGAGGTGAGTATCTCAGATTCTCATGAAATGAGAATGTGATATTAAAATATTCCTAAAAAATTTTATAATGAACCAAATATAAAAATGTTACATTTCTGTTAATTAATTTTTCAAGAATCACATTCCTAGGAATATACACTTTTTTGGGAATGTGAGATCTCGTGAACAAAATGTCACCTTATCCTATTTCTTTCTTTTTTCTTAATAGTATTATTCAAAATAAAGTGAAGTTAATTCTCCCCAATTTGTAAGGAGAGCCAATCCCTCATTTTAGATTTTTTATATATATTTAATTTTAAAAAAATCTTATTTTATTTCTTTCTTTTGCCTTAATGGAATTTTTTAAAATGAAGTGAAGATGAATCACCCCAATTTGTGAGGGAAGCCAATTCCATCATTTTAGATGTTTTATTTATCATCTTCGATGGTAATGATGATAAGCAAAGGTAATTATTATAAAATAATAATTAATAATAGTAATAATAATAAAAATAGTAATATTAATAAATAAAAAATAAAATATGGATAAGAGAATACTAATAATAATAAAAAAATCACCTTAATGAAAATAAAATTAATGATAAAAATTAATAATATCAATAAAATAACAATAGTAAATAGTGATATGAATACCATAATAATAATTATAAAATGATAATAATAAATTAATAGTGAAATAAAAAATAAAATAATTATAATAATAACATATTAGTAATTAAAAATATTAAAATAATAAATAAATATAAAAATTATAATATTAATAAATAATAAAATGAATAATACTGAAAATTATAAAAGAAGCATAATTATAAATAACCAAAATAAATTTCAATAGTAGTAATAATTACTGAAATAATAATAAATAATAAGATACTAATTGAAAGAGTATATATAATAATTTTTTAATAATAATAAAAATAATTTAATTTCTTCGCAGTGTAAAAATCGTTAATAAGAAGATGAATTAAGGGAACATAATTTTCTTTTTATTTGAATAAAATATTTATTTTTTATTAATTTTTTTCCTCCTTCTAATCGAATCAAATGCCCTTAATTAGATTAAATCTTAGTATGGAAAAAGCTGCTAGGCGAGATCTTCCAAATCTAAAAAGCCTAGAATTGACATCGGACGACCCTAAGTCAAATTCTACATGGAATTAGTAAAATTATCTATGAACGTATTATGTACAGATTTCGAATACGGATACCATGCTTCGAGGAGGTAATGACGTAACCCCCTGAAAAGTGTATTAGTTTTTTATATAGCTGCAATAGTGATACAAGTTTCTGGGGTAATTTATCATATTTTTATATATAAATCATGCATCTCATCTTAATATATGAGAATAAATTTATTATATGATCTACAAAATTTATATACTTTTTATATGAAAACTTAATAAGAATTAACAGTGAAGCATAACAATGGAAGATTATACCATGCTCCATTTAAGATGGAATAAGGAAGAAAGACATGAAGAAAAAAATTATGTTTCATTAACTTGCATTGAATCTAAGCATAACTACTAAATCAAGAGTGCAAATCTGAATTTTATGTACATAATGTTATAATCCATCGTGCACATGGTCTTGGAATGAATTCTTATGATATGAGCTCTAGTCCTTTTAATTTGAATATTTTATCACTCTTTTGATAATTTTTCATAAAATACTTATGATTTAATTATTAAATTTATTTCACAAGAAAATGCACTAAAAAAACTTCTCATGATTAGGTCATTTTCCTAAAATGATTGAGATAAGAAAGTGATATGACTATTTCAAGTTAAGCTTAAAAATCTCTTTTTTATTTTTGCAATGAACTCTATTGGAATTTTCCTTATTGTTTTTACATTATCTCAAAATATAAGAACTATAAGAGAATGAAACCAGTGTTATTTAAATGTAAATTAAAGTAGCTCTCCAATAATAACTCATTTGTTAAAAATGGGTTTGAAAGAAAAGAATAATGATCTTTTTAAAATTGAGTTTGCAATCTTATTTTCTAAGATGATTTCTTATCAAATATGAAGTTGGCATTTTGGTTGGGATATATCATCGGAAATGATTCCAAGTCCTAAAATTCAAATTTTAGCATAAGAGAATTGATACCTTTGTTTTAGTACACATATAACATCTTATCTTTATTTAGAAGTTTTCAACATGGTTATTAATTATTATAAATTGCTTATATAAGCTAAAAATCAACAAATAGAACATAAAAAAAGCCTAAAATTCAAAGTTTATCATCAAGCAAATTTTTTTTCATCAAAATCAAAATATGAGCTTTTCATTATGAAAATTTTCTATTCTAAATGTTATTTTATGTACTTTTTGAAAGATTGTTTAAATTGTTTATCATCTAAACACTTATTGTGAGTTATGAATGTTGTAATTGTGTTATATTTCAAAAGACAAAGTTTTATATCGAGCAAATTAGGTCTTAAAAGAAAGTTTTTATATGAGACTTCTCTTTTATATAAAGTGACGAGAAAAGAAAGTGGCAAAGTTTAAGCGTATGAGATGAGTCAAAGCTTAGTGTGAAACATAAGATTTGCCTTTTGCACGCAAATATCATGTGAGGTTAGACCCAAATCCATTTTGATAAAATAAAATTAAAATAATTTTTATTTTACAAAATCTTGTATTTATTTGTGAAAACTAGATTTTAACTTTGATGAAATTCAAAATGCCTAACAATTATATTTTCAATGACTATATTTTACAGCTTATAAATAGTATACCATTTCTCTCATTTTTAAAACAACTGACATCTAGTAGCTCTTTAATAATCACTCTTCTCCTCATTGGTGAATTACATTTCCTACCATATGCTTCCTATTTCGATCTTGCATTTACAAAATAGATGAGAGGCTCAGATATTGCTGGTTCAAACTCCACATGAGAGGTTCAAATAATTTCCAGAGGATAGTGACCTGTATCACGCCTTAAACTACACAATTATTATTTTTAATTAATAATCATAAATTCCTACATCAGATAAGTTAGGTCTCAGAGAAAAGATTTATATATAAGGCCTTTTTTTATATAAAATGATAAAAAAAGAAAATGGCAAGCTTGCGTGCATAAGGTAGGCTAAATCTAGTATAAAATAGTAAATTTACCCCCACATGTGAATATCTTATGAGACCGGGCCCAAGCTTATTTTTACAAAATAAAATAAAAATAATTTTTATTTTACAAAATCTGATGTTTATTTATGAAATTAAATTTTAACTCTAGTAAAATTCAAAATACTCAAGGGATAACTTTCAATGGATTTATCTCTAATGGTATATTTATAACAACTATATTTCCAATGACTATATTTTACAACATATAAATAGTATACTATTTCTCTCATTATTAAAACAACTTTCATACAATGACTCTCTAATAAACATTCTTCTCCTTATTGATAGGTTACATTTCCTATTGCATGTTTCTTGTTCTAATCATGTATTTATAGAATAAATAAGTTTGTTGAATCTTAGAAGAATTGCTAGTTTAAGCTTTGCATTTATTAGGAGAGAAAGAATGTTGACATATTTTTTTTAAATTAGCATAAACTTCTTTTAATATTGGAAGAAAATTGAATTACATGAAAATCATTTGTTACTTTTGTTTAGATATTTGATGGAGAATCAGTGAAAGAGGCTCATGTGTTCTATTAAATAAGTATAAAAGGGTAAATAGGACATTTTAATAGTATAGGGGATAAATTACACATCAATAAAAGTATACGAGGGTTATGTGTACTTTACCTAAAAAAATTATTGTTAATTTTAGAAAAGTCTCTTAATATTCTTCATCTAATTTATTCATAATTTTAATTACCATTCTAAAATTTTAAATTATGATTATTTTATTTAGGATTAACAAGGTAGGAAATTTCTATAAGGTTATCACATTTAAAGATCATGATTTAGTTTCTTTTCCTCGATTGAACAATTTAGCTCTTCTTTATCATGAATTTGCCTTAACTAATAAGAAATACAAGTTAGCTTTGAGAGCAAAATTTTATTGTTTCATAAATAAAATTGAGTCAAAATGGGAAGATTATGTTTACTTCAATGGAGGAAAATAGACTATAATCTTTATTGGAGAGAAATCAGATACATATTGGTATATATGTATAGTTAAAGAATGTGAATGTATAAATATTAAGGAATTGCTTTAGCAGAATGTTTCATAGAATGTTATGTGATATAATAATTCTTTCCATTTCAGTGGTACTAGTTGCTAGCGATTATTAAATAATAATTTAACTATAGAAACATAATTTGTGAAGTAGTTGTCAAAGTTAGAGGTAAGTGAGGAAGTTTCATTTTAGATTAAGGATGCTTTAAATGAAACAAGTTAGGTAATACTTGTTTTATTAGAAAAGAGTAATTGAGTATAAATAGAGCTTATGATTATTTGGCTAGTTTGTAAACTATAATTTTCAATTTTCAATTTTCAATATTATAAGAGGGGAAAGAATGTGAAGAGATTTTTTTCTAAAATTAGTATCAATTCCAAATAATATTGGAGAGAAAATAAATCATGTGAAAATTATATGTTGATTAGGCTAAGATATCTAACATAGAATTAATGGAGTAGTGTTATGTGCACCATTTAATAAATATAGAAGGATAAGTAGCACATTTTAATACTATAGGGATAAATCACATATCAAGAAAATGATTGGAAGGTTTTATGTAAATTACTTGAATTAATATTATAAGTAAATAGTACATTCTAATACTATAGGCCATTTGGTTCAATTAAGAAAAGGGAAAGGAATCAATAAAAAAAAAATAAGAGAAAAGAGAATGAACACTCCATCATTACTCATTTTTTTTAATTCAAACAAGAATGGGAATTAGGTTCTTCTAATCCATTTTACTAACAATTGTTACACTAAAAAAATAATTTACTTTAAATTATTATAATTATTATTCTATTACTATAATTATTATTTTATTATTTATTATTAATATATAATGCCATTATTTTATTAATATTGTTGTTAATGTTATTGATATTTTATTATTTATTTTATTTACTAATATTTTTAATTTTATAATTATTTAATATTAATTATTAATAATTTATTAATATTATTCCCATTATTGCTTTTATTATTTTTATTATTATTAATATTTATCATTCTTTGATTAATATCATTAATGTTATATTTTTTTATTATTGTAAAATTATTGTTATTTTTATTACTATATTAATGTTTATAAATATTATTTTATTAATATTTTCAATTATTTATATTATTAATTATTTTTTATCTTTATTATTATAATTATTGAATTAATATTATTATCACTAATATTAATATTTTATTTATATTATTTGTTTTTATCATTTTTATCATTGCTATTATTAATTGTTATTTAATAATTATCTTTATTTTATAATAATAATAATAATTTATTATTATATCAAAAAAATTTGGTACTCAAAATGAGGGAATCAAATTTTCTAAGAAATTGAGATAATCATCATTCTTTCGTTTAGGGTAATTTTATTAAAAAATAAAAAAATAATTTTTTTGGAATCAAATACATATAAAGATAATGAATCCTCACGGTTTCTCTTTTTTTTTTTCTTTCTAATTATTCCAAACTAAATGGTTTGATTGACTTTTCACGGGTTAAATTGAATAAATTACATTAAGAAAAGAACAAAATAGGTATCTATTTATATGTCATAAATCAAAAATAGTGTTAACCAAATTTTAGGTGGGTCCACGATACGTACCCACGAAATTAGGAATCCAAAGTCCAAAGTAGTTGAGCATGCAAAGACTGACTGAACTTGTTATTAGTTCTTCACAATCATCGTAACCAAATTCAAATTACCGGAGCCAAATTCTTCAAAGCACTGTTGAGATTTTGTATATAAGTCCTTAAATTTGACAAAAATTGATTTCCTATTTATTGCTGAAATGCCTGCCCATTAAACACTATCAAGTTGAACCAAAGTCTTTCATCACCGTCAGTTTAGGTTATATATCTTTTCTTTCTTCTTTCTAATTGATGTCATGTGCATCAATAGTAATAGTTCCCAATTTGTCTAATTGGCCCTTTGATATAAGCCGATTGATTTATTAGCCTGCATACATAATAAATGGTAGGTGTATGCAGGGAAACGAGTATTCATTGTGTATATTTTAATGATTAAGCCAATAAGTGTTTAAGTAATGTAAGAATAGTTTAGAATAGTTTAGAAAAAAAGGATTCATATCTTGGCTATATACAATTTTTATGGAGTTTGAAGATAACATTTTATATAATTTGGAGAGTCGGTGAAGAACATATATGTGTAATTTAGACAATTTGAAGGGATTTTAGTATTGAATTAATTATTCAAATGTATGAATGTTCATTTATTTAATATGATTTTAGCATGATTTGTATGTATAAAGGTATATTTTATATTGATTGTATTTGTTAAGATATTAGATTAGCTAATTTTACATTAATATGAGCCATTTTATTATATTGGATCAATCATATTGAGTTGGGTTGTTCAAATAGGGGTGTAAAATAGGCAGATCGCATACGGACCGGTCCGTTTTAGCCCGATTCATTTAGGTTCAATCTGTTTTACCCATTAAAAAAATGGATTAAATGTTAAGAAGTTCGTATCCGGTTCGTATCCTTAAGGATACGGACCGGTCCATGGACTTTAACTGTAAGTCCGCGAACCGGTCTGTATCCGCCCAGTCTGTGGGAATTTTAGTTCGTCCGGACTGGTTCGTATTATCCGTAAAAGAAACAGACTAAATTTTAGGTGGTCCAAGTTCGTAAAAATCCTTAAAGTTCGTGGATCGGTTAGCGAACTTTGGTCCGTTTTACACTCCTATGTTCAGATACCCTAAAAAAAATAATGAGTTAGATCAGATACAATTTTATTATTTTTAAATAAAGTCAAAAGGCTTGAGTTTTTTTAGCTAAATTAAATATTATTAAATAGTAATAGTAAATGACAATAAAAAAAGTTAGGAGATGGATTTAATTTTTTTTTAATTAGAATATACATTTTACAAGATAAAGTATCATTATACTTATTAATAAGAAAATCAAATAGCATAGAGTTTGATAATTTATAACAAACAATTGAAAAAACAACTTTTAAATTAGTAATGCGTCCCCTTAAGAAGTATCTCATCATTGTCATGATGTACTGTATCATCGTGCAAACTTCAATGGAATTAGATATGCAAGGGGATGAATAGCAGTTACGTAAGTGCTTTGAGCGGATAAGTGATACATTTTGCCTTTGAAACTTTCCCACTTTAGTATATGTTTAGTATTCGACTTCAAGGCATTACATTTTGATTAAAGTAATTAACTTGCAACTTCTAGTATTAAAAAATATATATTTTGAGATTTGCTCCTCATCTTATTATATAAGGTTCAAACACAGTGAGAAATTATAAAAAAGATTAAAATCTGCATGAATTATTTTAGGCTTTACATAAATTAGATTATAAATCCATGTAATGTGCGAGTAAGAAATTTACTTTCTTTTATTTTGAAAGTTTATATATATATATTAACTAAAATGCATATTATAAAAAAATATTAAAATCTGATTTGTCATATTTAATTTATAATTATACATATAGATTTATGAATAGTAGGCAAAATTAATTGATTTTTGTTGTAAAGTATCATCTTGTTTTATAGATTCTTCAAAAATTTGAATCTATAAGTAAATAAAAAATTTCAACCTAGAAAGGGATATAAAAAACTAAATAAATAGAAACCCCTTATAACTTGTTTTATTCCTTGTCTATTAAGATTGCTTCTAATTAACACTGAAAAACAACAAATAATATTGATATATATACTTTTAATGAATTCCTATTTCTATAAGAAAATTTTATATGATGAAATATTACCATAATTTTAAACTATTAGTTACATTTTATAAAAGAAATATTTACTTTTATAAAAAATTGCTCTTATAAAAATTGCTACAATTTTCACAATCTCAAATGAAAAAATCCATAGGAATTTAAAGATTTTCAATTAGAAATTGTAACTTCAATCAAGTTTCTAACGAAAAGAGTTTGTTTAGAAAGTACTCGTTAAAAATTTATTTGCATAAAAAAAATCTATCAGAAAATACAAACCATATATATATACTACTTCTATATATATTTTTAGTATATTAATTGTTTGCAAATTTTTATTTAATACATCTATTGAGAACGAAAATGAATTATATATAGTATAAAATTTGCTTAAAATTAATTAATATTAACCATTAAATTTGATTGAGGTTGATTGTGTAGTTGTGATATCAATTATTTAAATTTGCACTTCTATTAACAAATTGCTCTAGTGATATCCAATGTTGCTTTAGGGATTTCACTCTTCATTATGTATGGAGTTCAAACCTTGGATTTTGTATATGTGCATTAAATAAATTACTACTCTTACTAATACCAAAGGAAAAAAAACCCTCCTCTTCTATAATTAAATATATAACCAAATCAATAAATGCCGATACAATTGGCAGAAATAAATGCATAATTGAATTCCAAAAAAATGCTAAATGTGAACACTTCTAAAATAGAATGTTTTTTCAACAAATAGGCTGACATTTATTTTTATTTTGTTACAACAACAACAACAATAACATGAATAAAAAAATAATTGTTGTGTAAGTTGCTAAGTAATAATTAAGAGTTAAAAATAGAATATGTAGAATATTAATTCAATTAATTAAAATATCTAACTTATTTAAATGGGCTACACTTTTATTGTTACCCAAAAAAGGGAAAAAGAAAAAAAGTAATGCATGAATTATAAAATAATATAAAAGTTGAAAAGGAAATAAAAAATAAATATACAATTAAGTATATAAAAGCAAAAAAAGTGCAAAGATGTAAAGTAACATGATAGTTAAAAATAAAATAAATTTTAATAATAATAATAAATATGTGAGATGAGAAAAAATAAAATATTTTGATCAATGGAGATGCATCAAAAGTTAAGGTAGAGTTCAAACAGAAAATTATAAAAGAGTAGCAAAATGTAATAAAAAAAAGGATATTCATAGAAAAAGTATTATTGGAAAGAGAAAGTTGAGAAATTTTAAAAGGGAAAAAATATCATATAATATAATATTAATATGTATAAAGCAACAAAAAAGAAATCATTCCAAAACAACCTACTATTATAAGTAGTATAATAGAGTCCAATTTTTTTTCTTTCAAAATGGCAGCAAAATGTAATTTAAAAAAAGTAGCCATAGAAAAAGTATTATTGGAAAGAGAAAAATGAGAAGCTTTGGAAGAAAAAAATCTCATATAAAATTGGCATGGGTCAAGCAATAAAAAAATCTTACAAAAAAAAATTCTGTTATAACTTGGATGATAGATGATAGAATAGACAAGGAGTGGGATTTTAAATAAATAAAGAATTTTGATTTTATTTAAGGACATAATTAAAAACAGGAAGAAATAATTTTAGAAGAAAAAAAAATTGCCCAGAGGTTGATACTCGACAGAAAACAGAAAAAGAATAGGTGGCCAATGAAGCTTATTTTGTTAGTAAGATAATTGATGATCGATCGATCGATAATTGATAAGTAGATAGGTTTAAAAAATATATATAATATTATCTTTAACTTTGGAACTATTAAATTTTATATTTATTAACTTTGAAAATTTACAAATCAAACTCTTAAATTAAAAAAATTATAATTAATATCCATCATTCATTTTATTAACTATTTTATTAAATTATATAATTTTTATTAACTTTTTAAAGAAGATGTAATATTATTATATATTAGTTTTTACATCATTTTTTAATATGATTTCATACCTCCTTTTTAAGTATTTAATTAAAATTTTATATATTTAATGTATTTTATATAAATTACATAATATAGAAATTATGCATAAAAATAATGTAATGATTTAATATATAATAATATTATAATTTTTACTTAATTTTTTAAAAATATATAATTTAATAACATTATTAATTAAGTAAATAATAAGTGTTAATTATAAAATTTATATAATTTAAACGTTTGGTGTACAAACTTTCAAAATTACTTAGGGCAAAATACAATCATTTTCGTATAATTAACAAAAAAAATACAGCCATTTTAAATTTGCTCGGGTTTTCTCTGAATTATATTTTTTATTGTCATAGGGAGGATACTTCGATGCACTGAATTTAGCTTAAAAACATCTACTTGATTCGTGAGCAAAGTCCAAGTCTTAAAATTCATTAATAACAAAAAAGTTGTGGCTTTTTTTTTTGGGCAACTTTAAGCATTATTTTCTGCTTATTTTTTTTTTTACAATGTTACCCTTGGTTTTTCTCTTTGAATTCCAATTTTTTCTTTCTATATGATTACAATAAAAGTACAGTAGATTCGACAGAGACAATTTTTTATATAAAATGTTATTGAATCTAAATGTGCTCTAAATTAACAAGTTAGTCAACTTTTTGTACGGACTTATTGCTGATGGTTGTATTGTATCAAATTGAAAAATGTGTTGTTGTGTAAGAAGATTATTTTATTAAAAAAGGCCGATGGGCCTAGATAATTGGGCTTAATTCTCACGCTACATAAGCCCCAATTTGGTGATAGGCCGAAGTCAACTTAGGCATGAGCTTAGGCCTTAAACCAAGACTAATGCGGGAGCTTAGGCCATAATCGAAGACTAATACACTATGTTGGCGCTGGATTAAGCCTTCCTAATATAATCAAGTTGATCACACGCAATCCAAAAGAATTTGAAGGAGCATAAGAATTTGGATCCATCTTGCGATTGTGGTATTTGATTGTCCAAACACACGAGATTTTTGAATTCCATACATTTGAAAGCAATATTTTAAAACTTGATCATCGACTTGGCAAAATAATAGGATGAAGGTCAAATCAAATAAATTGAGTGGTTAAATCGATTTACTTATATATATATATATCACATTAAAAATATATGCTTTGAAAAAATCAATTCTACAATTATGATCACCTAATATAACATCTATCATTATTTAATATAAGGATATTTTACGTGAAAAAACATAATTATACATGTAAACTATGTAGGCTTAGGTCCGCATGCGCCTATGTAGGCTTAGGTCCGCATGCGCCTATCACATTCTAAATTGACCAAAATAATTGGAATTGTGAGAGCTCGTAAGTAACTTACACTTTTTTTTTAAATATACTTTTAATAATAATTAAACCATTAGAAACACACACTAAAGATAAAAAAATCAAACCCTGAAAATTAAGAAAAGTGTTTTTAATGGGGTATTGAGTTGTGTGAGATTAAAAAAATTATTTTTTTATAAATTGTACTTAACTAATTAATTTTTTAATTTTTTGTAATGGATTGGTCAAATAAATCTAAAAAAAATTATATTAAACCATTATACATTGGTTTGGAAATTGAGTTGGATTAGAAAAATTTTAAATGCTTAAAGAACTACAAAAAAATAGAAAAAATAATGAGCTCATGTGAATTTACTTGTATAAACCTACAATGAGAATGAATTTCATTTTTTAACCCTAAACTACCCCATACTTGTGGGGGCTCACACAAATTCAGAGGCCTTAAGCCCATTTTACATCCTTAAACACAATATAAATTGATTTTATGATAACTATAATTAGTAAATCTAAAAAATTATTATTAAACTCATATAAATGTGTGTTTGTTATACATATATAATAATATTAAACTTATATAATATAATATAATTTATATTTGAATGTTATTACTTTTTTTAGTCATATAAAATTTTAGTTTTTTCTATTAACTTATTTATATTTGATAAAAAAATATTGTCACTTTATCATACTAAGGAGAGGTAAACTTTGACAATCTAATCAATATTAAAAGGAAAAAATATAAATTATTCCTTCTAATTATAGGGTGATCGGATTTTATCTCCACAAATAATGGAAATAGATAAATTATTTCTTGAAACTATGCAAAACTTGAATTATACTCCAACTATTAGTAATTTAATAGAAAATATTATTGACTTTTAAAATTTACAAGTTAATCCCTTAATTATATAGAACTTGCGATTAATATCTATTATCTACTTAATTAATATTTTTATTAAATTATATGAATTTTAAAAAGGTTTTTAAGTTTGAAACATAATATTATTTTATGTTAGATTATCACATTATTTTTTTAAGCATAATTCTTATATTATATAATTAATAAAAATTTAATTAAATTTATAAAATTTTAATTAAAAATTTAAAAATAAGTCATGAAATTATGTATAAAAAATGATATAATAAATTAATACATAATAATATTATAATTCATATTTATTAGTGCATCTCAACATTAGTCATCACTATTCAATTTTTTTATTGAATTAATTGTTCATTCCATAGAATATAGACCGAAAATATTAAATAAAGAAGTAAAATAGATACAAATATTATATTATATTAAAAATAGTAAAAATTTAATATTTTTATTTTATATAATCATATTCAATTTAATTTTAATACCACAATAATAATAACGATGATGAACAATAATTTTTATTTTATCCTTTTATATTTTTTAATAATTTACTTTATTTAAAATTTAATAATTATATATATAAGTTATCTTTATTTTATTGTTTTAAAATTTATAATTCACTGTAATACTCATATTTAGATTAATATATTTATTTTTAGAAAAAGATTATATTAGTTAATAAATTTACTTTATTTACATTTTTTAAATCACACTTTGAAAGGGAAGTGGGAAGCTTGAAGCAATAAATTCATCAAGGGGGGAAGCACATATTTTGACAATAAACAATGACCAGATAAAATTTAATTCCAAATCAATATGGTATAAGGATTGGGGAGACATCTAATTTTTCTTCAAATAAATGTATAATCTTGTATAAAATATGGTAATATAAAATTTTGTTTAGTTTTTCTTAAAAATTTATACAAGTTAGACTTCTTTTTGTGATAGAAAACTAATTTCAATGAATGTTTATTTTAATTTTTGGAAATGGTTTTTATATTTTTATTGGGAAAAATATAAATAAAGTGAATTTATTAACTAATATAATCTCTTTCTAAAGATAGATATATTAGTTTAAATATGAGTATTATAATAGATTATAAATTTTAAAGGAATAAAATAAAAATAACTTATGTATTATATAATTATTACATTTTAAATAAAAAATTGCAAAAAAAATCTCAAGCAACAAATTAAAAATGATTGTTTATCATCACTATTATTATTGTGGTGTTAAAATTAAATTAAGTATGATTATATAAAATAAAAATATTAATTTTTTAGTATTTTTTATGTTACATAATATTTGTATTTACTTCACTTTTTTACTTAATATTTTTGACTTATATTTTATAGAATAAACAACTAATTCAATGAATAAAAATTAAATTATGATAATTAATGTCGAATAGCACTAATAAATATGATTTATAATATTATTATATATTAATTTATTATGTCATTTTTTATACATAATTTCATAACTTATTTTTAAGTTTTTAATTAAAATTTTATATATTTAATTTAATTTTTATTAATTATAAAACATGGTGATGACTAATTCAAGTTTTTCGACCTATATTCTATGGAATAAGCAACTAATTCAATAAAAAAAATTGAATAGTGATGACTAATATCAAGTAGCACTAATAAATATGATTTACAATATTATTATTTATTAATTTATTATGTCATTTTTTTACACATAATTTTGTAACTCATTTTCAAGTTTTTAATTAAAATTTTATATATTTAATTTAATTTTTTTAATTATATAATATAGGAATTATGTATAAAAAATAGTGTGATAATCTAACATATAATAATATTATAATTCAAGCTTAAATATTTTTTAAATTCATGTAATTTAATAAAAAGATTACTTAAGTAGATAATGGGTGTTAATCACAAGTTTTATAAAATTAATGAATTAATTTATAAATTTTAAAAATTAATAGGAATAAAATGTAACTATTTCTTAATTGTTAGGATTAATTTATAATTTTTTCTAATATTTTCTATTAAATTACTAATGGTGGAAATAGATTTCAAGTTTTGCATAGTTTTAGAGGATAATTTACCTATTTTCATAATTGTGAAGGTAAAATCTAACCATCTCATAATTAAAAAGAACAATTTATATTTTTCCCATACTAAAATATAAAATTACACATTTCTATAATAGAAAGTAGTACTAAATTTTATCTATCCTATATAATATTATATAAATAAATAAAATTTAATAATTTAAATTAATAATATACTAATATAATTAATATTTCATAATTATTATCAAATATAAAAAGGTGATTGAATTCGCAGCAAACTCAAAGCAAAGAACCTGTTTCCCCGGAGAACCAAAAATCATCGGAACCATAAGACAAAGACGCAAGATGGGGCACCAAAAGGGACCGTTGGTCTTACGGATAGGATAGATACCCTTGTTTGTACTTGGCATACTGCTAAGCCTCGGAGAATGTCATCCTAAAGCCTAACCTATAAAAGGCTTTCCTTTGAATTGCTTCCTCCTGTGCAAGTCTGCTCCTTATTTGTACTTTGTACCCTCCTCTCAAGAACCAACAAAGCAAAAGCAGACATTGGGGAAATTTCTCCCTGTATATAACGGTGCGCCGTTAAATATTATTAATTTAATAATATATTAATATTTTATTAGATTTAATTATTAATATATTATAATATAATATATTTTAAAAAATGATTAATTAAATATATAATTAAATTTAATAATATATAAATATCCTATTAACTCCACGCATCCGCCATCGGTTCGGTCCCCTCTCTCTTTTCTTTTGTTTGAATATGACGATCTATTACACATGACGACATGTTATATATACGATGAAGGTGGGGTAGGGAGAAAAAAATAGTCCTACTGATGGCACCGGATTTTTATCTTTAGTGGACCCCATTAAAAAGATATGAAAACAATAAAAATGAAAATTCAAGATTTGATGATATTCATAATTAATTTTTTATTTTTTTAGATATGTTTTATAACTAATACACAAAAATTTAAAAAATAATAAATAATTTTAATTTCAAGAATCTTCCTCCTCTGCAAGTCTGCTCCTTGTTTGTACTTTGTACCCTCCTACCCTCCTCAAGAACCAGCAAAGCAAAAGGAACGGACGGGAAAATTCATGGTATATATAATGGAATATCGATAGATTATTAAATTTGATAATATATTAATATTTTATTAAATTTAAGTATTAATATAATATATAATAAGAAATTATATATTTGATATACGGAAAATTTTATGATATTTCAGGAGTTTTAAATTCGGCATAACACGGTATGTTTCGAACTATCAAATGAGATTATTAAATTTTATTTGATAATTTCTGGAAGTGTCATGAAATCCCAAATTTGAAACCCTCCAAAACTACCGTAGTGTTTATCTTGATATACAGATTTAGTATATCGATAACTGGCGACACTCCCCGCATCAGTCCCTTCTTTCCTTTTATTTGGGATACGACGATCTACAATACATGACGACATGCTATATGTGTGGTGAAGAAAGGGTAGGGAGAAAAAATAGTTCCACTGATAGCACCGAATTTTTTACCTTTGGTGGACTCCATTAATATATATATATATATATATATATATATATATATATATATATATATATATATGTGGGATCTGTCAAAATGAAAATTCAATATTTGATGATAGTCATAATTGGTACTTTTTTCTTTTCTTTTTAAGCATTATTTAAAGTTAATATATAAATTAAAAATAATAAATAATCTTAATTTTAAAAGAAATAAATTATAATTTATTAATATATTTTTAATTAATATTTAATTAATAAATAAATTATTGATTATTTATTTAAATCATAAAACTTATATTTAAAAAAAGAGCTAATATATTCTTAAATTTTAAAATAATAAATAAATAAAAATAAAAATTTCTTGACATTTAAAAAGTAAGGAAGGAAATATTATAAAATCCTTCACCAATGTATATACATGAATTAGCTTCTAATCCGTGTATCACATAGGTTTAATTAATTTTAGTTGATAATGATTTATAATATAAATTATAATTTTAAATTTTAAACTATAAAGCATGCAAATGATTAAAATAAAATATGTTATCATGTTTATATTAATTAAATAATTATAAAATTCATACAACTATATTCAAATTAAATAAGAGAATGTACTATATAACTCATTACTAATAAATAAAATGGTTATTTTATTGTAATATTATATTAATAGTGATTATCAACACAATTAGAAGAATATATACACATTTAAGTATTAAAAAAAATTAAATTTAGAAAAATAATATAAAAATATATATATATACATATAAAAGAAATAACATTTATTTATATGAAATGGAATGTGTATATATTCATTCATAATTTTATATAAATATAAATCGTGATAGATAATAAAAAATAAATATTATATAATTTACTAAATAATCTTTCCATACTTTTTAAATAAAGAATATTTTTTTGATCAAATATATTATTCTCTCCAAAAGTTACATATTGTAATGTACATGTATATATGTTAAATATGAAAAAAGATTAAAATTCAACCTATAAAAAGACAAATCTACATAAGCTTTTGAAAGAAACACAAATGTATATATACTTTAATTTTTGACAAAAAATTGCATTACATACCTTCCTAATGTAAAACATGTAAAACTCTTTCATCTTACTAACTTGTAATGGAAAGACAAATATACATTAACTTTATGTTACATCTAGAATTATAAAAAAATAATTTATTTTATGTGATGAAATAAGTCACATATAATAAATTTACTTTTCATAAAAAATTGATACAAATTACAAATAAGAAAATGATACTAGTAGAAGAATATTAAAAAAATAGAGAACTATTTCTAAAAAGATTAATATTCATTGATTATCAATCATAATAAAACAATATGTTAGAAGGAATTACTAAAGGTAGCAGTCATCACTTGCTGAGATGGTAGCACAATGATTTAATGGGTGACTATTATTAATAACAAAATAATGTTATTCATAAACTGAATGACTTGCATGATTGAAGTTAAAATTAATTATAAGTTTTAGGATTTGAGATTGAAAAATATGAAAGAGAGAGAGGTGAGGTAAAAAAAGATCAACAAAGAGGAAAAAGATAAGATAAAGAGAATATCAATATTTTCTTGAAATAAAAATTGATGACGACATATATAGATAATAAGGATTTGAATATCGATGATATAAACAGAAATACAAAAACAAAAATGAAAATTAATCAGTGGTGAAAGTGTAATTTTTATAATAATAAATAAATAATTATTAATGATCAATTGGTACTTATACAAATCAACTGGTACTATATAAGGAAAAAATAAGGGATTATTTCAAAAAGAAAGATAATGCATAAAAATTAGAAAAAATTAATAAATTAAAAAATAGAGAGATCGTGAATTATAAAAATGTAATAAATAAAAAAAATTAGAGAGTTCTTATTCTTAATTTAATATAAATTATTATGTACAAATGAGAGATTTAATCCTAGGAAATGTAATAAATCAAGAAAAGAGATTAGAGTGATTACGAAAATATAATAAATAAGAGAAAAAATTAAAAAAATTATTTCAAAGAGTAAGAAATGAATAAAAATTAGAAAATTTTATAAATTAGGAAAGAAAATCAAAGAGATTATGAAAATATAATAAATAAGAAAAAAAATTATGAAGTTTTTATTCAATTCAATATGAATTGTTATATATGAATAAAAAATTCAATTGTTTATATTGATTGCGCAAGTGTGACTACTGTAACATAATGTTTATTGAAGAATTATAAATTAATATGTGATAAGTTATAAAAATAATACTTAATATAAAGGAGATGATGAACATCACGAATAATATATGATATAAAAATTAAGGGTGATAATTTCACGTATTCATACTATTAATATAGCACACAAAAGTTTGAGTTTAACGAGTTCACCTCCTTGAGATGGTTTTACCCCCTCACATAGTGCTCAAGATTGGGGAGAAATTATTTCTATGACTTTCAATAGGTTAGATCTATGCTTCGTTTTACGCAAATAACTAATAAATTAGTTGATAGTTAATAAGTTATTTAATAACTGATAAGTTAGTTGATAATTGATAAGTTACTTAATAACTAATAAATTAATTAATAGCTGATAGTTGATAAGTTAAGTAAAGTATTTTATAAAATTAGCTATCGAACTAGTTGAAATTGTAAAATGATAAAAAAGGACATATTAGTAGAAATGCATATATAATTAAAATTATTTATATTTATCTAAAAATTAAATTATATCAACATAATTAAAAAGTTTAAAATAAAAGTATAATTTATAATATTTAATTAATTATATTTTATAAACTTATACATTTATTTACTTTTATAATTTTTATTTTATTATTTATTATAAAATTATAATTATTTAAAATATAATTAATTATATTTTATAAAAATTATTTTAATTTATATTAAAAAAGGTATGACTTGTAAATTAATAAAAAAATAAGCATAGATTTGGAAAGAATTTAAAAAAAAAGTAATTTATAAACTATAAGTTACTCTAGGTAACTTATTAATTTAGAATTTATAAGTTAAGCTATCTAGAGTAACTTATAAATTAATGTAAGAAATACTTTTAAAGGCTAACTTATAACTTATTGACTTGATCAATATGTTATAAATTAACTTATTTATTGTGTGAAACGGAACCTTAATCCTTACGTGGATTGGTCCGATCCTATTTTTTAATTAATTTTTAATATAAAGGTTCTAGATAGGTTTATAAAAATTTGTGAGTAAATGGGTCGATTTTTGAGTTTTTTTAAACTTTTAAATAATAAAAATTATTTTAAAATATTTTATTCTTAAATAAATTATAACTATTTTAAAATTTAAATATAACCTAAAAAATATGCATGTATAAGTCAAAAAATATTCATAAAATTAAAAATATCATTTAGAAATAATTTATAATCTAATTCTATATTATCAAGAATAAAGAAAAAGAAGTATAATTTTGTATGAATTATAAATTTAAATTTATATAAAAATTAAAAAAAATTATGTTGGCTAACTCTACTTGTTTACAAGTTGGCCTGTGAAATTTAATAATCACATGAGTCAAATCAAATTTGGCCTATATCTGAAAAAAATTCTAAAATAAAGGTCCAAATTTGCAAAGAAATTGTAAAAAAATGGATCGGTGCATGACTCGCAAGCTTTTCTAATAGGTCTAATTATTTCCTAGAACATAATTTTATTTTTAATTGAAGTAATACTACAATCTGCTAAAGCTTAACCCCTTGTTTGTCATACTTCAAAATTAAAATTCATTTCATTTTAAAATAAATTCTATCAAAAAATCATATTTGGATTTAAAACTTTTAGATTTCATTTTATTTTAAAATATTATTTCATTTACAATTACTATTTTGAAATCTCACGAAATTAGATAGGATTTGATGTGAATTCATTTCATTTTAAATATAATATTTTCATTGGACAGTTTTACTCAGTTTTTCAAGTTATTAATAGTTATTTCTCTCACTTTTAAGGATAATATTTTAAATATAAATATTTGAAATAAATTCTACAAGTTTTAATAAAGTTTCAAATAAGAAAATTCATTTCAAAGTGAAATAAAATCACATTTTATATAATTTATCCTAAATAAAAGAATTAATTTAAAAATGAAATAAAATAAATTTTATTTTTTAGTGTGCTAAACAAAAGTACAAAAATTCAACTAGAAGCTGTGGACTGAATCTTCACTTTTCAATTTCCAGCATTTTTTTGCTAATATTTTCTACAAACAATCAAAGGTATGTATTTATGCTATTTGTGGTCATTTGAAATGTTAAACCTTATGTCTATACCAAATAAACATTTTGTACTTAGACTTATTAATTTAGCTTGTGAGTTGTGGGGACTTAAACCTTTAAATTTGAGGTTTATTTAAATGCGGGTCAAACTTGACTTGGTTAGTATGGCTTGCGATCCATACTGATCAAATAATAAACGATCTTGAGTTAGATTTCAAACAACAAAAATAGAAAAGATGAAGGATGGGCGTCATAATCACAGATTGATAAGTCAAAGGAACAATCGCCACAAGAGGGGACCTCTTGATGAGATCAAAAATAATTAGCTTACTCAAGAACTTAAGAGTCACAAGCTCTCCATCTTAAATTGTATTCAAAACTGAATAAAAATTTATTTACAAAAACTTATACATGATCAGCCCCCATAAGCCATCATATGTAAACCATAATGGGCTTTTTACACTAACAAGCCTAATTCTAATTGGCCTAAATTAAATAATAAGTCTTAATACCAAAATAAATCTAAAAACAAGTCTCAGACTATATGGCTCATTTATTACAAAAATACTAAACTAACTAAATGCTAATGGATTCATTGGAGCCCACGTCTTCCAAATATACGCAATTGACTATCTTGGACTCTTCTAACTCTAAATTAGGCCTACTTTCAAATAGGGCAACAACCATTTTCTTTAGGTCTCCCTTTATCCTCTTTGCCTTTACCCTTGTCATTGGTCCTTGAAGCCCTTACAATGCCTTTAGGCCTTTGTCTTCAATGGGCTTTCTTTGATTCTCATCAATCCCTCATTCTTCAAAAGAATTCGCCCTTAAATTTCAATCTTCAAAACCTACATCAATAAGGGAAAGATTAGAAACACCAAAATGAACACTCATATCAAACTCACCATGAGGATTCAAAATTAGAAGAACAATTATTGACTCTTCAAGACTTGAATTGAACCATCTCCTCTTAGATGTAGCCATGGTGACCTTTTCCATTCGTATCATTAATATGCAACCACCTGGATTAAATACAAAATAAGAGTCATCAATCTCATGCAAGTATATACAATTACCAATAGTAACAAGTTTGTTAAAGAAAGTAGGTCAGACATGATTCTTCAAAAGCTTTGCACAAAAGTTAATGAAACCATGAAAGCTTTCAATTTCAACAATAAATTGATATGGAGAACATTCTCTAATTTTCTTTCCTTCATACATCTCTATTACTTTGTCGCACACAATATCATCCACAACTATAATATTTCTCATACAACATGAGCCTTTCTCAAAATTAGCATACAACTTCTCATTCTTCAAAATTTGCAAGACACATTTCAAAGGTTCATTATGCTCAATCATTATTTTACTATCCACAAGAATAACATCAAGAAGTGGTAAGCAATTTTTCTAATTCTTTAATTTCCCAAACAACAACAAGATTCCTTCTTTAAACTTATGAAAACAATGGAAATTAACACAAGCAAATTTATCAATGAAAATAAATAAAACATGATTCATTAAGCTCAAGGAAGCACTTGGTGCATTAGACAAACCAAGCATAAAAACCAACCATTTATATAAACCATGCTTTGTTTCACAAATGTTTTTCCATGCATTCTTACTCCAAAGAAAAGTGGATAAAATCCTCCTATCAAACCATGCTTGGAAAACACATAAGAATCTAGCAACAAATAATCAAGGGTATCTTTAATCCCAAAATATTTTATCAAATCATATCCATGGGCTTCTCTACCAAACAATTTTTTTAGAGAACTCTTAGGCAAGCACATGTTATTCTTCCCACATAAAAATCTATCATTTATAACAAGGTCTCCAAAAACCATTTCCTTACAAGAATTAATATTGGAAACACCCTTACTAGATAGAAGAGTAGCAAAATCAATTAAAGGAACAACAACATTAAGTGAAGATCTAGGAAGTTCATAGTCATTTACATACAAAATTCTAATATTTTCAACACCCAACACATTTTTATGCAAATTAGAGATGAGAGTGTACCTCCAAGACAACGCATCAACCATCACAATATTGTTACCTTACTCCAATTGAGGCATTTCCCTTCTCACACATGGTAGCTCTTTGGATGACTGTTTTGGAAGTACTTCTTGGAATTTCTTCAAAACAACATCACAAGTATTTGATAAAATAATTTCAATATTGTTAGTATTTTTATAAGCTTTCTTGTATAAGACAATTTGCCTAGAAATATACAAAATACTTTTCATGACACTTGCTGTTTTAATAACTCTTAAATTTTATTTTCCTTTTTTTCCTACACAATCACTCTCTTTCTTATCATGGTTCTCATCTTTTCTCTCTTGCTCTCTCTTCAACCTCATAATTATTTGATTCTCACACACTTGACTAGGAGTCATGGGTACTAAAGTAATTTTGCATCCTTTATGTACAAATGTGAACTTGTTGGAATGACCATTATGAATAGCTTTCTTGTTAAATTGCCAAGGTTTTCTCAAAAGGATGTGGCTTGCTTCCATAGGCACTACATCACACAATACTTCATCCTCATACTTGCAAATAGAAAAAGTAATCAAAACCTGCCTATCAACAACTAACTCCCCTTCATCACTCAACCATTTAGCTTATAGGGTTTGGGATGAGGAGTAATAGTAAGACACAATTTCTTAACAAGCCTAACACTAGCTACATTGTTATAACTACCACCATCAATAATAAGAAAATAAATCTTCCCAAGTACCAAGCATCTTGAATGAAAGATATTTTCTTTTTGTGTAGTGTCATCTTCCTTGGCTAAACCACCTAAGAGACGCCTCATCATAAGTAAGTCTCCCTTATGGCAAAAAGCTTCATACTCACTATCTTCTTCACTTGGAGCATGTGATGATAGAGATGAACTTACACTTGAGATCTCACCATTCTCCAAATCATGGTCTTCTTGTTCGAACATTGGGATGCAATGTGGCCTTTTCCAAGGCATTTGAAGCATTTGATTTTCCTATGTCGAGAAGTAGAGGAAGCAAAAACATTAGTAGAATTAAAAGAAATTTTAGATGAGGGTTTACCACCTTAGATAGCCATATCCTTAGTTAAAGTTCTCTCCTTCTTCACTCCTTTTTTCCATCCCTTTGAGTTGTGGGAAGAGGTACCTTTCTTCAAAGTTCCCTTTCTTTTGAGTTGTGCTTCTACTTTGATAGCTTGTGAACAAAATCTTCAAGTTCTACATAAGGATGGAGTTCCACTATGTCATGGATATCATGGTTCAACCCACTTAAGAAATGGGCTATTATTGCTTCTCTTTCTTCAATTACCTTGGCTCTTATCATTGCAACTTCCATTTTTTTGTAATAATCATCAACATTTTTTTCCATCTTGCCTCAAACCTTGAAGCTTTGTATGAAGCTCCCTATTATAGTATATAGGAACAAATCTCTTGCGCATTAGGCTCTTTATTTCAATCCATGTGACTACAGGTTCCTCATCATATCTCATTCGCTCTCTTTGAATTTGATCCCACCATACCAAGGCATAGTTATGGAACTCTAGGGAAGCTACCTTCACTTTCTTCTCCTTACTATAGTCATGGTATGAGAATACTTGTTCTATCTTCAACTCCCACTCTAAGTATGCTTCAACATCATTCCTTCCATAAAAACTAGGAATCTTTATTTTAACTCCACCAATCCTCTCATTTTCCCTTACTCTTCTATCTTCTTCTCTCCTCCTCCTATCATCCTTCCTTTCTCTATCATCTCTCCTATCTCTCCTCCTATCATACCTCCTCTTTTCATCATCCTTCCTATCTCTTATTCTTTCTCTTAGAGAACTACTAGAATCTTCATGGGCATATGGAGAATGGTCATGTGCTTGCCTTCTTGCACTATTTGCCACCATTTCTTGAATATTCCTTATGGCTTCATTCTACCTCTCAAACATTCTTTCAAATCTTTGTGCAAGTCCTTCAATTTGCCTTCTAATATCTAAGGATTTAGGTGAGGGAAGAGTGCTCTCACTACTTGATCCACCTTCATGAGACATGTCTACAAAATAAAAAGATTAATGTAATAAAACGTCCTTTCCGCTCGCTAAGTGCTTCACTCAATAGATGTTGATTCATGTTTCACTCAAAATTAGCTTTTGTGTAAGGATTTCTCTCTTGCCTTTTTCCCTCCAAGTGTTCTCAAAAGTTCTTAAGGAAGTTAACCTCCAATCCACACAATTAACCACAACCAAGTGACAATCAATCAGCAAAACACAACTAAAGCTAATAAAAGAAAATTCTAAGATAAAACTAAGGAAGCCAACAAAGACAATCAAGAAAAACTAAACAAGAAATAAGCACGCTAAAGAAAATAGAATGCAAACAAGACAAAAATGGAGAAATTAGAAAAGATTATGTAATGTTAAATAATAGCTAAGTTATTCTAAAAAATTTCTAGTATGGAATAAATCAGAAACTAAGCAAAAGCAAGCTGAAAATTACAAGAAAGTGGCATCCAAGAAGCATTCTTGTATGCTGCAGATTCTTCTTTTTCTTTTTTTTTTCTATAGACTTTTTTTTTGCTGCACAATAGTTGTATTCCTTTTTCAAATTGAATTACACAATTTTCAATTAGCCACTAATGATGAACTTGCAAGAACAAGCAAGAATATGAGAATGTTCATATTTAAGACAACAAATAAATTCAATCCAATTGAACCAGAATTTTAGAAAGAAACAATAAACAAGGAATTAGAATTGATTGTATTTACAATTCCCTTCAAATCAAGCTATTATTTAACACCAAATACTAAACTAATAGAATTTCGCAAGATTAAACAGATTCAGAATCAAGAACATGTGATGAACACGAAGAACACAAGTACAAAAAACTAACAATTGGTTATGAATTTAGCTGTTCTAATCACCAAGAAACAAGAATCCAACAATAAACACAAGTGATGCAATAAAATTTTGGGAAGATTGTACCAAGAAGTGATAAAATCCTAGACTGTGTGAATAGTGCAACGCACGAACAGTGCTATGAAAAATTTAAAAATGGATGAACAGTACCACGAGAAATCGTGAACAGTGATGCCTATGAACAGTATCAATGAAATAGTAATGATGAATAGTGCTCTTCAAATCCAACTTTAACTAAAGCTCATGATACCAATTGATAAAAATAATAAATGATCTTGAGTTGGATTTCAAACAACAAAAATAGAAAAGACAGAGGATGAGCACTACAATCACAAATTGATAAGCCAAAGGAACAATTGCCACAAAAGGAGGCCCTCTTGATAAGATCAAAGATAATTAACTCACTTAAGAACCTAAAAGTCACAAGCTCTCCATCTCAAATTGTATCCAAAACTGAATAAAAATATGTTTACAAGAGCTTATATATGACTAGGCCCTATAAGCCGTCATATGCAAATCCTAATGGGCCTTTTACATTAACAAGCCCAATTCTAATTGACCCAAATAAAATAACAAGCTTTCATACCAAAATAAATATAAAAATAAGTCTCGACCCATATGGTCCATTTATTACAAAAATACTAAACTAACTAAATGCTAATGGATTCATTGGAGCCCATGTCTTCCAAATATACGCAATTGACTATCTTGGACTCTTCTGACTCCAAATTGGGCCTACTTTCAAATAGGGTAGCAACTATCTTCTCTAAGTCTCCTTTTATTCTTTTTGCCTTTGCCCTTGTCATTGGTCCTTGAAACACTTCTAACGCCTTCAGG
The DNA here is from genome assembly GCA_020226215.1 of Sindora glabra. Classification (NCBI taxonomy): domain Eukaryota; kingdom Viridiplantae; phylum Streptophyta; class Magnoliopsida; order Fabales; family Fabaceae; genus Sindora; species Sindora glabra. The sequence continues at coordinate 35,261,864 of CM035230.1, forward strand.
CCTTTGTCTTCAATAGGCCCTCCTTGATTCTCCTCACAAACAGGGTAACTTGTAAATAGGTCAGGTTGGACCATATAATATTTTTTTAATTCTTAATTTTTAAATTTTTATATAGGTTCAAATTTTCAATTTAAACAATTATATAACATGTTAGCTTACTAATTGCATTGTTCCCCTTATAGAATTATTATATGACATAAATGCACTCCCAACTCATTATTTACTCCATTAACTATCTACTTGTTAATATATACACCTATTTAACATTTCACACAAGCATTATTCGCCATTAAATTCAATTAAACCATTATAATCATCATATTCTTATAAAATCTCATAATATTCTATAAATAGGCAAACAACAATTTTCTTAATAAATTAAAGTTAAAGTATTCATTATCTTATGTGGAAGAGATTACCAAGAAGTTAGATTGAAGGCTTTTCAATTCTAATCACATTAAAAACCTAAACTTCTTAGGTTAGGGTTCCCTAAACTCCTATGGAAACTAAATAACATCCAATTCCTTCATCATCTAAGAAGAAATAAGGGAAAATCTCAATAAGAATATTATTTTTACCATGATTAGCACAAGACATTGAGAAAGCTTGAATCTTTTCTTGTCAACTTTGAAGAAAGGATGATGAAGATTTAAGACATGAAGAGAAGAAAAGAAAAGTTATGTAAGGTGAGTTTAGGATTATTTGGGGAAATATTGGAGAGTTAGCTGATTTTGTAGCCACTAGTGACTAGGGGCATTTTGGAAAAATTTTCCTTAAATTTCATCCACACCTATGTACTCACTTAGAACCACTCAAAACTTTATAATTTATGCTTCTGTTTAATTTTCCTCTTCCACTTTTCATAAAATTCATATTCTTATATTTATCAAACTAGTAACTTTATTTTATTTTATAATTCATATGTATAATGTTTAATTACCTAAATTTATCGGCTATCTTAATTATTCTCTTTAACAAAATAAATGTTAAAAGTTGAAAGTTTTTCCTCACATGTGATCTCTTGCAAAAAAATTTCTAAGCCACATGGATTCTCCACTTACTTTATTTAAAGTAATAAATTCATATTTCGATAAAGATCTAATTATATATGTTTCCTTAGAAGATTTTAAAGAGGTTGCACCTGAAGCGTGAAAATATAACAACTGGTATATTTAAAGTCCTTCAAATATCTAGTTTCCATTAGTGTAGCCTTTAAATAGTTTAGCCTTTAAACACATTTGGTTAATTCTTGTAGTGCAATTCAAAGTTGTTGGTATGTTATAAATAGCCAAGAAGTACAATAGTAGGTTTTGAACGTTCTCTACTTGGATTATTCATATAATGACCTAGCCTGCTAATTAATTGCATGTGTAATGTTAGGTAGTGTGCAATTCATCACATACATCTACCTGTCGATTATACAAGAGTATTTTAATTATGATATCCTTTTTCTAATGTTTCTTGTAAGAAGAACATTGGCTTCAAGTGGTGTTTTCATTGGATTAATATTATACTTCTTGAATTTATCAAGTATTTTTTCAATGTAATGTAATGAAGATAATATTATCCATCAGATGTTTTAGAAACTGATTCCTATTATGACATTTAGGATATCCATGTTTTACATTTCAAATTTGTTTATCAACCTTTTCATGGCAGCATTAATGATTGTATTGTTACTACTAAATATAAGCATATCATCTATGTATAGATAAACTACAATATATTCCTTTTCAGCACTTGACATAAACCCTATTGTTACACTCATTCATTTAAGTCATTTGATAGCATTACATTTTTCATGCCATAGTTTGGGCCTTACTTCCACCCACGTAAGTTTTAATAAGACGACAAACCTTCTTCTCCTCTTCAAAAGTAATATAAATCCTTTAGATTGTTTCGTGTGTGTGTGTGTGTATATATATATATATATATATATATATATATATATTTCTTCATCATTTACAAATGTTATTTTTACATTTACTTGATGTATTTCCAATCCTTTCAACACATTCAACCTAACTGTTTATTTTTAGGAGGCAAGTCCACCACTTCATCATATACTTGAATTCAATTTAATTGCTAATTGCTTCTTTCCAATAAATAGCTTACGCTAAAGGCTCACTTTCCAAAAAAATATGTTAAGAAATTTACCTCAAAAGATTTTCAAGTTCGAGTCCTTTTACTTTGTCTTGATTCATCTTCTATAACCTCTTGATTCATTCTCAAAAAATAATATCATTTGATTTTGCAATGGTATTTACACGCACCTATGTATGTATGTGTATTTAAAATGTTTGATTTATGGACAAGAAATTGATATACATTATTATTATTTGCGTAACAAAAAAAATACAAATTATGATTTTTGGCCCAATCTTAACCTTTATGGGTTGTGAAATTGCTACTTTAACAAAAGATCCCTTCACTTATAAATATTTATATCTAGGCTTATGGTCTACTGGTAATTCATATGATATATAGTGAATTTTCTTGCAAAATTATCAAACATGACATTCATCATATCCTTTACAGTCCATTTTTTCCGTTTTGAAACTCCATTACACTGCCAGGCTGCCAGCTACATGGAGCGGTCGTTTGGGGTAACTAATTCCCAAATGAAGGAGTAGAAAATGCTATGGCTGAAGGACGTTGAAGTATTTTAGAGAATTAACCGTAAGATTTATTTGTTTTTGGCAAAAAATATTTTTAATTGAAATAATCTAATCTACTGGTATTTTTGGTATAAATTATTAAAATGATAAAAATATTTTATATTTTTAATTTTAAATATGAAAAATAATAGAAAACATCTATTTTTTAAGAAGTAATTATTTTCCTTCAAACACATATAGCCAATGACTTATTCTTTCAATCACATATGTAAATGACATAGAAATCATTTACTTAATATAAGTAAATATTTTTTTTTTTTGTGAAATATATTCCAACGGGAACGGACGAGGCCACAATCTCCCACTTTCTTTCTTTCTCTCTTTCGCCAAAACTTCTAAAATAATAATAAAAAAAAGACATTACAATAATCTTAAATTCCCACCCTTTTGCTTCTGTAATTTCTCCGTCCAAGGCTCCAAGCATTGATAAACAAACGAAATCTCTGTAACGGTACAATGGCACCCAACTTTTCCTTACAAGTTCTCGAGTCATGTTTTGAATTTGTACATAATATCTCAAAATATATGTCGAGTAATTTACCATTAAATCCGTTTAAGGAAAAAAAAAGGAAAAAAAAAGATCCCATTACACACATTTCTACTCAGCTTCTGAGAAGCATATAGAAGAGAACTTTTTAATTAAACAAGGTAATAATAACAATAATTAGGCAGGAGGAGAGCAAGCTTTCACAAGTGTCTGATTCAGTACATCCTATTATTTTCCAAAAAAAAAAAAACACCAAAGCACTCAAAGTCAGCAACGGATCATGACCCTTAATAAATTTTGTTTCGATTTGCATTTTGCATAGAACTTGTTCTCACACTAACTGCGCACACATAAAACAGTACAACCTCATACTTATACGAGTTTTGCACCTATATACCGATGAAAGTGTGTAACTACAATGTGAGACAATTCATGTATAACTATCACGCCTCCTAATAACCAGGACCTCCACGAGTTACACTGTTTCCCCATTGCATCACATCACCAGGAACAACACAGTTCAGAGGGCTAGGGCTAGCAACATTGCTGAACACAGCAGAAACGGGCAAAACGACATTGTCGTTTCCGCTGTTTCCACCATCACCACTGCCGCTTCCTTTCCTGCCACCAGTAGAACGACTAGCTCCATTGTCTTCTTCACCCTCAACACCTGGAAGCCTGTGTATCTCCGGGTTCTTGAATATGGTTGCCACCACCACCACAACTCCCGCTGCTAAAATCTTCCCAGAAATAACTCCGCCGTAGATATGCCCCTGAGCACCTGCAAAAGTAACCGCAAAGGAAGAACATCCAGAGAAAGTTATACCAGATGATGGGTTTTGTGATGAAGATGAAGATGAAGCACTCGTTAATGGCGCCGGTGCAGCAAAGCCACCGCCAATGTAAGTTCCAAATAGCGACATCAGCTTGAAAGGCCCGTGCAGGGTGCAAGACGGCGAATGGGGATTATTCGGGTTGCAGAGAGTTACGTCAGAAACCGAACCGGACCCATTGAGGATGCAGATTCCGACCTTCCACCGGCGGGCGAAGTCGACCACCTCCTCCACCACGTCACTTCCAGCCGAGATTTCAAGAACCACCGGCTTCAGAGACCGATCGCTGTCTCGGGTAACGATAATAGGTGGCTTGGGTTTGTTCTTAGAACCTGGTGGCCTTCCTCTCGGCCTTTTGGACGCCGGAGAAATCGGACCATCGGAGGGTTCTCGGCCACTGCCAGTACCGCCAGTGTGGAGACGGAAGACGCCGGAAGTTGGCGTTGTTGTTTCCCTGTGGATGGTTGAAACGGAGGAAGAGCCGATCGCAATGCCGATGCCGGGGTTAGCATTAGCGGAGATTGAAGGCATTCGTTGGGAACTATGGTCTGAGGATTCTTGATCAGAGTTATCAGAGATTGGAGAAAAGGGCATTGAATGGTCCGCCATTGTTGTGGAGTTGCAGAGAAAAGAGAGAGACAACTTCAAATTTCAGGGTTCAGACTGCGGGGTGGGGAGTTCTTAGTTTTAACAGAGGGGAATTTATAGTGTTAATCTTCCGTCTGGTTGGATTGGATCTCAGGTTGGATTTGTGGGGCCCACAAGTTTGGTGGGATCCACTAATGATAATCAAACACATGAGACGGCTGTGATGTTCACGAAGTGGGGCCTACCAGGAGACTAGTCAACCGCGATCTTCCTGAACATATTTTGCATATATTTTTATATAATTCTTGGATAATTTTATTTCAAAGACTAGTAACCTTAGTTTGACATTTTTTTTATGGAATAAATTTTTGGATAAACATTATTTATGTAAAATTTTTTAATGAAAAAAATGGCAAGTCACTTTTCTTTAATGTCAAAAGAAATAATAAATCATTTGATATAAATATACAATTATTATGTTTTGAGTTTGACTTTAATGTACTAAAAATTTTAAAATAATCGGGTGTTATTATATCAATATGAAAATTTTAGATAAACTATACTAATTAATTAATTGATTTAATTAACTATTATCTATTGATTGATTGTATTAATTAATTTGATCATTTGATTATATTAGATATTTAAATAAAAATATTTAATAAAGTTAATTATTTATATTTTAAAATATTAAATATTTTTATTTTAAATAAAAATAAAAATATGAGTATATTTTATAAATTATTTAAATATTTTTTTATTTTAATAATTTTTTAAATAATATATCATTATAATTTATTATATATTATATATTTTTTAAAATTAAATTAATATAATTTTTATAATTATTAATTTTTTTAAGAAACTAACATGAGTTTTTTTAAAAAGGATAAAATTAAAAATATTAAAATTAATTAAACATAATTTAATCTTTTTACAAGCATTTTAAAAATGATTTTTACAAAGGTGATCAGTTAATATAATCAATTGATTGTCAAATATTAAAATTAATTTTTTAATAAGTCAACTAGTTAAAAATGATCAAACTAATCAAAAGTAATTCTAAAAATTATTTGTCAAATAAGTCCTTAATTCACACTTACACGATCTTACTTCTCTTCTTTTCACAGGGAAGAGACTATGTGAATTATTTTTATGCTTTAATAATGTCATTGACGGGTGATAAAATTGACGATTAATATTTTTTTGGAACAAAGACATATTATGGATGAAGTATATAAATATTTTTTTTATTTGTGTGTATGTATGTATATATATATGTATGTATGTATGTATATTTATTTAGAATAGAAAGAGAAGGAAGATAAACATATGACTTTGTTTATTTTATCAAAAGATATATTTATAGAAAAATTTTATTTAGAGAAGATATATTATTTGTATATGACAATTAAAAAATTATGATACTTAATATTATAGTCATAAAAAATAATTATTTTTAAAATGGATGATATTATTTTTAATTATATTCTTTATATATAATATTAAATGAATAAAATATTTTATATTATCTTAATATTTATAATTATATAAAATATCTTCTGTCTAAATAGATTATATGTAAAAATAAAAGTTTTAATGTGTATTTCTAAAAATAAAAAAAATATGATTATAATTACACAAAAATCATATATGTACCGAAAGTAAATCTGAAATTCGATTTAAAAGTTTTTATATCTATTAAATTAAGTTTCACAAATTTATTCTACCATTTTATTTTCAATTGACCGCCCTTACTTTATAATTGAAATTCTAATTTGAATGTATATAATATTACTAATAATTAATGCTACATTTTAAAAGAAATGAATAGAGGTTGTACACAATTTTATTCCAATAAAGTTATTTCCAATTTATCAGGCTAATATTTTCACAGGGTAAAGTAAAAATGGCTATAGATAATTTCAGTTAATGGTATTCAAACTGCATATATATCTAAATATTTTATTATTATTTTACACTTATAAAAAATGCAGAATTATTTAAAATTATGACTAAAAACTGTCATTTAGAAGACTCATCTTACAATATATGAGAAAAAAACGTTGAGCATTATCTAAAAAGTTAACATATATTATAAATGTTCTGACACACTGGTAGTCAACAATTAAATATAGTAATTTCATCTTGAAAGAAAATTTTAATTAATCATTAATGAATATTCTTTTATGAATGGTCAACTATTATATATTATTTATGGTTTTAAATGTAAAGCAATCATTTTCATTTGTAATTTTTTTAATTTCATATGTAAATTAGCTTCTTAGGCACTTATCTAGAGACAAAAATAATTTTACAACTAGTTTAGGAAAAGGGTGTTTGGAAATGAAAATTAAAAATTACCTTTTTTGCCTCAAAATTAATTTAAAGAGAAGTGAAATTTTTTTACTATCATATCGTTTTATCTTACTTTTTTTTCTCATTGTTCATTTTATTTTTTATTGAATTTAAATTTATAGTACTGTTAATGTAAAATAGTTTATATAATCAGTGAATAAAAAAATAATATATTGTTAAAAAAGTAAAACTTTTACTAGTAATAAGAGATTTTTAACAAATTTTTATTTACGTGCTAGTATAATGATGGATAATAGAATAAAATTAATTTATATTATCAATAAATTAAATTTTGAAAAAAAAAAAACTAAAAGTGTCTGCCATTGGTAGAATGAAATACGAGTAATTATGTTAAAAAAAAGTCAAATTATTGTGTTATTTCAAAATCGAAAAGATGTGTTCCTTCTCGTCTACGAGACATATTAATTCGTAAATAGTAGCATAAATTGTAGTTTCATATTTACTCACAGCTAATATTAGAAGAGTGACAAAAATATATATAAAAATTATATAAATTTTATTATTTTACAGATTTTTCAACAACTAATCATCAGCATAATACAATTAATCAACGGTTTTGGCCCACCATTACATGACATGTCATAATTACATAACGTTATATACCCTTTCTCAGAGGGGAAGCTAACAAAAAATTGTTGGAAAGGCTAAAATACAAATTGTTAAATACTTAGATGAAAATAATATAATTTTTGGGTTGCTATGTGTGTGTGTGTGTATTCTGAAAAAATCGTAAAAATATAAAGAAAATCCTTAAATTTTAAAATTGTTGAGGGGGAACCTCCTTATTGTGAACGAGGCCTAGCCTTTGCCCTTTCTAATATAATATAAGAAAATTATATAATATTATTGTGCATGATGATAATGGAGTGAAAAATGTTGAGTTGTTATAAGTTATAAAGAATTTGGTGATCGGATAAAAAATTTCTTATCTTTTACATAAAATTTGTTTAATTTTTCATAGAGTAAAGAGAAATTCTTGAAAGACAAAAAAAGGGAGAAACTTTTACTTATTTAGTATGCACATAAATTATTTGCTTTAAATTGCTAAAATATTATCATTTTATTAATTAATCAAATAATCTATTTATCAATTAATCCCCTTTAAATTGCCAGTAAATATTTTAATGATTCAGGATATATAAGTTGTGTGCTCTATGAGCAAGTAAGAATTTTTCTAAAATAAATTTAAACTTCTTTTTTTTTGTCTTGTGAAATTTAATATGTCTTATTTCTATCTTTATGAAATATATTTTATCAAAATTTCCTCTAATATATTAATTTATCCAATTTCATTGTTCCGTTAACATCCGTATGACAATTAATTTATTTAATTTCTTCTCACTACAGATAATAATTTATAAGAATAAAATTAATAAAATACATTTCAAAAAAGTAAAATGAGAAAAATTAAATATCACAAATTAAAAAAAAAGGAACTTTATTCTTTTACATAAAAATATAGATTTTAATGTAAAAAATAATAATTCAAAAATAATTCTTTACTAACCTTTCACAAGTTTGAGCTTTTTATAGAATAATTCATTATTTTATGTGTCAATTTGACTGTTAATTTAATGAGTCAAATACAATATAAATATAGATTGATTTCTTAATGGACAATTTAAATGTGTAGTTCTTTGCCACTTCTCATTTATGAACCCAAGTCTCAAACCAATTAAAAAGTCAAAAGTTACATGTGGATTGGCCTGCTATATCGATCTCATGAATTTTAGTGTATAATTCGGCGGGAAAAATGTAAATTCATTTTGATTTTGGGTGGTTTAATTTTATCTCTTTTAATTTTAAAAATCTAAATTATCTTTTTAAATTATTTGGAACTTAAATTTAGTATACACTATTAACTTAATTTATTATTTCATTAAATTATATAATCTTTATAAAAATTATAATATTATAGTATGTTAATTTATTTTTTTATTTTTTTACAAATAATTTTTATGTTTTATAATTAATAGAAACAAGAATTAAATTAAATATATATAATTTTAATTAAATAATAAAAAATAAGTTATAAAATTATATGTAAAAAAGGATAAAATAAATTAAAATATTATGATATTATGATTCTTATTCAAAAAGTTTATGAAAAAGAAAATCTTTGATGAAATAGTTACTATAACTAATTAAAAATCAATATTAATTTCAAATTTTATTAAACTTAAGGAAGTCATTTTCAAAATTTTAAAATAAAAAGAGACAAAATTTAACTATTTTAAAATTGAAGAGATATTTACATTTTCTCCTAATTTGGCCGGTAACAAAACGGCTAACTTGTTGAACTCTTTTTGTGGTTTCCCTTTTCTTTTTGTTTGTCAACTTTTGTTGCATTTATTGTTTTCCATTCATAATCTTTTTTAAATAAAAATGAGTCATTTGATTAATATAAAGTTATATGAAAAATATAATTTTTTAGAAAATATGGATAAATTATTTGGTTAGTCACTAGTTAATATAATAGGGAAAATTCCCATAAAACAAAGAAAATTGCTTATATACTTTCTTTTCTAAGTAAGAAGAACTCGTGCATGATGTGATTACTATCCACTCTTTAAACCCGCAAGTATCATATAATTAAATTAATTAGTGTAATGTAATAAAACCTGCAAACAATTGAACAAGGAAACCTAAACTTTAGGGAAAAATTACAAATAAAAAAAGATTTGCTATGCTATTATAACCCTCTAAAAATTTAAAATATCTTATAAATTATTCTATGTGAAAATAACAAATTAACATGGGGAAATATAGGATGAAATTTTGTGTAAATAATAATTAATTATTTGAATCAACTTGGGATGAAGTTTTTGCAAAAATTAGTTAAGGAAAAAAAGATAAATTAAAATATTTAAAAGTTATAAGTTTTTAGAAGTAAGTACACGAGTATAGAGAAGTTTTAAGATATATTTTAAAAAATGCTACTACTTTTATTCCTCTTTTCCCTTAAAATTTTGGCCTTCTCCTTCACTCTTGAATTTTATCCAAATCCCTAACCTTTCTCTCTCACTTTCTCCATCTCTTCTTTTTCTCCCTTTTCTTCATATTCTCCTTTAATTAAGTACAAGGGAAGCTAAATTCGATCAAATTTCTCATTCAATCAAGGTAAGATTTTCATTATTGTCAAATTCCTCTTCATTGTTCTTTTAAATTTAGGAAGTTTAAACAAATTAGGTTAAAAGAGGGATTTTTAAACCTTAATCTTATAAATGATGATCTTGAATGCTTAGGAACAAGCTAATCTCAATCCTAACCTCCAAGTATATCTTTTATACTAGGCAAGTGAACATCTTTAAAGGTTTAATTGAAATAATTTGGATTCAGTTAAAAGTTTTAGGTTTTTGATAAACATGCATGAAATGTGTTAATGTGTAATGTTTGATTTGATTTTGATATTGAAATTGGTATGAATGCATATTGATGATTGGGTGAGGATTAATGGTGTAATAAATGAGTTTAGTTAGAGATTTTACCATATTAACTATATTTTTGCATTGAATTTCAGAAAAAAAAACCCAAAGCTACATAGTTGACTATGTGCCCTAGGACTAGTTCCTAGACAAGCATAGTTAACTACGAAACTATTTTTTTTTGCTTTTGAGCCTTTTGTAATGAATTATGCCCTTGAAGAATTATTTTCAAGGATTGTGTAGTTAACAAAGAGCTACCAAGATTGTTCTCAACTTCTTGGTAGTTAACTATGACCTTTCTTCTAAAGGGATCATAATTGATTATAAGGTTGTCACTGTGCTCTCTAAAGGGTTGCAGTGACTACATAATCAACTATATCCTAAGAATTTATTCTCAAGTAATATATAATCAAGTATATAGCTGACTACTGTTTTTTTTATCCTTAGTTTCTAATCATTTTTCAAATGTTAAGGAATGAAATGAGTTTTTATATTGAAATAAAAGTGTTGTCTAATATAAATGATGATGAACGGATGGTGTGACTATGCAAGAAGGCATGAAAAGTGTAAGATTATAATACATGATAAGAATTTGATAATATTACGATGATTGAACTTGCTTTATAATAATAATTAAGAAAATTGGTATGGGGGCGCATTGATGATAAATTGTGTATTAAATTGAATTTAGTAACTGTTTATGAAAGAATAAGGTAGACTTTGGAAAGACAAGTTTATGTTTGTAAGAAACAAGGATGACCAAAAATTACAAAAAAGGTTTATTTACCTTCCAATTTGAGTATTTATAAAATGTTGCCAAATTATTTTATTAAATTAGGAATATTGTGAATTAATAATGCTTGGTACGTGGAATTATGAGTTAGCACTAATTTAAATTATGAATCTTATTCCTATTATTTTATTTATATTATTAATAGATGACATATTATGATTGTTAATTATTAAGTTTTTGGAATTGACAAAAATGCATGTTGTGGTTTATGGAGAGTAATTTTGGTTTGTAAGAGTTTAGTTTCTTTGAACATTATAAATACTAAGATGTGTACTCACAAAAATCCAAACTTACTTCTTCATGTTTTAAATTGCATACACACAAGTTAAGCTTCCACCACCACTTCAAAATTAAGCTTTTAGAAGTTCTTCTAGTATGACCATGTTATAAATTGCATATACACAAGTTGAACTTCCATCACCACCTCGAGACTAAGCTTTTGGAAGTTCTTCTAATATGGCTATGGGTGATAGTAGATATTTTAAAAGTAAATAGATATTTTGGGCTTTACAATGTATAAGGTCAAAGATATATAAACACAAATTTATTTTTGTTAAGTTTAGTTAAGCTTAATTATCATTAAACTAGGATGGATAATAAGTAAACCTAACTTCTCTTTATTGTTGATTCATTTTGCTTTTTGTTGCGTACGAATATTTTTGCATTATTCCATATATGCTTTATGTAATAATGAGGAAAATAGGATAGGTTGGTGGAAACTAGGTAATTGAGCTCCACGCTGATCATGACTAGGGTTAGATTCTAACATTTATCATAAAAAAAAATTATAGGACAATATATGTGAAAATTCTTAACCATAATTCACAACTTTCTAGCCATTATTTGTGCACCCTCTTAAATGTCTATGAGGTTTGTTGCATATCTCATATAAGCATTCACATTAAATCTCCTTCATACATCAAACTATTAGCCAATACAAATGTTTATAGTCCAAAAATACTTGTTTGATGAGAAATCTCATTCTTATTCTAACATATAACTTGAATATGAAGACAACTCACAATATGAAACAATCATAAATTAATAATAGTTAGAATTTGATTTAAGTTCAACAATTTCCACCTTGGCACAAACTCTATCATCTTCAGAAATTTTCATACTTCATCTATCGTTAAATAAGATTAGTCATGGGATACCAACTATGAAAGTCCTTAATTATTGTAATTTCTTCAAATTGTAATAATTATCTTCCTATCAAGCAACTTCACGTTAATCAAGAGTCACAAGCTTTATCAAAGTTTATATATGACCTCTTCATTTGTAAAAACACCAAATTTTACGAACACTTTAATGAACCAATATAAGCTCTTTGTATCTTCATTTTTATTTTCATCATCATCAATAATAATAATAATAATAATAATAATAATAATAATAATAATAATAATAATAATAATAATAATGGTCATCATCACTATCATCTTCATCTTGCACATAAAATTAAATTAAGTTTTTGTTTTCTCTGATTACTAGTTTCCTATTGGACCAAATCTACTTTGATCCTAGTTGTTAGGATTTCTATCCACTCTCTAAAGACACAAGTATCAAGCAATTAAATTAATCAAGATAGCATAACAAAATACACAAGCAATTTAACACTAAAAACCTTAAATTCTTTGAATCAAAACTATGGATGAGAAGAAATTCATTATATCATTAAAAGATTACATGATAACACATGCGAAGGTTTTTAACCATAATCCCATAACTTTTTGGCCACTATTCATACATTTCTCTCAAATCTCTGTGGGGTTTATTACATAACCCACATAAGTACTCATATCAAATCTTTTTTGTGTCTTAAATTCTTAATTAATATAAATATTTATAACTGAAAAATATGTATTTGATGAGGATTCTTACTCCCACTCTAATACAAAAATATAATTTAAATAGAAAGATAACTCACAATAAGAAATAATCACAAATTGATATTAATTAGAATTTGAGCGAAACCTAACATTGCATGAACTTATAATTCACATAGTCAACTAAATAACTTTGAACATTTTTTAAAAATTTTACAACGAAATTTATTTCTCAACAAGTTCAACTTCCTATAATAATTTAATTTTTATATAAACTAAACAATATCTAACACTTTTGAAAACTCATTTGGGTTTTAACTCTAATATTAAATTTATGAGATTTCATTTATCTTATTGCTTAGTTAATTAACTTAGATTAAATAAATTTGTTGGCCCATATAATTTCATTTTTTTAAATTGATAATTATATTTAAAACTTTCGAAATTGAGTGTTGGTGTCCTTACTAAAAATTGAAAGCTAACTCAATTCTAAAACCCAAACATTGTAGTATCCATTGTTCATTTTTATGGGGAATAACCTTCGTTATAGAATTTGATGAACGCAATTCATTCGAAGATCCTTTCTGACTGTTATTAGAGGTACAAATGGGCCGAGTGGCCTATCGGGGGCCTATGGCCCGGCCTAATTAAGGCCTAACTCGATTCGGCCTATTTAACTAAATGAGTCAGGGTAAGGCCAGTATAAAAGCCTTTTTAATTAAATAGGTCAGACTTTTTTATTTTAAGCCAATCCTACAGACTTATCGGGCCGGCCTATTTAATATTTTTTATTTAAATTTATTTACTATAAAGGTAATGACATATAGGTTTTTTTTCAAGTTCATTATATAGATTAAATATTTTAAATATTTGTTGTATAATTTATGGTGAACTAATTTGCCTTTGTTGTTAACCTTTGATGTTATGACAATTTAATGTTATTTTATTTTTAATTAAATATTAAATATTTAAATTAGTAATTTTATGTTATGAGTATATGGATTTATTTCTTTGTTAATTAGTTCTTATATAAAATTTTATATTAATTTTAATATTATTAGGAGTATTTTAAGAATATATTGATATAAGTTTATATAAGTTATTGGCTTATTTAAGGCTTTTTTATAATAGGCCTTTTAAGTCTTAAATTGTTAGCCTATTTAAAAGTTTGTATTTAAAGCAGGCTTTTAAATAGGCTAACAGGTCAGGTCAGACTTTTAAAACAGGCTAGGTTCGGGCTTGAAATAAAGCCTTATATAGGCTAATAAACCAGGCTAGGGCTAATATTTTGTAATACAGGCCCGGCCTATTTAAGGCAAAGCCTAACTCGGCTCAACTCATTTGCACCCCTAGCTGTTATTACTGTGTGATGCGACATTTTTGTTTTGTTATTAGCACCGTGAATCAAGAGTTGAGCTCATGCATGAAAAGGCTTTGTAACTTTACAAAATAAAAAAAAAATGTTAATTGAACTGAATTTAGAATTGAAATTTGAAATTGAATTTTAAAAATTTTAATTTATTTTATTGCGTTTTATAAATTCATCTACTATTTTATATTTAATTAATAAATTTTAATTTCCATTTGTAAATTTAATAAATCTTACTTTTGGTGCATATAGTATTATTAGTAATTTTAACATATATTCGAAAATTGATAAAGCTTATTTTCAAAATCTCGTTCATTTTGATAAATCTCGTTCGTAAATGATTGATTATTATTCCAAATGAAAATGCCATCTCATTTCTTCGTGGTTTAATGAAGCCGCATAGAAAATCATGTGCATGAAAATATAAATGGAGATGAACACTGGGGTTTTCTCCCCCCGTTACTTTTCTCAGGGATCGAAAAAAGATGCTGCTGAAGTTTGGCTGATTGGAGAATTTGTTGCGTTTAGTTAAATAAAACAGAATGAAATAGAGTGAGAAAAGAAATGGGAATGGAATTGAATGAAATAAAATAGTCATATCATAATTATATATTTTGATATTGTAAGAAATAGAGTGAATATTTTATTCCATTTTTATATTTGGTGTATCAAATTTCAATAGAATAAAAAAAATTGTTGATGACAATAATACCTTTAAATTAAAAATAAAAAGGGTAAAAATTAATACATTTTTATATAAGAGATAATAATATTATTTTTATTTATTTATAACTTTTTTATGTTTAGACATATAGATAATTCAAGTTAAATTGCTTAATATATATATATATATATATATATATATATATATATATTAAATTATTAAAATAAATTTAATTTAAGATTATATTATACTCATTTAAAAAAGATATTAATAAATATCCTATATTCATTTATACCATAATCCTAATATTATTAAAAAAATTATACATTATTAAAAGAAAATATGAATAACTTGATATTTATTTTATATTAATTAATATTGTACATTGTGAAACAAAACTAAATATAATATATTAGAGAAGAAATTTGAAATATTTTCAAACTTGTAATAAAAGAAATATTTCGAAAAATGTGCAAGGTTTCAACTAAATTGCCAAATAAAAAAAAGGATAATTTTAAAATTTTAAAAATTTAATAAAGATAATATTGTCAAAAGTCTAATTCAAGAATAAAAAAATGGATCATTCCATCACTTTTATTATCGAATGGATATTTCATCATTCAATAAAATAGCCATTTCCGAGAGAATGAGTATTTCTATTTCATAATACCTACCAAACATATTTTTGAACCATTTCTTTTCCTATTCCCATTTCCTTTTATTTTATTTCATCTAACTAAATGCACATTTACAATATGTTTGGTTGAATGAAGTGAAATGGGAATGAGAATAAAAAAAAGGGATGATAATAGAATGAAATGATTATTCTATAATTATATTTGGTATGACAAGAATTGGAATAGATATTACATTTTATTTTTATATTTGGTATAATAAAATTTTAATGGAATGAAATGAAAAATAGTTATCAATGAGAATATTATTTTATTTTTTTGATAATTTTTTATTTTTAAATATATAGATAAATTTCATTAAATTGATTAATTTATATATATTAAATTATTAAAATAAATTTAATTTAAAATTATTTTATATTCAATTAAAAATATTAATAGATATATTATATTCATTTATACTATAAGGTAACATTGTTAAAAGAATTGAATATAAGATATTTGATAAAAAGTTTGAAATATTTTTTCAATTTGAAATATTCTCACACTTATAATAAAAGTAATAAAATTTTTTGAAAAATGTGCAAGTTTTCAACTCCATTATCATATAAAAAGGATAAATTTGAAATTTTAAAAATTTAATAAGGATAATATTATCAAAAGTCCAATAGAAGAACGAGGAAATTAACTATTCCATCACTTTTACTATGGAATGGTCATTTCCTATGAAATGAGAATTTTCATTTTATAATGTTTATCAAACACATTTTTGAATTATTTCCTTTTCCTTTTCCTTTTCCATTCCCATTCTCATTCATATTCCCTTTCATTACATTCCATTCAACCAAATGCAATTTTAATATCCTCAAAATAAGGGAGTTGGTGTAAGCAAGTTAAGTAACTTGTAAATTGTTTGAGCTCAATTATCAAAAAGGTTCAATTTGAGATTAACTTTAAATGAATTAAGTTTAAGTTTTATATTATTCAATTTAAGGCTTAAATTTTTCTAGAGCCTAATAAAAGGAAATATATTTTTTCCATACTATATATACATAATGTAATACATAAAAGTTCAATCATATTAATAATTGTTGACATTCCATGAGGAAATATGATTTAGTTGAAGTAATTAACTTTCTA
Organism: Sindora glabra; assembly: GCA_020226215.1. Classification (NCBI taxonomy): domain Eukaryota; kingdom Viridiplantae; phylum Streptophyta; class Magnoliopsida; order Fabales; family Fabaceae; genus Sindora; species Sindora glabra. The sequence continues at coordinate 35,278,684 of CM035230.1, forward strand.
GTATGTATTTATTTTTTCTTAATGAAATTGTTTGTATTATGTGATAATTGCATAGTTTTTTTTTATAAATTAATTATTACAAAAATACAATTACACATCAATTAATACACATTGGTTAAAAAGAGCACTGACATATATATATATATATATTAGACTGATATCATTTTTTAAAATATGAAAAAACTTAACATGCTAGTTCTTTAAAATGAAACTATCATGTTTTATTTTCATGAGACTTTAGATATTGATTCCTAACATAATTGATGTCTAAAATCATGGAAGTTATGACATTTTTAAAAATATGAAAAACTTTAAACATCAATTTTTTATAAAAAAAATAAGTGTTGTATTTTCTTCTTACAAGATTTTAGATGTCAATCCTAAAATAATTGATATTTAAAGTCATGGAAGTAGTGATATTTTAAAAATTATAAGAAAACTTACAATGTTAGCTTTTTTAAAAAAAAACCATTGTGTTTTTGTCGTACAATACTTTAAACTTTAGTTTATAAAATAAACATTTGTAGAAGTAGTGGCATTTTTTAATATATAAAAGAACTTAAGTTTTTTTTTTTTAAGAAAAGAATGTAGTATTTTTTTCTTGTAAGAATTTAGATGTTGATTTCTACAATAATTGATGTTTGAAGTTTAAGTTATGAGTTCAATTATATTTTTATGTTATAAATAAAATAAATATTATTTTTTTTCTTACTATCACTCTTACTCTCTCATGTTGTATTTAAAAAAAATAATTAGTTTTATTAGAAATATTATATAAATTAGCATTAATCAATTATTGGAATATTTATTTAAGTAATTAGTTTTGTGTTTTAACATTAAGTATAGAACAGATTGGACCCTGATTTAATGTGTATGATTCATGATAGGTTGGATCATGCATAAGCTCGTATGGGTAGAGGTCCCAACTTACAGCCTTTTTAGTGGTCAGTAGTTTCCTATCACAAGTTTGACCTTAAATAGAGATATTAGGGTTATTATTTGAACAAACTGAAAAATAAGGATTCCCATTCTTTAAAAATTTTATCTCCCTTTTCTCTCTATCTTAATAACCTAAGGGGCGAAGTAGGTTGTAATTCTACTCATCATCATTCAGATCAGTCATGGTCTCATCAAATTATGCTCTAGGTACGCTCATAATATTATCATGATTAATTTCATATTTTTGTGATTTTAATTCATACTTCCAACAATTGATATCAGAGTATATTGGTTATATGAATTTATGATTATGAGCAATCTGATCATCTTGAGAGATTCATAAAATTTCTAATTTTATTTTTTGCCTTTTCATACATGAAAATTTTGGAATTGAGATTTTTAATTTTGGAACAATTTGGATCTGTTTTTCCTTTCAATTAAATATTGAATATAGATCTCATATGCATGATAAATATTACTCCATTACTTGATTGTATTGAAAATTCGTGAATGTTATGAATTACAGTGTGGATTTTTTCGAAAAATATTACAATCATAGATTGCAAAATTTTGAAGCCTTTTCTTTTAATTAATACATGAATCCATATCAAAATAAGCTAGATATAATTTTCTAGTATTAAAAAAAAAAGGTTAAAATAATAATAATAATAATAATAATAATAATAATAAATTTTTAGAGCTCAAAAGCCATTAATGGCTGAAAAACAGCCATACATGAAAAGCTTTGTGAAAAAGCTTGAAGACAAACTTTTTACTGCATAAGCGCGTGGTACTCACATACCTGCGTGGCGCGTGGTGCTAGATGCTACTACAAGTAACAACTTCTGCTTCCAATGCACGTGGATTTACGCTCTCACAAAGCATGTGACTAATACACACCAACTTATGCGGCCAACTGCAGATGCTTCGCACCATGTAGAACAATGCATGTGATAGCGTGTGATATCATGCGCCAAATGGTTGACCAATCAGCAGCACCCACACCCCATGTGCAGGTTGAGGAGTGTGCATGCGCGTGTGGATGACACGCTGCGCCATTGGGCCTAAGTTTTTAGCCCACTTATGTAAAATTTTTGTTCCTACCTTTATGTTTTTTCCAAAATTTTTTGAGACCAATAAATATTTATTTTGAATTTTATAAAATTTAAAGTGTATAAAATATATTTTATTTATAGAATTTTAGCCTAAAAAAAATTCATGAACATTTTTCATATTTTTTTAGGCTTAATGAGTTGCCACTCTCTCTAGTTGTAAACATAGGTATATTAGATAAATTTTAAACTCTTAATTATGTAATTTTATACATATAAAGTCACTTAAAGCCATTTATTTCACACTAGTGACAAATTATGGATGTAATAAGACTATTTTACATAAAATATTATCCTTTGGGATATCTAGGAGCATATTGCATTAATGATGGATACACCCTATCGGTGTAACATTATTAATGTAATTTTAGAGTTTAAACTCCTTAGAATAGGCATGCAGCGATTATAATGTTTCAATATTTCTTGTACCCTATCGGTATGGTTATATTGATTACATTTTTATGTAGACTCTTGTATAAGTCAAGTCATATGGTACATGTAATTTTGATACCATCTTGTTAAATAATTATTTGACTGATTTGTTTAAATTGGGAATCTTGTGTTGTAATTATGTTGTGCACACATAATTAATAATTTTCCAATCCTGTTGCATTAGTCTCAGCCTTTCAACAATTATTTGTGGTGAGAACTTTTAATGGAACAAACTATGATGAATGGAAAAAGTCCTTGAACATGTACCTGACAATCTCTAAGGAGGATTTGGCTTTTAGAGAACCAAAGCCAGCTGATCTCTTACCTGAGTCTAGTGCTATAGATAAGACCTATTATAAACAATGGTATGAATCAAACCGAATTTGTTTGGCAGTGATTAAGTTCACTATTAAGAAGAGAATTAGAGAGAGTATCCCAGATAAGGACACTGCTGTGGAGTATATGAAAGCTGTTGATGAAAAATTCAAGAAGCTTGATAAGACTCAAAAAGTATATTATCTCTCCATGCTTGATAACACTCGTTAAGATGGAATTTCAGGTGTTAGAGAACACATTATGAAAATGATTCATTACTACAATAAGCTGAGATCATACGGTGTTGATTTAGGAGAGAGTACTTTGGTCTACAGAGTCCTTCAGTCATTGTCAACTGAATATAATTATCTGAGAACCTCCTATAATTCACAAGAGGGAGAGTGGACAATAGACCAAATGATTTCTATAGTAACTCAAGAAAAGGAGACTATGAAAAGTAATCCACAACCACATTTTTTCAATTATTTATCTCAGGACTCCTACAATAAGTCAAGAAAGAAACCAGAGACATATATATCTGCAAAGCCTGAGTTCAAGAAAAGTGGTGACAAGGGCAAGGGACAGCAAAAGAAATTTAAAGGCAAGTGCAATTATTGCAAGATCCCTGGACACAAAAAGTCTTAATGTTATAAGTTAAAGAATAAGCGTGAGCAAGAAGGGGCTCAAAAAAACAGGCGGATCCTAAGTGAGATGGAAGAGACTGTATTGGGAGTAGTAGGAAGTAGAATAAAATTAATTACATAGGATTATATTTTCCTTTATGTTTATCTTCTGGATACTTTTAATTTGAATTATGTCATTTATGCATTTTTTTTTCAAATGTAATTTCTAGTTCTATTTCAATAATTGTAGTTATTCCTTTTGACAAAGAAAATTTATTATGATTTTACTATTTTAGTATGCCACCTTACAAAATGATCCATATCTTTTGAATTTGAAAGATTTTCTTGTTGTATCTTTTGATATTCCCATCAATGTTATGATTAGGCATAAACAACTTAGAATAAGTTAGAAATCTTCCATTTTATAGGATTATTTTTTAGGCCTTTTTTCTAGAGAGATTAGAAAGATTGGTAAAATAAAGATGTGTTGTTAAACTTAAATTCTCATATCTTAAAAACTTTTAAGTGTGGAGTTATAAAGTAAAGATGAGACTCTATAATTCCTAGTTAAAGAAATTAGACTTTACAACAATCAGTGGGTTCTTCATTAGGTACTGTACTAGATCAAAAGGTTACTGATTTTCTTATCCCACTCATAGTACCAAGACCATCGAGTTTAATTGGACATTTTGTTTTGTGGATGACTTGAATAGTGGGAGTTTGATGCTTAGAGTTATCAATTTATGTGACCAGTAATTACTCATTTTAAAACATTAGTGATATATTTTATATATATATAAATCATTTGCTTCCCTATCGGATTTAATGATTTTAAGTTATTTCTCTTATGAGCTGTGATCAAAAGATTAACTTTATATATATATATATATATATATATATATATATATATATCAAGTTCCTTTGGGATTATGAGATATTATATCTCTTGTCTCCCTATCGGATTCAGTGATTCTATATGGTCTTATTCTCTGAATTAAGTTTATAACTTAATGTATAACTAATTGCTTAATTATTGATACTTTAATTATTTCATATAATTAATTAATGCTATCCAAGTGGGAGATTGTTGTATTTAAAAAAATAATTAATTTTATTAGAAATATTATATAAATTAGCATTAATCAATTATTGGAATATTTATTTAAGTAATTAGTTTTGTGTTTTAACATTAAGTATAGAACAGATTGGGCCCTGATTTAATATGTATGATTCATGATAGGTTGGATCATGCAGAAGCTCGTATGGGTAGAGGTCCCAACTTACAACCCTTTTAGTGGTCAGTAGTTTCCTATCACAAATCTGATTTTAAATAGAGATATTAGAGTTATTATTTGAACACACTGAAAAATAAGGATTCCCATTCTTTAAAAATTTTCTTTCCCTTTTCTCTCTATCTTAATAACCTAAAGGACGAAGTAGGTTGTAATTCTACTCATTATCATTCAGATCAGTCATGGTCTTATCAAATTATGCTCTAGGTACGCTCATAATATTATCATGATTAATTTCATATTTTTGTGATTTTAATTCATACTTCCAACATCTCATTTATTTCTAAGTTTAATTTCCATTTTTGTCTAACTTTCTCTATAAAACCCTACATGTCACTCCATCCTTAATCACATTGAGCATGAAGAAAATGTCCTCTGCTTGGCTATATTTCTTTTTTCTATTTCTCATATGTTTATATTTTTTTATTTCTCCAATTTTTTGACACAAGTTTTCTTAAGAGATCTTTGTTCATATTTTCTTTTTATAACTTTCATAGTTGTATTTGATATTTAGATGCTTATTATGTGTTTGATAAGATATTGCAATGAAGTCCAAAGTTAGTCAAACAAAGATAAGACATGGAGAAAAAGTGAAAAAAAATCATGCAAGAAAATATTTTTTATAATTCCATAAAGGCAAACCATTGTTGGTAATTTACATATGGATAGGTTTTGAAAAGTTATATAAAATGAAAAAAATTTGCCCAAATAGACAATCAAGCATGAAGTTATAAGCTTTCAAAGTTTTTAACTTAAAATACACATTTTTGTGAAATGTTAGGTTAATTCAACTTTTACTATGAGTATTTTGATAGGAAAGCTAATAACCGATGTGAAATGTAAAAAATTAAAAAGAATAAATAGTGATTTTTTTTAACAAATAATCAACAAGATTTGTAAAAAATTGACATAAATATATAAAAATTTAAAATTTTTTAAAAGAAAAAATGTTATTTTTTTGGCAAAAACTTAATAGTAAACTTTTTTTACATTAGTTATATAATTGATGTCAAAATTACTATATAACAATGCTTGCTTAGATGTCGTTGAAATCAACATGGTTTTTGTTAAATATCTTACGTATGTTTAGATTTCCGTAATAGTGATTTGATAGTTGCAAAAAATTTTATATTGATAAGTAAAATGACATCAAAAAATTATTATCTGGTTTATTTGTGAATGATAAGATTTTATATACTCAAATTTAAATAAAATAACAAATTATTCAAATAAGGTTGTATAAATTCATGTAGGTTTATATTTATTAAAAGTTCAAACTCAAATTTGAATATTTCAAGTATAATAAAAAATTGAGATTTAATAATAAACTATACAAATAAGTTTGTATAAATTTATTTGAGCTCACATTTAAGTTAAACTTGAACTCAAATTTGAACTATTCAAGTCTAATGATGTTTAATTCAAATTCAAGCTTTTTTAATTTTGGTAAGTTGGAACTTGAACATATAGATATTTAGCTTGTTCTGATTCAATTACATATTTACACATGAGTATAGAAACATGGAGCTCCATTTGTAATTACTACTAAGTAGGGTGATGTTGATTAGCATGGGTAATGCTAATTTCACTCTCTTGTAATCACTCTTTTGCTTCTTTCTCATAAGTTGTGGGGTCTATAATTCTACAAATCCTTACTCTCTATTGGAGGAGAATGCATCAAGCATTTTCCTTTTAAGATATAGCAATTACAAGATGAACTCCACCTTTGATCACTACCCATCTTACCTATCATTTTTAATTCTTTGATGGAGGGCCGTTATTAATGATAAGAAATTTTCTAATTTTAATGTGGTATTGATACTTTCAATACTATTTTATATTTTTTTTAAGAAATAAGAAAATTTCTCTTCTAATCTTAAAAATAATTCAATTATAACATTAAAATTATCAATTTATCAAAATATAACAAGAAATAATATTGAAAGTATTAAAGTAGAACTAAAAAATTTTCTATTGATGAGGTGGGTTTCATAAGTATATTAGTCTTGTGGTTGATCCAAGTGATGGACATCTTAATTGAGGATCAAACAATAGAGTTAACACCGAAATATAAGAATGCCATAAGGAAAATAAAAGAAGGTAGAAATGAAGAGATTCCTAGGCACATACATGTATTTAAAATAATTTTTTAAATATTAAATAATTTTTAAGTTTTAATCCAATATAATAACTACAATTGAAATTAGTGAACTTAGTTATTCTGATTTGTGGGTCTCTTATATATTTTATGAGTTATATGCCTATCAAAGGTTGGATAAAAAGTTTTTGGTAGATTAGGATCAACATGAGACTTATGAAAATATAGGAAGCTCAGTTATTTACATGGCTAGATGTATTGATTGCAACAACAATTGCTTGATCAAATTAAAACTTATAATAATTTAATATTAAAAAATTATTTAAATAACATAATGTAATACATTTGATGTACTTATAAATTTCCTACAAAAATTGGAAAAATTTACCAATATTCATATGCCACATACATGATTCTTAACATGGCTGTTGGAATTTTCTATTTTAGATTATACCATAATCTATAGATAAAATAAATGTAAATAAGTTTTGGCTTAATTAATGACTTAAAGATTTATGGATTTTTCATTTATACTTAGGCCTAACCTGGATAAATGGGTATGAATTTTATAATATATAGAATGTTTGACCCAATTAACCTAATAAATGGGTCCTTACTTCTCTCGCTTAATAACACATATTGCATTCATTTCATGAGGAGTCATAAAGTGAGTTTATTTTCTCAGAGTAAAAATTGTGAGGTTAAGCAAAAGAAATGTGCTCATTTGCTTTTCTTTTAGTGTTTGTGTTTTCAAGCAATTTTTAAAAGAGTAAATTATTTGTAAATTGGAAACTCAATTGATATCTAGAGATTAGAAGTAGCAAATTCATTAAAAGCAAAATGATAAATGCATATGAGTCAAGTTGGATTTCTTATTAAATCTCTTTCCTTTTTTTACTCATATTTATTAATTTCTCTTTATCCATCTTATAAATTATATCATAATTTATAATTGATGTTCTAAAAAAATATGAAATTTAAAAATTTTATTTAACAATTAGTATTAGAGACTGGTTAATTATATGTTATGGTTGATTAATTGAAATAGTTTTAAGTAAAAATTTTACATACATTGGATATGATATTTGATTAACATTTTTATATATAAATTCATAAAATTCATCTTTTATGCATATGAGCCTTATTCTAATTATGTATATATGTAATGTGATTTTTGTTACCAAAATATTATAGTTTTGGGAATTATGAAACTAAATATAGAAATAGTGTTTAGTACAAACATTTTATCTTGGTTTCAATAATGAAAGAATTGCAAAACTATGATAAAGACATTGATGGTTTCGTATACATTCTTCAAATTGCTATTTGATTTTTACATCTTCTTAATGCTTAATGATTTCATTATTTCTACATTATGTACATTGTCTCAATATTATTATTTGATAGTAATGTAGTATGGCTCCTTGTGAATATGTAATAAATTAAATAATACTAATTGGCTTAGTGCAATGATGGTATATGTAATATTACAAATAATCAAATGCGCAAATGTTGTATGCATTGTAAAAACAAGAGTGTTGCTAGAAACATGACTTGTCTCTATATATGCTTTATAGATATGAAGTTTGTTTTGCCTATATAGTGTATGAACATTTCTTTTCTAATAGTGTGCAGATACGCAATGCGAGCTCTGGTTGTAATACAAAATTCATTAATTTTTGTATATATTATGCATGATATCCATTGTTTTACACATTTCTGGAAAATATAAGCAAAAAATGTAGCAACTTTTTTTTTTCAATGATAAAATTTTCTAAAAAAGAGTTAAAATTTTAGTTTGAAATTACTTGTTAAGCATTTGGTTTTTGGCTAATTTTTCACCAAGAAGAAAGTTTTGAGAATATTAGGATAAATCCTTTAAAAAAATCTTGATTTGTTAGTTTCCTTTTTCAAATTAAAAATATCACAACATCTTCTATAAAACTATCATTTTCATTGCTAATTTTGAAAAATTTTAAGCTCGCTTTTCTTCATCTTTTGATAAAATATGGATTGCATAATTTAGAAACATGATTGTGGGAATAATGGAATTATTTAAAAACTAAAAACATAGGAAAAATCCCTTAGAACCATCAAGCATGTTTTCAAATTGTTTGGAAATTTGGAAATCAAATTTTATGCTTCTTAGATCAAATTTTTAAATAAATTAGCTTAGAAATTGAATTTGCAATGGATTTAGGTGAAAAATGTTAAAAAATCACACGAAATGACAAGAAAACAATTTAAAATGCAATTATGTTGGCCCAACACTAGTTGCAAACCCATTAGGTAAAGAAAAAGGTCCACAGTATGCTAAGATGCAACACCCAATTACACCCATGGCATGTAAATGCTACATGCCATCATCCCAACTAACATTGGATGATGGCGATGATAACATTTATATTTTCCATTCCTTTAGCATATAATTATAAGTATTTTTTATGATTTTTTAAAACTAAAAATAATTTTCTAATTTTTTGTTTTATTTAAATGCATATTTAAATTTATTTTGAGCCAAAGTTTTTACTATGTAATTTCTATGTTTCAAGCTATTATGTAGAATTTTTGTAGCATTTTTAAACTCTATTTGGATAATGTAATATTTTTGGATATTATTATGTGTTAATATAAAAATTACAAATAACTCATGGTATGCCATCCTATTATAGGGTCAATTATATAAAATTTGGCTAAAAATGATTTTTAAATATGTATAAAGGAAAGTGCTATATTAGTAATATTAAATACCTTTTTCATATTATATTATTAATATAGTCAATTAGTGATAATATGAATGTAAAATTAAGTATTATATTTTTAGAATTTTTAAACACCCAATTAGTGTTAGGTTTTAAAAATATAATATTTGATTCTTATATTATATTGTAAGATCTTATATACCTTTTCAATATTAGATTTTATAATGTAATATCGGGAATAATTTCATATCTAATTTTATGAGAAAAATATAAGCATAATAAAAGAAATTACATATGTTAAAAGTTACTAGGTTTTTCTTAATTATCGTGCCAATGTAATTAAATACTGTAAACATGCTAAATGGGACCAATCATAAGGATATGACTAAAGTTTTCCCTAGTATGCTTTGAGTTGAATGATATTAATACATCATCAAACATATGATGACTGGATACTAGTGTAACAATCCATGTAATGAATTCTACATAGTTATTAAAAAATCTTAGGAAACCAAGTAATGATGAATTAATAGTTAGACTTGGAAATGGCAAAAAAATAGGAGTAAAGCTTAATGGATATATTTCTTTATGATTATCCATCAAACATGTATTAAAATTGAAAAATGTCATCTATTTACTTTCTGTAAGGAGGAATCTAATTTTAGTGGTTGTGTTAGATGTTGAAGGGTATTCCATCATTTTGGAAATCAAAAAGTGAATTTGATTTATGATTTGGTGGTGGTTGGCTTTGATGCATTAGTTGATAGATTGTAAAAGGTCAATTTAAACCTGAGTTACATTAATTTCAACAATTCAATCATTAGGAAGAAGGAAAACATAGTTAGTGAGAATTATTCATGCTTTGGCACAAATGTTTGCACCATATTTCTAGAGATATGATATAAAGATTAATAAAGAAAGGTGTATTACATGATTTAGATTTCTCTAACTTTGGTGCATGTGTACACTGCATAAAAGGAAAGTTAACTGCTAAAGTTAGAAATGATAAGAGAAATAGAAAACATAATGCATTATAATTGGTTTACAATGACATTAGTAGTCCTATTATGCCTATAGCAATGGGTGTCTATAGGGATTTTATTATCATTATAGATGACTATTCCATATTCGAATAGGTGGAGCTATTGAATAAAAATTTTGAATCATTAAATGTTTTTAAAAACATTTAAGGTTGTGATTGAGCTCAAATTATAAAAAAAAGATCAAATGTGTGATTTTTCATAAAGGAGGCAAATTTTATAGGAGATATGGTGAGATTGGGAGAAACCTTAATCCTTTTACCACGTATTTGTAAAGAATATGGTGTGAAAACTAACTACACTATACTTTTAACATCGGAGCAAGATGGTATATCAATTGAGGACTATTAGAGTGAGTACATTTTTATATTTAAGTATATTATCATTCTTTAATTGTTATTAACCTTAAATATGATTATCTATTATGTTTAAATGAACATAGAAAGGTGTTAGGTTGATAGGTCGATTAAGGAATCAGATGAAAATTCTTCTCTTGCATGTCAATGCTTTAGGAATTTTGTTAAATATATTTTATTTTGTGTATAACTAAGCAATCTTATTCTTACATTAGTAATAAGATGTCAAAGTTTTGTAATTAATTAAGTTCATTATATTAACTTAAGTTATCATTTTGGAAAAACATCAGCATATTGAGTTAACTTATTACTTATGTACTTAGGGAGAAAAGGGTTCACATGATTAGGATATTTTATAGTAGATATGATTTGTGTGAGCCTTTAGTTGAAATTATGATTCCAAGAAGCTCAGTAGTGATATGGGGACTTTAGTTAATATATATACATATATTAGGATAGAGCTTGGTGCTAGTGTTGGAAAGAATAAGCATGCCATGTGGCTAGCATAAGTAGGTGTGATATGAGAATTTATAGCTAATTTTATATAAATAGAAGAACACATATATTATGAAATTAAACATTAAAGGTTCCTTTTTCATTATTTTAGTTAGTAAACCTATAAGCTATGAGTTCAAATAGCCATAGAACCTATGAATCTAAAAAGTCCAGCTATAGACTTATAGGCTAGGAAGTTAGAAGCCTATGATTAGAATGGAAATTATAAATCATCTAATACTTGTAATCATCTAACAAAGATGAGTTATTTTGACAAAGATGGTTAAGTGTTGTTCTTTTACAAGATGCAAATGTGCATTAAGCAGTAAGGAATGTTGTCAAAAGCTTTACAAGAAATTATTATAGTTAAAAATTTTGAGTCTATTTAGAAAGGAATATGCCAATATATGCTAGAAATTTGTGGTATAAGTGAGTTTTGACCTTTAAAATAGAATTAAAAGGTGGTAAGCCTATCTAGTTATAAGGATAAGTTTGACCTTGTTATAGTAGCTGATAAAAAGTTAAATTATTTTTTACTTTCTGAGACTTGCATAGTTTTTGCATGAAAGTTATGTGATTTAGCCAAATTTTTTTAATAACACTATCCTTTACATAATATTTAACAACTTAAGATTGGTTTAGCATCAGTATGAAGATGTGAAAGATGATGTATAATATCTGAGTTATTCACAAGTTTGGATGGGTATCAAGGAAATAAGAGGTAAGTACCTTGTGTATAACTTCTATGTGAGATTCTCAATAACTAAATATTCTTTAGACTTAAGATGTTGAACACTGGAGACAAACCCAATTTAATCCAAATGTGAGTTGTTGCTTACTTTGATGATATGTATTGTTTTTTAAAGTTTGATACCTAATTACATCATTGCTTAAGTGTGTGAGTTAGTAAGTATAGTAAGAAGTAGTAGGCTTGAAGTTGAAGCTAGATGTTTAAGTAATAAATATGCTAATTATAAAAAGTAATGGCATGTATGTAACTAGACGAAAGAGGCTATTTCTTTTTTAAAATTTATGAACCATTAAATTTATTTTATAAATGGTTGGATAAAAAACTAATTTTTTCTAAATAAATAAATCTTTTAATTATATTCATATCTTCATGTTAGTTAATCGTTTTAATAAATTTGGAATGGTTATTGATGATTTGAATAGGGAGTTGATAGTAAACTTCTTTGTATGTGTGTGTGTGTGCGTGCATGCCTATGTTGAGAACTTATTAACTTTAGTTCAGAAAGTCTTGTTCTTAAACTTAATTAGTGGCTAACATGTTTAGAAATTAAAAGTTGGTGTTTCAATAGATTTCGATCAAATTGGTAAGGTGTATTTTTTATTTCTTTCTTTAAGGTTAGCAAACCTAACCCACATAAACTATGTTTAAATTTGAAGGTTAGAAAAAAGTTATATAGGTGTATTGAGAAAATTGTACCCATAATTGTTTAGTTGAAAAGGAATGTTACAACTTTATAAAAATTTAATGTATTTTTGAAATATTTCTATGTATAAATTGATATAAAGAAATATAAAATAAAAAATTTATTTAGATTTTAATTAATTGTTTAATGGATTTAGACTGAAGATTTTGCATTAATTAGTTAAAGAAAATTGGATGAAATAAAAGGTTTAAAGTTTAAGTATATTTAGATGCGAATAATTGAGTGCAAATAAGATTTAAGATACTTTTTTCAATGTTAACCCTATTCTTATTTCTTTTTTTTTCCTTTAAACTTCAATCACTTTTTTGTAATCCCACATTTTCCTAAATTCCTATCACACTTCTCTTCCTCACTCTTTCCATTTTCACCTTCTTCTACTTCTTCTTCCTTTTTTTTTCTTACTTATTAAAATTTTCATGTAATCAAAATAAGATCTAAACCATTGCTGAATCCTTTTTCATTTTCGTTTAGTATAGAGATTTAAACATTTTAGCTAAAATGGAGAAATATGAACCTTGACCTCAAATTGAATGATTTTAAATGACTATGAGCAGCCAAATCTCCATCCTAACTTTAAAATATCCTTTTCAAATAAGGTGAGTAACATTCTACCAAAGCTTGTTTAAATTTATCATCTTGTTTAAAATTTTCTATTTAGGTTTTTTTTATGATTAAAGTAGGAAATATGATTTAAAGTTTTAAAGTTGATGTTCGTGTTATAGGTTTTGTTGTTTAAAAGTAATACCTTGGTGTTTTAAAGGTTTGCTTATGATATGGTGTTATAACCTAACTCTAATTATAACCAAGATGAAACTACTGTTTGGTTTCAACTTGTATAATTTATTCTACACTAACCTACATAAACATGCATAAAGATTTAGGAAATGTGTCATTTCATTAATAAAAAGTGAAACTCATTTATAAAAAGGAGTTAGATATTGTATTTTTTACCTTTTTTTACCTTATACAAATGAAGGCGTAGAAATATCCATAATAAAATATCTAATACTACCTAAGTCATATTGGATAGGCTTTCATGAGCTCAACTTTGAAGTCGTGGTAGAAGAAATTCAATTTGGGCATCTACGAAAACAAATACACGGAAGCGTAAGTTTAGAATTTAGTGAATAAACATTCTAGTAGTATCAAATAATAACAACAACAATAACTTATAGTCTAAATTTACACTCATATAAATATAAACACTTTAAACTATATATTTCATAACATAAGTTTCATTAGTACAACTTATTTATTTATAATCATCTGTGCTCATTGATTTCATTATCCAAATATGCACACTCAGCTATACCATAATTTCAACATACTATATATATAGTAATAAAATAAGAAAAGCAAATAAATCTCTTTATGATTCTCAAGTTCACCTTGTCCTCTACTAGTCTATCCTTGTCCTTTCAAGTCATTCTTATTCCCTACAAGCAATTACCCTTATAAACCATTTCTTACCCTTGAAAATCATCCTTATCAACTATAAGCAATTACCAGATTTGGAATTCACATACCTTATCATCTTTATCACATATCATAAGTTTTTGATACTATTAATCTCAGTCGTGTATTATATTTTATAGTATAATATTAACCATACCTTATTATATAGCCACACAACTTAATTTAGTCTATTAACAATATAATTTTTTTATAACATAATTTATACATCAAATATAATTATGGTCACACATTAAATATTTAATCCTTATTTAACTTGACTTATTATTAAATAGCACTAAAACATACCTTAACCCCTTGCATATTATGATATCATTAATTAAACTAGGTGTAGTTAACTATATACTCAAGTACATGAGCCTCAATAGTAACTCTGAGGACCATAGTTAACTATAAAGGTTCAAAAAGCATTTCTAGGTACTTATAGTCAACTATCAGCATCAGAGAGTAGTTACTTGGTTCATAATCAATTATGTAGTTAATTATACTTATGTAGAATACATATTTTAGGGCATAGTCAATTATGTAATTAACTATGACCTAATTTTTTTTATAGATTTCTTCATAATTTTTACTATTCATTCTCTAAAAATATGCATCCGATGCATCTAATTTACTAATAAACTAAATCACATCATAAATACACATTTAGGACATTTAGTATTCATCAATTCTATCATTAAATGAAGTTAAATATCACAAATTAACATAAATCCATACACTTTATTCATAGCCCTTAGAATACCTAAAACTTGTATTTAAATTAATTAAAACCCTCAAATTCTTTGAGAAAAGGTTGGAATATTTACTTACGTAATATAGAGGAAGAGTAAGAAGGTTGGATTAGTTGTCTTTTAGCTTTAATCAACTAATGATTGAAAGTTTTCTTAAGTTAAGTCTTAAGTCTTAATTCCCTTTTTCAAGCTAAAGTGCTCAATTTCTATTAAATCCTATCAAATCTCTAAAGAAGATGAAATGACATTCATCAAAGAGGAAACCTTTCTTTGATTGTAGGGAGAAATTGATGAAACTTAATGCTTTTCTTACTTAATTGAAGGAAGTTGTATAAAGGAAAAAATGAGATGGAAGTGAGTAGAAAGAAAAAGTTAGGGATTAAAAAAATGAAAAATATAAGTTGAAGTTCAAGTTAAATAAGGGCAAAGGCATTTTCTTTATTTTGCTTTAAATCTTTTTCATACCTATATACTTACCTTTTAATCACTTAAAACCTTTAATTTTTTTTATTCATTACATTTTTCTCCTATAAGCCTTAAAAGTTTTTCATCCCAAACCCACTTAATAATTTATTTTTTATTTACTTGAAAGTCTTATTTTGAGATCCATTTAATTAATTAATTAATCTTCTATTCCTTAATGTCTTGTTCATACTTTCCTTATCAAAACTTGTCCATTCCATACATAACTTCCATTTCAAAATTCTCATCATTAAAATTAATTATTTTTCTTACATATAAAGTTTTAAAATTCTAAAAATTCTAGGGAGGATATAACATATGGTGTGATGGAAAGGTGATTAAAAGGCATGGGTGGCGGATGACTAGTGAAATTGTAGAAAAATTTACTACTCGTGATATGATAGTTAATTATATAGTTAGATATGCTTAGCAAAGTTGCTTTCTAGACTAGCATAGTTAACTACATAATTAACTATAACTATCAAAAGTTATTCTCTATCAAGCCTTAATTGACTACGAGTAAGTAAAGTTATTCTTAGGCTTAAGGCAATTAACTACATAATTAACTACAAACAAAAAAGTTATTCTTTTACCAATAATAGTTGATTGTATAGTTAACTATAGGTATCAAAATTCTTCTTGACACACCTATAGTCGAGTATATAGTCGATTACTACCTTATTATCTCATAATATCATATATTATATGAAATTAGATAGTATTAAACTTACTTGTATACACAAATTAAGTATAGATAACCTTAAATATGAATGATGGTGAGTAAGTAAATAAACAAACTATATTTATGCATAGGTAATGAATGAGATAGCATAATTTTGACTTAACATATCATGAAACTTTAAAAATATGATGGAGGTGTTCATTTGGGGTGGCAATCAATCTATGTTATATTTGTGTATGCATGTATAAATGTAAATGTCTGAATTATATATTTAAAAATTCAAATGTCAATTGAGATGACTTAATTGTGTTATGATGTGATGAGAAAGATGATGTGGAGAAGATGAGACTCATGTGGCTATTTATGCATTGGATTTATGTACTTATTTATGAAAGGATAAAGTTGACCTTAGAGGAATAAGATTGAGCTTATGAAGAAATAGGGATAATCGACAAGCATAAGGAGATGATATTTATTTATGCTATGATTTCTTATAAATGATATTAAATAGAAGAATTAATTTCCTTTTCAACTATGTAAATATGGAAATGTATGATAATATTTTGTTTAGGATTTGATATTGCACATGTCTCTAGTTCTTCCTTGATAGCCAAGTTTACACTCTAAAAATCTTTCTCCTCCTTGTCAAAGGTATGAGAGTGAAGTTATTTTCTTTGGATAAGAATTTGAGAACTTCCCTTAAGAATTAAATTTTAACTTTTATATCATGGTGACATTTAATTTCATTAATTCTTTATTAATTTTTGTTTACTCATTGAATTTTTTTAGGAAACCTAATATTTTTTCTTTTCATTTCTTTTCAATTTTCTTATGGGATCTTTCCTCTTAAGTGCCTAGTTATTGTTAAATAGGTTTGAAGTGAGCCCACTTAAGAATTTTGGCATTAAGATAAGCCTTAAGGATAGTTGGGACAATTATACATGATATTTAATTTATACATTCTATAACAAACTTTTCCTAGAAAAATAACATTGTTTTAAAAAACATGATTGCATGTGAAACATAGTATTAGATGCATTTAGGAAAAGGCTAGTAGATAATCATCCATAGCAACTCCCTACACTAGTCATCTCTTAAGATAAATCATGTAAGGAATTTCTTTTACTATTCAATAAATTATTTAATAGGTAGGACAATAAGTTCTCAAAATTTTTGTTTAGGGTTGATAATATCCTTGGTGAAAACTGAAAACTGAAAACATACAATTGAGGTGCGAAGAGGATAGCTTAATTTTTACTTAAAGGTCGCCCCGAATTCAATTTACATTAAAATTATGTAAAAAGTATTTCGTTTAAGCACTTGTCCTTGTAAATCAATATAATATAATGAAAGGAACAACTAATAGGTGTAGACAATTTTAATATGTTTTAAGTACCTATACTATTCAAATTAAATCTTAAAACTAACTAAAATTAAATGTTGATATTTTCTTATAAAACATATAACATTGAGAATGTCTACATGTTTACACCCTTCCCTATTTTGTTTGATGACTCTTACTTAATGTGGTGTCATCATTACATATTATAATTATGGTAAAAAAAATTCTAAGAGGTATAGCTCTAGCACTTCCAAGATAGCAAATACTAATTGTGTTAAATTTCTATGCATATGAGTTATAATAATGAATTCATGTGTTATATGTAGTTATGAAAATCTTTGGATGTCAAGCCCTAATGTATAGGTGGTGAAATATTGAAATTAGAAATAAAACCTCAAAATCAAATGGTATAGCTAAGTTACGTGAATGATTAAACTAATGGTAGAGTTTAACTTCGTTTTTCATACAAATGTGATGTAAAAAGACTTTTTTTTTAATTATGCTCTTAGGACTGGATTATATTTATATCTTGGTGATGACCTCATTAGGAATTTTTGTTGTTTATATGATGTTGAATTTTGTGGCATTTAGAGTTAATTTGTCTATAGCTATGTTCAAAAATAAGCTATAGTGCTTCTCACCAACACTCATGTATCTTAAGCTCCAAAAAATTACAATTCTATATATGTACACTTAATATAAAAATAAAATAAAAAATAAATAAGTAATTAAGTTTGAACATGCTTATGTGATTGAGATGAGAATGAAAGGCAAATGATGAATCTTAGAACTAGTAATTGAATAAAAGACTTTTGTTAGGGATAATGGAATAAGATTGGGTCGAAGGACTTT
Source organism: Sindora glabra (assembly GCA_020226215.1). Classification (NCBI taxonomy): domain Eukaryota; kingdom Viridiplantae; phylum Streptophyta; class Magnoliopsida; order Fabales; family Fabaceae; genus Sindora; species Sindora glabra. The sequence goes on from CM035230.1 coordinate 35,297,087, forward strand.
TAATTAAATGGATATAGGTTTGGTTATATAAAAATTCATTTACATAGAAATTATAGTTTAGGAATCTAACCATTATAATGAGGGACTTGAGATAAGTAAAAGACATAAGACTATGAAAATTTATAAAACTAAAGGATGGTAACATGATTATAAGTAGAAAGGTAAGTTAGAACATAGAGGTGTCTTTTAGGGTAATTCATCATGGGAAATAGTCTTATTAATTGAATATAAATGAGAAGTTAATGATAAGAATCACAAACGGATTAAAACTAATGGCATTAGTGAAATGAAAGCGTAGATTATACAAGAATTTTATGTTTATATGAATCACTATGAAAAAATATGATGTTAGGAAAATGTTTATGAAATGCAAAATATTTGTTATTGAAAGTAAATCTTTGAAGGTTTTTTTAAAGTCAAATACACCTAAACTTACTATTATATGACTAAATAACTTAGCAAGCAAATTAAGGGAAGGGTCTAACATCTCTCTGACCACAACTGCAATACAATAATGTTTTTTCTATAATTGTGTTTGTAAATATATAATTGTAATTATGTCTTGGAAATAAATTATTGTAAATTATTTATCTTCTATATGACTTCTAGACTCAATATTTCTATCACTAAGTTGGGAGTAAACAATAATGCATAGTATTTAGTGATTGGAATATTAGGTTTACTATTCTAGTATACATTAATGGCTTGAAGAATTATGGAACATACTCAGTTTGGTCAGCACAATGTATAGGTTGGTATTTCAGTTTGTGACCATGCCTCTCAAAATTAAACCCATGTAATATGGACTTAAAGCTACTAATATTGTGCGAAACTTGAGATTTATGTAGTGGAAACAATGGCAAGGTAAATGTAAAAGTGTAATAGAAAGAGTTATTAGTATTTCTTATACATGTTAGGGTTTATGATCTAATTATTCACTTTTGGATGTCAAACTAACCGTTTAATACATAAGGTTTAAGGTAGTAATGCGAAAGTGGGGAATTATGGCAGGTGTGTAGACTTTCTTAGGGTAATGTAAGAGATGTTAAGTATGTTGACTAAATCGAAATCTAGCATTGTAAGTTAAAGGAATTAAGAAAGATTACCTAATTATCGAAAGAAAGTGAATTACACATGAATTTTAGGATTTAGTATATATGTATAAACCTTGTGTACGAACTTCTTAAGTTAATATAATCTCCTAATTAGGTATTGTTTAACGTACCTACAAAATTTAAAGATAAATTTTTTTAAAGGAGGAGTATTGTTACACCTTTTACAATTTAAAATGTTTTGTATGGAATAAAATTAATTATTATAATAAAATTAGAAATAAAATTTTTATTAAATAGTTGCAAAAAGAATAAATTGAAATGATAATAGTTAAATATGACTAAGGATGATTATCTAAGTGTCAAAGAGGTATATAACACTTTTCTCGATTTTTCCCCTTGGCCTTGTTTTCCCTTATTTTTCTATTCTTCAACCATCACTTTTTATTTTCAAAAACACTCTAAACATCCTTTTCTTCTCTATCTAGCAAGCATAAAAAGTGGCACCAATCTTCATAATCTTTCACACTTTTCAAGCTAAATAAGGTAAGGTTTCCTAAACTTTAATCCTTATAGAACTTTTTCCTTATTTTCCTTTGGGTTTGAAATGATTTAAGGAATTGGTTCAAAAAAGGATTTTTAAAGCCTTGATCTTAACTTTTGATTTTCAAATGATTAGGAGTAAGTAAACCACAATTTCCTTCACCTATTGTCTCCTCTGTAAGAGGTAAGTAAGCATTCTAGTTGATATTGTATGATTTTGAATGATTTATATTGTTTAAATATTTTTTCTTGATATTGGTATAATTTAAGATTAAATGACATAAAATGGTTTTTGGTGTGAATTTCTTGTTGGATCTAATGGCCTTGTTTGGCAATTAGTTAATAGTTATAGTGGTTAGTTGATTTAATTAGCTATTAGTTAATAGTTAATTGTATTAACTGATTTGACCAGCTGATTGCATTAATTATTTGAATAAAAGTGTTTTGTAAAATTAATTATTTATGATTAATTGTTGATATATAAAATGACATATAAGGATATGAGTATATTTTATAAATTATTTAAATATTTTTTTATTTTAATATTTTATATCCTATATATTATTTAATAAATTAAAATTTTATTATAAATAATATAGCATTATAAATTATTATATATTAAATATTTTTTAAATTTAAATTAATATAATTTTATAATAAACAAATTTACTAATAAAAAATTAATAACTATAATTATTTAATTTCAAAAGCAGACGCATATGTAGAATAACAATGCAAGTGGCTGGATAAATAAAGGGCAAAGAAATAGAAGTAGAGAAAAGTACTATAAATGGGAGGTCATATAAAAACTTTTTGTCATTTATTGTTGATGGGAAACTGGGGAGCCAAATAAATGGAATTTGTCATTTGTTATTGAGGGCATTTCAATTATTTAATCACTAGCTATTTGAAAACGTTAGGAATTACAATGTTTTGCAAATTAGCTGATCCAGTGTTTTCAAACAACTGATTCAAAGCCATTAACTATTGTAAAAAGTTAGTTACTAAACAACTGGTTTAACTGTTAACTAACTAAACTTAGTCAAACAGCTAAAAGTTATTTACCAGACATCACCAATATGTATGACTTGGTTCTTATGATATTTGATGGTTAGATTATGTGCTTTCATCCAAGGAATAAATTTATAATTCTTTTATCATGAATGAAAAATAAATTTCGTAAGAATTTTGTAAAAATTTCTTGAGGTAATTGATTGCCTAATTGATTCCCCAAGTCAAGAAATGTTTTTGCTTAATAGGAATCAAATAAGCAATCGATTCACCCCTAGTGAAAAAGGCTAGGTAATGGAATAGATAGTTAATTGCTTAAGGTCAGAAAATGATTTTACTTAATTGTAATTGAATAGACAATTAATTGCTTATTTAAACAGACAATTGATTCCCCTTGTTTTATTTTACATTTTTCACATTTTAAATGGGTTTTTAAGTTAAAAATCCTTCTTTAATAAGCCTAATGTGAGTGCATACATATATTTATGAATATTGTGTGATTAAATAGGCAAAATCATGCTTGTTATGCCTTAAGAGCTTGAAATATGCATTGAAATGGATATTAATTGCTTATTTCTTGCATGACATGAAATGAATAAGTTTGATAGTTATTATTGTGCATGTATGATGTATATATTAAGAAATTTGATTTACATTTGGATTGGTACACTAATAGATGTGCTTGTTCATAATCATATAGTATAAAAAATTGGAATTGAATAAGAGTTGATGATGATGGGGTCATGATATTTTATTTATATTGTGGTTTTATGCACTAGATTCATGTGGTCATTTGTGAGAAGATAAGATTGACTCTAAAGGGACAAGGATAGACTTATGGGTCAAAAGGCTAGAACGGAATCACAAGAGGATTTAATTGATTTTTATTGAATGATATCGGAAAGGTATAAATGAGTAATGTGACTTTGATGGGTTTTGATACATTATATGCCTTTGCATATCTTTGATAAACAGATTAATTTTCTAAAACACTCTTCTTTCTTCCTTGGTGAAGGTATGGAGATGTATTTATTTTCTTTGGATAAAAACCTAGTGGTTTCTCATAATGATTTAATTAAAGGCTTTGTGTTATAATATCTGTATTTTTAATGGCACTTCATTATTTATTATTTACTCATTAGTTTAATAGAAACTCACTTTCTCTTTCTCTTTTTTTGTTTAAGGATTTTTCCCCTTAAGTGTCCAATTACTCTTGGATGGGTCAGAAGTGGGCTCATTTGAAAATTCTAGCATTAAGATAAGCATTGGAACTATTGAAATGATGATGCATGATAATTTATTACTAAATTTCACAATTGATTTTTGAAACTATGTACTCTTTTTATAAGAAAAATATGATTGCATATGAAACATTGTATTTGTCTTATTTAGAAAGGGCTAGTAGGTTATCATTTATAGTAGCTCCCTACACTAATCACATGCTTAGGGACAAGTTATGACACTACCTCTTTGATCTAATAACACAAACTACATTCATTCCATCAGAATTTATTCTCTTAGTGCAAAGGGTGTGTGGCTGAGCAAATGAAATATGCATGTTTACTTTTCTTTTGGTGTTTGTGTTTCAGGGAATTTCTAGAGGATTGAAATGTTTGTAAATTGGAAAGTCAATTGACATCCAAATATTAGAAGTAGCAATTCATTAAAAGGAAAGGGATAAATGCACGTGAGTTAGGTTGGATCCAATATTAAAGTTCTCTCCCTCTCCTACTCAAATTTATTAATCTCTTGATCATTCTCACAAATTATACTATGATTCATAATTGGTGATTCGAGCTAATATAAAATTTATTTGACAGTGGCTTGGTTAATTCACGTAGAAATGAGATGACATTTTCATTTCTAAAAGAAGCAAGCACGTAGAAGATTAGAGAGCATGTAAGCTAATTCTAACGGCAACGAGCAGAGTTTTCATGATGGCATGTGAGTATATATGGTTACTCTTAATAAACAAAAGAAAGAAAGAAACCTAAGCAATCACTCTCGAATCAACCTTACTTCTCGAGCACTTCTTCAAGAGTAGAAAATAAGTCCAGCATTAAGATTAATTTTGTGCTATCCCACTTTCAGTTGTTAAGTAGTAAATTTGTAGTTATGTTACCTTCTTTCCGAAATAAACTCAGTGAACCACCATGTGGGTAATTGCTAGTTGTATTTTGAATGATTGGCAAAGTCTACTAAGCACCTTTTTCTTATTTTTATTTTTTATAATTCCTTAAAATCTTTTGGCTAAACACCACTTTAGTATTTTACATACTTTTAATTTTGAAACTTCTATTTTAGAATAAGAAATAATATTAACTTTGTTTGGATATATTTTGCCTTTTTTATTCAGAAACTATTCTTAAAAGTTATTTTTAAAAACCTTTTTTTTTTTGCTTTCAAATACTTTTTTCAATTTAAAAGAAAATGAAGAATAAAATATGTTTGAAAAAGTGAATAGAAAAATATTTCATTTACTTGTAAAACTAACATCTAGAATAAAAGAACAACTTAAAAAATATAAGAAATTTATTTTTTTTATTTTCAAGTTACAAATTTAAAATTATAATTTTTAAAAATATATTTTAAAAACAATTTGCTAAATAGGAATTTCTATTTAAAATATTTTTGAAAAAATAAACAGACGGCTTTTTTACCGTTACCCTTGGTATTAGAAAACTATTTACGTTAAACTACGTTAGAAAAACTATTTACCATAATACTTAAAAAAAATTTTAAAAAAAATTCCTTGGTCATGGGCTGCAGCTTGCCGTGAGCAGTTAGATTGATCACGTTAGGCTGCAACCCATGATCAGTTGTTGTAGGTGCTGATCATGATTGGTTAAGCCTTGTGATCAATCTGTTGACCGGTCAGGGCCTATAACCCGTAACCCGTTCCCTCTTCTCCCCGTGACCTAACCCTATTCACATGAGCATTGTTCACACACTATAAAACCCCCCAGTAGCAACACTTAACTAAAACACCTCCTCCCCAATAGTAACCCAAAATCCCCTCTCCTCAGTAGCGGCCACATTATTTAAGTTCATTATACAAGTAAGATATTTATTTAGGAAAATAGAATATGTGAATTCAAGTAAGATATTTATTTAGGGAAAAATATTTTCAAATCATATGAAAATTTAATATGTGTTCAATGTAATGTTTTTCACAAGCATTTCCTAATTTTATTTTACATTGTCAGTAAGCATTGTAGCTAGATTATTATTATTCCATTTGATTATGAATTTTTTTATTATATTTGTATTAATTATTGTGAACTATTTATTATGATATTTATACTATTTTATTTTGCCTATGTTATTATGCTTGTGGGTGTTACTTTAATTTGCTTATATTATTTTAATTTATTTTTATTATTATGATATATGAGTATATTATTATGCTTGTAGTTTGACTAGATTATGCATATTGTTCATATTATTATGATATGAATTATTATGCATGTGGGTTAGGTATTATGAAAAAAGGAAATTAAAAATTTGAATACTTACAAATCTTAAAAAAAATAGTAAAATTCATTAATAATAAATTATTATTAAGAAACATTAGTTAAAGGTAGATTGTAATACTCTGAGATTTTTAAAATATTTTTTCAATTCATAAATCTTGATTTAATTAAGAATAGATATTAAAATACATGTAATTTTGATTTGATTAAGAATAAATAATTATATAATTAAGACAAATATTAAACAAATAAATTTAGGTATTTTATAAACAATTAAAATGATGTAGATGCTTATCTAAAAATTAAAAAAAATATTAGAAGTATACAATATTATCCTTAACTTATTGACCTTTAAAATAATATTATAATATACAGAATGTTGATTAATCAATATTCTACACATCAAGGTCGTTTTAGTTCAAATTGGGGAAAAGGAATAAAACCAACAGAAGGGATCCGACGGAAAGGAAAAGAACGACTTATGATTACCCAATCCTTTTAGCCTAAGTATTTTCAATTTACTCTATAAGTAACCATTACTATGAAAAATAATTTACCTATAATTATTATTGAAATAATTATTATATTGCACATCTTATTATTTTTATTTTATTTAGTAATATCATTATCTTTACAGTTGTTTAATATTAATCATTGGATTTGTTATTAATACTATTTTTATTTTTAGTCTTGTTATTTCAAGCACTATTAAAAAATTAATAATAATTAATATTATCATAGTGATATTAATTATTAACTTTAATTTAATCATGAATTGTAATATTTAAAATTAATTTATTAATATTGCTCAATATTAACAAATTAAAAATATCATAAAAGTAAAAATAATAAATATTAAAATAAATATAAAGTTATTAATATTATAAAATATTTTTGTGATATTTAATATATATTTAATATTAAATAATATTTACTAATATTATTTATCTATTAGGTAAATGTTAATAGTATTATTAATATATAATTATTATTCTTTTAATATTTAAATATTAACTACATTATAATTATCATTAAAAATGAAATAACCTTTGAGCTAATTATTATTAATTATAGCTATTATTTTATTAATTTTATCATAATTAATATTTTTATAATTATTTTATTAATATAATTAGCTATTTTTGTCTTATTGAATATTGTATATTTACTAACATTACTAATTTCATAATCAAATTTAACTACTAATAATTTTGTATTATTATTATTATCATCTTCTCAATTATTATTAAATTATTTATCTATTATTTTTTTAACAATGATAGTTAGAATTCTATTATGAATATTTATTATTTTATTGTTATGGTCAAACCTTTGATTTTTTAATAAAATTTTTAAATTAATAGTTATTAATTAATTTATTATATTAATTATAATACTTATTATTTAATTATTTATTTTGATGTAATAATCTTTATTTTAAACTATTATTTTTTAGCGTGTTCATTTTTACTTATATAAATATTTTATAATAAATTATTATTATTATTATTATTATTATTATTATTATTATTATTATTATTATTATTATTATTACCATTATATTGAAGACAACAAACCAAAATTTCATAACTTATTTATTACCCTTCTTTATGAACTTGTCTTAGTATATTTACTGGCACAAAATTTAAATTTCAAACTTGAACTTAAATTATACTTGTAAGTAGATATTAATAAATAAGTTAAATGAGACATTTAAAATAGTTATGAAAAATAATTATTTATAATGAAGTATATTTAAAAATATTTCTTCCTAAAACTTAAAAATAATTAACTTTTCTATTGCACAAAAAATTTAAGAAAGTGAAGAAATTCAAAGATCTTCTAGATAAAAAATTCTACACGTGTCTGAATATAGCATTGTAGGAAGTTAAATGTTGAACTATAAAATTTAAGTGCATAGAAGTAATATATGTATAAGTAAATATTTAAGATTGGCATGTGAGATAATTAGCTTATTAATTAATAATAATTAAATAATTACAAGTAATTACGTAGTAATAATTAACTGTAGTTATTTTTGCAATTATGATACATCTTTCAATAATGATTAAATTTACTTCTAGAGATGACTCATAAATCTGACTATGATAGGAATCAGAATGAGTTCATAAATAGAGAAATTTATGAGACGGATCAGGACGATATGTTTAAGTGTCACATGGTCAAAGTAATAAGAATGAAATTAGACATAACCCTAGATGCACTAAAAAATCTAGTTAGGCGAAAGTTATGACTTAATGAAAATCAAGTCGTAACTGAGTTGATATACAAACATCTACTCTTACTGAATCCGACGTGATATAAAGCGTGTGAGTTAGAAGATGATGATGATATTCAATGAATGTGGGAGATGAATGCAAGATTTCCTACTCAATTGTCCTATCCAAAAGTGTATGCACATATCTCAACTGTGGAACTGGATTACATTGCAAGTTAACCAGTTGATGCCTATGATCCATACACACTACTGTCCACCAGCTAACCTCATGACACCAATAATGAGCTATCATATTACAATCCATGCCTTACTAGTATTGAATCAATAAATAGGTGAATTGAATATGACTAGTAGTTTCACACCCAACTATGGCTTATTTCAATCCCTTTCTTTTTTAGAGGAAACAGGAGACATCATGGATGAATTTGAAGAGGAAGATGCATATAATGATGTTCCTGAAGGGTTTGATGGTGAAAATGATAGTGACGATAATGATGATGGAGGCAAAAATGCCACAAATACACTCCTAACAACACCTATAAGCTAAGACATGGAATCAGTTGTTGCCTTTTTTTCATGACTAAATGTAGAAGCTGCCATGAGTCATGATTATCTTGAAGTGAGAGACGACATAAATATAAATGACAACTAAGAGCCATATGTGGGTTTGCGATATATGGAGTAGAAGTTGTTTTATTGTGCAATGAAGATATAGGCAGTTTGGACTCACCACACATTTTATGTGCACTACTCTTCAGCTAAATATGAAGAATATCGCTGCTCTCACTATGGTGTGCAATGCAATTGGAGGGTTAGAGCATGTCATAAGTCGAGAAAGAATTACTAGCAGATATCTAAATACAATGGGTGTCACACATGTGTATCTGCCTCTTTTTCCCGAAATCATCCAAAATTAGACACAAATGTCATTTCATCCTACATTATGGCCATAGTGATCGAAAATCTAAGTGTGTCCATTCGAGAAGTCATTGAGCAAATTCACGGTATTTTTGGGTACTTAGTATCATATAGGAACGCATGGAAGGGCAAACACCGAACCATCATTCTTGTATTTAGGAATTGGGAGACATTGTATTTTATACTGCTGAGGAGGTTGGCAACAATGCAACACTTTAATCCTGGGTCTTACTTTGAGATTGTTAGCAGAGAATGCCCACTAAGTAGTTCTGAAGATGGGTCGGTTGCATTGTTTCATCTGGTGTTTTGGACTTTCAAGTCATGTATCAAGGCTATTACCCATTTGAAACTGATAGTCCTGGTATATGACACTTTTTTTATATGGAAGGTATAAAGGGGTCTTGCTTATAGTGACCTCACATGGGCTTGGTTCCTATCAAACGTTCGACGGCGTATCGATAAGCACAGATAGGATATTTGTTTAATATCAGATAGACATCTTGGAATACTAGCTACCGTTGCAAACCCACATGTAAGGTGGCAACTCCCTTATGGTTATCATGTGTTCTGCTTTTGACACTTTGCCAGTAATTTAAACTTAACTTTTAGGATGGTATGGCTGAAGAAGATGTTTACTAGCATTAGTGTGTATTACTTACACTAATATCATTAATTGTCAATGTCTATTATGATTATTGTTTATTCAATAACATCGATGTGTGGTATAGGTTACCAATATGAGCGACATGTTGTAGATTCCAAGTTAGATGAACTATGCTAATTATACCCAAGACCTGCTGATTGGATCAATAATATCCCAAAAAGTCAATGGAACCGTTCTTATAATAAGGAAGGCCAACGATGGGGGCACATGATAACTAACTTGACTGAATGTATCAATAACGTATTCAAAGAGGTTAGATTTTTACCAATTACTGAGTTGGTCAAAGCTATGTTGTATCAAATAAATGCATACTTTGTTAATCAAGTGGAGACTATTGCAGCACAAATATAGGCAGGAGAGGTGCTCAGCAAAGATATTTGAAAAAAGATTTAAGAGCACATTCAAAAAGTATCTGCTTGCCACGTTCGTCACTTTGACCGCTTAGGGTTGGCTTTCGAGGTGGATGAGCCGTATAACCTGACTTAGAAATAATTTGGTCGAATTTGCAAGGTTAACTTGTATAATCGAACATGTGATTGTGGTAAATTCCAAGTGGAGCATTGGCCCTGCCAACATGTGTTTGCAGCATGTGTGAAAGTCCCGTTGGATCCGTTATAATTTGTCAATCCTGTATTCCAATTAGAGATAATGCTAAAGGCTTATAACTATAAGTTTCAACCAATCGATGGTATGGAGAACTGGCCACCATTGAATGGACCAATACTTGTACCGAATCCTGCACAGATACATCCCAGTAGTCGATGCCATTCCACACGAATAAAATATGAAATGGATTGGAGAGAGAGTCTATCAGAACCTCAGAGGTGTAGGTTATACCGATAAACTGGGCATAAACGTGTAACTTGTCAGTCCAGTCAACGAAACGTCTCATGACACCCCTAATTTTGAAAAAGTCAATGGATGACCTTTCTTCAAGATTATTACTATACATTATTTCGTACAATGCTTAGTTTGTTAACATATTGGTAAAAGTTAGATAACTTGTTGTATCTAAACAATATACGGTGCTTGTCTTATTATATTAAATTATTTATTTTCTTGTTGCATTTTAGAAGATTTACACGAATTTATAATTGTGCAATTAACTGAATTCATTTACTTTGACATAGTCCATATCACCCGGCTCCAATAGCAAGCCAGTGTCGTGTTGTGACCCCTTGACCCGATGATGAGTCGCTATTATACTTACAGTCCAAACATGTTTCATAGGCCGTGTGGCTAGGCTAAATAAGTTTATTCCCTTAATAAAAAATTACTTGATTTCATATGTGCTAACTATATTTTCAATTGACGTGAGAAGAAGGATCGAATCTTGAAACTACGACATATCGCCTATGGGAATTATCTCTTCGATCTGCCACTTGCAATTGTGCCTTATCTTCAGCAGGTAGGCCTCTACAACGCTAGTCAACTTGATCACTTTGATTTCAATGCTGCTCTCATGTTCACACTCGTTGAACAATGGTGTCCTAAGACACATATTTTCCGTACCATTTCAGGAGAGTGCACCATTACCCTACAAGATGTCTCCATCCAGTTAGGTTTGCCATATAAGAGCGTTCCTATCTCTGAAGACACTAGATATGATTGGCCAGGGATCTGCAAAAATTTACTAGGGTTAGACCACTCGAAGAATGTTTTTAGCGATTGAGCATCACTTGATTAGCAGCAAACTTTGGACACTTATCAGATAATACAAATGATGAACAAATATGGGGCTTTATGCGTGCCTATATCTTAAGGCTCATAGGTGGTTACCTTATGCCCAACACTTTGGGCTACAGAGTTTTACTGATATATCTACCGTTGCTTGAAAATTTTATAAATGCTAGTCGGTTTAGTTGGGCCTCGGCGGTTTTGGCTTGCTTATATAGAGAATTATGTACCGCCAGTAAATATAATGAGATTAACATTGGTGAATGTTTGCACCTGTTGCATTTATGGGTGTGGGATCGATTTTCCATTCCAGTACCAGCGAGACCCCTATATCCTGATCCTCGCCTAGACATCTACCCCATGCTTCTACCATTGGGCTTCAGGTATGGATCATACATAATTTTCATATTGCATTTCTCACTTTAAAATATCTGAACAAATGATACACGTTTTATATTCCTCGTAGGTGGAAGAACATTGGGCTACCTCCTATATAGTACTACTTGATCAGATGAAGGTTGATGAGGTTGGAAGCCTTACTTTGTTGTATCTAACAAAGCTAGTCTCACATGTAGTGATATGCTTATTTATATAACAATTGTGTAATGCAGATTATTTGGCGCCTTTATGACATTTCCAATATACAGCAGCTTATACCCTTGTATTGCTTAACCCCGCCTAACATATGGTTAATTTCAATCCCTATCATATGCTTCCACATCGTGGAATGGCACTATGCAGATCATATGCTTCACTAATTTGGCAAACGACAGCTAGTCCCACAAGAGCCATTCAATCTTAGTTTTTGTCATATCTTGCAACTTCGAGGTAAAACTTCAAAAGACTAGCGGCAAGAGCATGCGATATTCATTAGTTCTTGGAATGCATAATGTAATACACTTTTGCTGACTGAGATAGAGTCAGGTGATCTTCACCGTCACTCGAGTTACATGACATGGGACTGGAAACACACCAGACAATGGATTCATCCAGCTAACGGTGGTCCATTTATGATAACCAATGATGTTCACACATTTTTTTATGATTTCTTCAAAACATAATGTATATTAAATTATCAAATATACTTCTTTGTAGAATGATATAGCTGAGAGACTATACAAGCTCAATGTTGAGGATTCTCCCTCTCAGCCATATGATCAATTTAGGGAGACAGTGGATCGAAAATATCGCCTCATACTATGTGCACTAAGAGAGCATCGAGACATGACTACTTCTCAGCCTGCTTATCCTGTCGATGAATTACCGAGACTACCCATTCTTAAGCTTAGGTATGGTAGGAAAGGCCACGATTTCATGTCTTTTAGGGATTCTATTTTGCCGGCAGAAGGGGGTAATGATGAAAGTATCTCTTATGATCATCCATCGACAACACAAGCAAGTGTCCCCTCCTCTTATACCCTTCCATCGATGCAGGCTAATATAAGAGGTGCGGGTCCATAAACTTATACCCCATCATAGTAATTCTTCGCAAGTGGAGATGTTGGCCGATCGTATAGCATGACATTACCCCCCATAACACCATTATGATATTTCACAGTCATTGTTTTTCATCCCATCGCCATCAAAGTTAACTCAGCAAGTCCCCAGTTTTCTAATTATGTCATTTGCTGACTCGTTTACATTTACTACTGAGTACGCTAGTGGTCCACAAAGCAGCAATAACAAGGGTTTTTCACTTCAAAAAATCTTATTCTACTATTTCAATCCTTCTTTTGAGACTTGAATTCTCTACCTTTTAGGAGTCAGACTCGCCCAACTCATGCAGATGACGATAAGAATAATGATGAAAATAAACAACATCATTCCCTAGTTCAACAACCGTAACGAGAAAGGCGATGCCCTTGATGTGAGATTAGGAGCCATTATTTTGGAGATTGAGTTTTTCATTATTGTTTTATCTAATTTTTTTATTTAATTAATTCACAACCTTTTTACTTTAGATTTAGTACTCTGTCATATTTCATTTATCATATTATTCAATTTTGTAGATAAATTGTATAGATTGATAATCATATATTTTATTCTTTTTCATTAATTCAAATCACATTATTGAATTAATTTCATTCATTGTATTATTATTTAAAATTTATTAGAGCATTCTAAAATACTCTTGTTATGGTATTAATTTAAAATTATGCTTACATGTAACTATGAGAAATGGTGTCAATTACTCATCTAGAGGTAACTATGAAAAATCATATTATTAAATTTTACACTGTTTAATTTTAGGAATTTGAAATTTACAGATTGAATTTTACTAAACTTATACCTAATATTTCGCTACCCTAATTAATTAAGTATTTTATCAAGTGATGTGATTTTTTTTATTTTTACATAAGAATTGCAATATTATAATTTATAAAGGTTGGCTTTTTGACCGTAGCACTTACTTTAGGAAAACAAATTTTTCTTATACTGCGCAGTAAAATTTTTTTTCCCAAAATGTCTAAAAATTACTTTTCAATGTTTAATAAGATTTACTTTACTATGAAAATTATATTAATTAATTAAAATAAGAATAAATTATATAGTAAAATATTAGTAGAAAGATATGAATCATAATTAAAAAAAATTAACAAAAATATTTTAACTCATGTTTTAATAAAAATTCATTCTTCGCATTCACTAAAATGATTAGAACTACTTAGAAATTTGCATATATCCACTTAACATATAAAACAATGATATATAATGACTAAATAGTCACTTGAGCTATACAAATATATATATATGTAAAGGATTAAGCTTAATATTAAATTAAATCTAAATAAATAACAATTTTAGAAGTATGGTCTAAATGTTCAAATGTTTATCTATGTCAAGAAAAAATTTTGCATGGCCTCCAAGAAATTTGAATTTAATGCAAATTATTTTATAACGGAGCCCTCTTTTCCTTTATTCACGTATATAATCACATATTTTGCAATATAATTTAGTTACTCTAAATATAAAATACAATTTAGGAGCTAAAGTGAATTATTATAGGATAAAAAATTATAAGTTTTGAAATTAATAAATAATAAGTCATTTAATGTGTAATTAATCTTTAAAGTAGTATTATTAATTCCTTTAATTTTTTCATTAATTTACTTTTTGAAATATATTTTACACTCTAAAGTTGAATATATAATTGATTGCTAAAAGGAAGCAAGGATTTATATAGATATATACATAATATTATGATAAAATATTGTATGAGAATTTAATTTTTATAATTTAAATCTTCCAACTTATAAATTTACAAGAGAAGAGGTAAAAATCTGAATTTATTAAAATTTTAATTATTTCAACGATCTTATAATATTTACTTATTTTATTATACTATATATTGTACAATATTATAAGAGTTAATAATTTAATTTCTTTCTGAAACATTGAATAATTAGTATTAAAGCAACATCCAATATGTAAAAAATTAAATTAAATACAAATTAAATTAAAATTAAAAATTAAAAAATTAAAAAAAGGATCCAAACTAAAATAGATAAATTTAAGCTCAAATTAGACATCTTTTTTAAAAAAGCCATCTGACCATGGGGGCCCCACCCATGACAAGTATTGGTCACAGGTTGCTCCTTCCCGTGATTGAAATTAATTAAAAAAAATCTTTTAAGTATTTTGGTAATTACTTTTGGTTGCGCTATGGGAATTTGTTTTTCTTATTACAGTGTAACGGTAAAAAAGCCATGAACAGACAGACTCTATTCTGGTTTCATGGTATTCCTCTACTGTTACATATTATAAAACTTCAGGGGAATAGCACCAAAAATAAAAAACTTAAGGGAGATAACAACACTAATTTATTTAAAAAAAAGATTGTGCTTTTCAAGTACCCTAGCAGTGAAATTCAAGCTGATGGTCCTTTTACGTTGAGAGGTGTTTAGTAGATTTTCTTTCCATCCAAGAATCTTTGATATTGTTTGAGATATCGTGATATCTTGAGTTCTCTCTTTTTTGAGAGTTACATTAGCAAAGGTTGTAATAATGTCTGGCAAAATTTCTCAATTTGTGTTATAATTCTCAAGATCGATAAATTCAGTTGGGTATAAGATCGATAGATCGAATTTACCAATTATCTGATAATTCAAAAAATTCCAATTGCAAATGTGAGAGGGTATAGATAGATTGTGGTTGGGGTCGAGCACGACACTGTAATAATGCTATATTAAGAAAAGCTTCTCCCATGAGTCTTGCTTTTACGCCTTTATAATCAAAATGTCCCAATTTTTAAAACTTTATCTTTGAACATCCTACTTAGCAATTTATTTTTCATAACACCAAAATTTTAATAATTTCTTTTTAAAAATTTTAGAATTGATTTTGTTCAAGGGTCAAGCAAAGCGTAACCTTATCCGATACAACGGTGAGGCCACTTAAAAGAGACAAGAGAGTGAAAGAAATAAATTAATAAAACAAGAGAATGTTGACGATGCTTGATACTAGATATGACAAGGTTTGTCAAAGAGAGAAAATGAAAAATATAAAATGCTAGCATAACCAAAAGTAGGCTTAGATAAATAAATATTGGGAGACAATGATTGTGTTGTCGATTGCACCTCGATAGGGTGTGAATATAATATAATTTTTTTTTGCTCTGTGGAGTAAAAGGTACCTTACAAATTTTTAACCCAATGCAAATTTAGGAAACATGGCGATATTAAGTTAATTTGCCCTGCGAACCCGAGATTATAAAATTACAGTCTTACCTTTATGAGCCAATACATATGTATGTACAATTATTGGTCCTTTTTAGTAATTTAATCATTAAAGGCACGTTATAAAATTGGGATTTCAAATTCTAAAAATTTTGGCATTTCTTTTTATCCTTTTAGATGGACCGTCTAACTGGACCCTTAGAGCTTTTTGCTCTCATCCTCTCCTTGATTCCTATTATATATGAGATGATTGTTTCTTTTAAGTTTGAGATTGTTTGATCAAATTATGTGTAGAGCTATATTATGACAATGTGTTATTTTAAACCTCATTTTATGACATTCTATTAAATTTGAAATATTTAAATTTACATTTTTAAAAAATTTCTTGTTAATTTTTTTAAAAAAATTTCTACAGAGCATTGCTAATCATGGGGAAGGCACCAATTTGCCCCGCGGGCAAAGATGGGACAAGGGTAAGTGTTAGGGCATAGCTAATCTTGGGGCAGGCACCGATTTGCACCCAAGGATGGGGCAAAGGTAAGTGTTAGGAGAACGGGATAGAAAAAGATTAACCTGTTTCCACCATCTCTTATTACTATCCCCAGCCAAAAGTAGAACAAAATGTCAAAAAATATAGACAAGTGAAACATTCAGTTATAAAGTTTGGAAAATAAAGGCGGTTTGGGTAAAATGCCATGCGCTACGTTTGGATGGGAGAGAAACGAAGAAAATGAAAAAGATGAAAGGTTACTTCAAACCCTTTTTGTATGTGGAAGTTTCGATTAAAAAATGATGAGATTATATATTTATAATTAACACTCCGAAACCCTCTACTTGTGTTTCTTCAATTGGGAGAATTATCAAAACATCCAAATAAATGACGCCAAAATCTTGACTTGACCATTGCCTTCCCCTATAGTTACCGTCTAACTCGTAACTCCCAAATTTCCCAAATGTTCCATTAGTTTCAAATTGCACTCACATACACTGGAATGCTTCTATCAAAACTTAACCAAACATATCAATATATTGAAGAGATGTACTTTTCAGTAAGGCACAGATCTGATTTCCACTGAGCTATATAATCAAATTGTCATTCACATGATCTAAAATTATCTTCCGCATAGATTAGAACTCGCTATATATGGCAGTTTTTCATAAACCTGACCAGTTAAAGTACGCGTTTAGAAGTTCAAACCAACCATACATCATGACTAACCAACCAGCGCTTTTCTCTTTGACACGTCGGCTCAAAAGAAAACAGAGGGCAATAAATCATTTGACAAGTCAAGATCACTATAAGTCAACCAATGGGAAAAGAATTATGTACAAGTTCGAACTGCATTGAGATTATGACTACTAATCAGATCCTAAATGTTACAGGCTACATTGAGGAAGGAATTCAATCATCATCCTTACACCCAAACTAGCCAAACACCTACCAACCCTCTATTTTGAACCCCCCCATCTCTTTCCCCAATATAGTATGTAGCTTTTCACAGAATCACTGTACAAAAAAAAAAAATCAAAACAGAAGGGCAGATTTCTTTTGTGGGGAATAGAAAGGAAGATAAGTCCCAAGGTTTGGCTTGATTTAAAAACAAGTGGAAGAATCACTTCCTGCCCAACCTTGCCAGATGCTGCTGATGCTTTGCAGCTGCTGCCTTGTCAGCTGCCTCACGTTTCATCGCTCTCTTTGCCCGACGGCCAGTTGTATCTTTTGCAGCCTCTTTCTTCTTTGGCTCGCGGGATGAACTTGCTCCTGAATCCTGAAACGATCGATGGACTGGCCTAGCTTCTTGACGCCCTGCCCTAACATAGCCATTGTCACCCCATCTTCGGTTACCAATGCGAAGACTTGAAGAGCCAGAGCCACCATAATACACTTCATCTAGGTCATCCTCATCCTCATACTCATAGTAGTCCTCCATGTAATCATACATATCTTCATTCGTCACATGACTTTTGACATTCAAAGGTTTAAACCATGATGCCCTAAGAAGTAGGCAAACACTTTCCTCGAACATGTAATCATGGATACTGTTACAGCATAAAAGGTTAGAGAGTAAGACCCAGCCCATATCAGAATTATAAAACCATGAAAAGATGACTTCAATAGGACCACAATATAAATATTGCCCACTATACTACAAAATTATTATTATTATTATCATCATCATAGTTCCAATGCTATAATTTTTAGCTACTGTATCATTTTTTATGCTTGAAAAGCAAAAACAACCCAACCCAGAATCAGACAGAGGTCATAAATAAGTGTAGATTTTTATATTGACAAACCAAAGGAAGTGCATGGCATAAAGCCGTATTTCTAAAGACCCAGGGAAGGGGTTAACAATTAGCTTTTTTGGAGTCTAAGACCAATTCACAGATCTAACTTCAATGGTTTAAGCCCCCGCAACACTCTCCCCCAATATTAATCATATTCATAATAGTTGTGGATTACAAAACATATTTGTTGTATAATCACAACTACAGAAAAAATAACCTTCCCTATTCAATTAACTCAATTATTTCCAAGACACAAACCACATGTTTCTAATTTTTTTTTCACATATTTCTCAATTGCTATGAAACACCATCACCATGGGCTTAGCCACTACTTCAACCATCCAGATGGCTTACAAAGGAGGACATACCCTAAGACCTGAGAATTATTGGCTACATAGTTGCCCTCTCCAACTCAACGACAAGCAATTCCCAGTTAAGTTTACTAAAACAAACTGCCTCATAATAACAATAAATCTTTCAAACTTATTGCCTGGTATCCTTCGAACTTGGGACAGAATAGAAATAGCATGAATCAACTCAAATCAAAAGAAAGCACAACTGAAAACAAGAAAAAGTAATAGTGGTTATCACCTGCCATCAAGTGAGCGGTGAACATTGAGGAATTCAAATGGGTGTTTACACTGTGGGCAGGTAACTTTCTGATTGTATGTGGCCCAGCGAAGGATGCATGTAACACTGCACAAAATAAATGAATAAAATCCGGGAATAGCAAGTACAGAATATGATTTGCAAAACAATTAAAATCAAACCAGTTCAACTATCGCCAAAATAAAGAAAATCATGAAAGTAATATCCACATCTTATTTCTCCGGACCTTAAAAGTCCAAATAATCATTATAATTAAATATAGCTAAAAATCTTTAGTCCACATTAAAAAAAAAAAAACCCTTAAAACAAAAATACAAAGGATGGACATAAAACGCTAGATTCTAATCCAATGGATTCTTTTTAATTTAAAGGGCATAGTTGCATTACTAGAACTATTATGTGCAAGCATAACATTTAAAATTATTGTTCCACGTTAAATCAAAATCAATGGCTATGATTGCTAGTCTATTTCAACTACTTAGAAGAACATATGTATTATCAAACCACAGTTAAACATTGCACATAGACCAACAAATCTACTGACCTGTGACTAGCCAAAATTGGCATGCTACATTTAGGAAGAAAAAGTACAATCTAAAGTTTATTAACCATCTACATGGAAATCTACTCATTTATACTCCAAATGCCAAGGATATTTATCCTAATTGACATCTGTGCACGCTGCAAATGCTGTATCCTGCATAACAATCAAAATTTCCCAGAAGGAAAAAGAAATCAGGGACATATTCATGACATACAAAGCCATGTCTTAAAATTCTCGCTGCTACTGATCAGCATATCATCGCCACTAGGCATATCCACACTACTATGCCAGCAACTTGACCAGCATAGTAAAACAAATGACTCAAAAAGAGGCTGTTAGGTAACTTATCACAACCTTAAATATGAACAAGTGTTTCACCCACAAACATTGAAGCAACTTGCAAGTTACCCGTAGTATATTTCAAACGAACCACCATGGACATAGAAAGGGATTTGTCATTCTTCCTAAGGAACAAAATGTGTCACTTCTAAACCAATAAACAGACACTTCCAAGAGCCTACCATAAATCAATAAAAGAGATACTTTGTGACCCCCTATTCTCTCCTGTAACTTTGAAATCCTCTAGTTTGAGTTCAGCTGCACTATATAACATGATAACATATGTTTTGATATCTTAAAAGACTAGACACAAGCACAGCAATTGAAAGTGAATATTCTTTTTGCCCCATAAGTGCAGGTTACACAGCAGGAGGTAAATATCCCCTCAATGGGATTAGATTCAAACCCAAATCCTTCCAAGAACCTTCACTGTCTTAAATTACAAATACAAACATGCATAAGTATGTTTTCCATCCAAGTGAGGCATGTTATTAGTAAATGCTATACATATGCATGATTGCCAATTAATGTCAATCAAGTAATCCTTCAATGTGGAGCACATGAAATTAAGTGTGTGTATTGTAATAGCATATGGTATTGCCAAGTGCTAAACTATATTATCATATCTAACGTAAACTCATCAATTAAGCTTTTGGCTAAAATAAAGCATCACTGAGATTAAGATATCTTATTGCCACAAATCAGATGGAGAATAATAGTATGAATATGCTAATGAGTTCCAACAATGCACATACTAAGACTAGATATGCAACATTTACAAAAATTTGCAGACATGAATCATATGTTTCTAACTAAGTAATATGCACAAACATACTCCATCGGAAGCCCAACCAAGAAATACTACAAAGTTGACAGACATAATAATCACTCACAGTATGCTAGAATATAACACATCCACAATCCAATTAATAGATAAAGTTCCAATAAACACAAAAACACAACTTAATAGGAATATATTAGAAAAAAGGAAATTTCAGGAAGCTAGTCTCCTTGAAATAGCGAAAGTCGGTTAGACAAACCAGTATGCATGCTCGCATCCTTTTACAAGAGCTGTCTCCTGAAGCACTATCTTATCCAAGCAAATTGCACAGAACCCTCCATGACTCCCAAATCCTACCCCTTGGATCTCTGGCTCACTTCGCATTTCACTCTGAAAACCGTCAAATCAGGAAAAAAAGACCAAATCAACGGATGCAGCAAACCATCT
This sequence comes from Sindora glabra, assembly GCA_020226215.1. Taxonomy (NCBI): domain Eukaryota; kingdom Viridiplantae; phylum Streptophyta; class Magnoliopsida; order Fabales; family Fabaceae; genus Sindora; species Sindora glabra. The sequence continues at coordinate 35,318,349 of CM035230.1, forward strand.
CTAGTATTTCACGTCGCAACAACATCAAATTACACCCAAAGCGTAGATTAATCACAAAAATCAAGAACTTAGCACCAAATTATCTTTTAAAAAAATATAAATGAAAAATCGCCAATACCTAATTTCAACGATAATTGCCATTACTATTTTCCATAAAGAAATGCCAACGACAGCAAATTTTATCAGATAAAGCATATCGATCAATACATAATAATAAAAAATACCTGATCCTTGATAGATAGATCGTTAAAACTGGCGACCACGTGCGGGGTTTCAATCTCGATGACTGAAGTCATAGTGACAGATTCAAAAGGGTGAAATACAAATCGTAGAAACAGGTGACCTATCTATCTGTGGAAAAGAACGGGGATAAAGGAGAGGCAAGAGGGACGAAGATGCCGAAGAATATTTTTAAGATGCCAACAGGAGAAGAAAGAGAGAGAGAGAGGTGATTGGATACGGTAGATGCCGAAGAATACTTCTGACCTTTTTTATTGATGAAAACGTAAATTTTACCTTTAACGTAAGTAAATATAAACTTGTGTTTGAGTTTATATTTATTATAAAATTATTTTCATAAAATCATATATATTTAAAAAAATTATTGAAAGAAATTAATTTTCTTTATACACCAAACATTTGAAAATATTTTTTTATACAGCAGATAAAAAAATTAAATTATTTTTCAAAAATATATTTTTAAGAAAATATTTTTCATAAATTTTCTTTTTCCTTAAACCAAAAAAAGTCTAAATATAAACTAATTTAAAAAATTTATAAAAATCAATTTAATAAATAAAAAATTTAAATTTGAATTTAAATTTTATTTTAAATACATATAATATTTTTTATTAGTAATTCTTAGGAATGATAAAATTTTAGATTTAGGACTTACCCCACAAATTTTGTCCAGTACAGATATGATATGAAACTTTATTTAGAGAAGATTTCAAGACAGATACAGTACTAGTTTGATTTGTCCAACAAAGCTTTACAACTTTAATATCATATTTTTACTAATATAATTGATACATATATATATTATAAATATAATTTTTAGTAATTTAATTATTAAAAATATTTTTAATAATTTATTTTTAATTTTTTAAATATTATATTATATTATATTATGTGTTAATAGAATAAAATAAGATCAAATATTGATCTAATTATTAAGATTGTTATTTAAATTATGTGTATTTTTTTAAACATATATTATCACGCTATATTAAATATTAGATTAGAGGTTATTTATGTATAAATTTTAAATATGTACATTTAAAATTCTTTATCAAACATTTTTAATTTTTAATTTTTGCATATTTCTCCACAAGACACCAATATCCCACAAATTACAGAAACGACACTTTAAATCATCTCGTACTGCAACGTAAAGCAAATTCAAAACAAATAACAAGAATTATATGGTAGGGTAATATAGAATCGACCTATTCTTGACATGCCCCATTACCATTACCATTACCATTCTTAGTAATTGTTTTCACTTAAATTTATTATTATTTATATTTTTTAAAAATCTTATACATTTACTCCCCTTGTCCTTCTATGCATCAGGTTTAGAAATTTATATGTAACAAAAACAACAATAACAATTGTGTGCACACATATTGTTTAAACTTCTCCCCTAAAAAATACAAATTTATGCCGGAAATTTTCTTCAACTTTAAAATTTAAGCAATTTAAAATTGTGGTGGAATCTGTAGCTTGGAATCAGTACGTTTCGACTTAGGAATCATTTGGTTCATGTGGTTTATGTGAAAAATAAGTTCTTATGAAAAGTTAAATTTCTTAAAAAGTTATTGCCTATATGAACTTCTAGAAAAGTTTTTAATGTTATTTGGTTAATATGAAGGAAGTTACATTTCTCAAGAAATAGAAGTTATCTAGGGAGAATAGATAAATAATTTATCATATTCTGTGGGAAATACAATTTTCTAGAAAGTAATTTATCATATTTTGTGGGTAATCAAACAACTCACAATATTTTATTTTCTGAAAAATACAACTGCTTATATTTTTATTATGAATCAAACGACCCTTTAAAATGATGTATTTGACGCAAACAGATTAGTTTATTTCCATAATATGGGCTCCAAAAAGACGGTAACGCTGAGGGATGTTTGCCGGAACCCCTGCACGACATGCATTCTAAGGGTCATTTGGTTCGCAGTAACTACGTGGAAAACTGGACTTCCCAGGAAATAAACTATCATAGAGTTGTTTGTTTGTGCAAATGGGAGGAAATGGATCTTCCCGGGAACTTGTATTTCCCATAAAACGCAGGAGGTCACTTACCCACTCCCCCCTCAGTAAGTTTTATTGCCTGCGTTTTCAATTAATTTATAGACAAAAATGACTCTGTTAAAATTACATAATACTAATTTTGCCCTTATAATTTGAATATCAGGATTCACTTCTTCGTGTATGCCGTTGTTTCTCGAGCATCTCTCGTCGCCTCTCAACCCTAGCAGCAGTCTCCGGCAACGGTACTAGCGATTTCTGGTTCTTGAGCTTCTGCCATCTCCTCTAAACCCTAGCAACAATTCCCGGCAATGGCACTAGCGATTTCTGGTAAGCCTTGATGACCTTGCTCATTATATTTCCTCTTTTTGTATTAAGTAAACTATGGCCTCCATATTTGAAAATTGGACTTCCGTCCTAACTTTCCGTCAAAGAATAGGAGCTGCATCGTCGGAATACGAACTGTTATAAAATAATGGTAGAATTTGACAAAAAAGGGTGTGCTTATGGTTTAGCAAATTGGGATGTTTAATCCAACCCCCACGACAGAGCTTCTAAGAGGTTCTGGATATGATATCGTTGTTGTTTGCCTGTTGACTACCTTGAAAAAGATGAATAATATTTGTTGAATTCAAATTACTCAAAGTGGCTGACCATATTTTTATTGCTCTTCTAACTTATAACATTCTTGCATGTAATTTGCCTATGTCATACAATTATGGCTCGCTTACCGTTGAGTAAAAAGAAGAAGATTGCTACTACATGTATTGTGTTATACACACAGATGATGCTCATGATTTTAGAGGCTATTTCTGAATTCTTGTATCTTGTATCCTTTTTGGACATTAAATTGCCTAAGCCTATATCCTATATATTTGACAGTTGTGCTGAAGAAAGATATTATGCTAGGCTTTTAAATCTCAGGCCAATGATTCAAGAAAGTGACTTAACATGCTTGGACAACCTTAGGATGAATAGAGCCTGTTTTTCTAAGTTATGTGATATGCTTAGAGATGTCGGTAAGTTACAAGAAAATAGGAATACTAGTTTAGAGGAAATGATTGCTTTATTTCTATTCACACTTTCTCATGACACAAAAAATTGAAGAACTCAATTGTATTTTAGGAGAAATGGTGAAACAATATCTAGGCACTTCAATTCAGTTCTCCTCGTTGTCCTTAGATGTCATGATATTCTACTAAAGAAACTTGAGTTAGTGACTGAGAATTGCCAAGATGAGAGGTAGAAATGGTTTAAGGTAAGTTAGAATTTTTAGGAAGATTAGATGAATATGTAAATATTTATAAATATATACAGTATCTATTAACAAGTTATATATATACACACTGCAGAATTGCTTAGGTGCTTTGGATGGAAGTCATATTAAGGTTCGTGTTGGGGATAAAGATAAAGTTAGATTCAGGAATAGAAAAGGAGAACTCACTACTAATGTGTTAGCTGCTTGTACGCGAGATTTATAATTTATTTATATATTGCCTGGTTAGGAGGGGTCCGCACATGACAATAGAGTGCTTCGAGATGTACTTTCTAGAAAAAATGCTTTAGCAGTTCCACAAGGTAACACCATAGGTACCTTGACATTGCTCAATCTGAACTAAGGAGCTTATTTGAGATGAAAGTACCTAACACTTATGTTAGTTAATTATAGGCAACTACTATTTGTGTGATACCGGATACATGAATTGTGAGGGTTTTCTAACACTATTTAGAGGCCAGAGATATCATCTAAGTGTGTGGAAGAGTGGTGCTTAACCAGTATCTGCTGAGGAATATTTTAATATGAAGCATTCTCAAGCAGGGAATGTTATCGAGAGGTGTTTTGGATTGTTAAAAATGAGATGGGGTATTCTAAGATATACAACTTGGTACCCTAGGAGAACCGTGGATAGAATTATCTTAACTTGCGCATTGATGCATAATTTCATTCGAACATACATGAGTGTGGATCCCATGGAGCCCTTGCTTGTGGATAGTGAGGAAGAAGATAATGGTGAACTTAATATTGGGATTATGGAATCTAGTGCTGCATGGACTACCTTTAAACATGATCTTGCCAATGAGATGTACAATGCATGGTTACATGACACTACATCATTTAACAAGATTTAGCAAAAACTATGTAGTGTGTTTCACTTATATTGCATTTATGTATTGGTAGACAATATACACTTTATTCTTGTATTATTTTTATCTGAATTTATAATAAGACGGGAGTAATGACTTCGCTTTTTATTGAACTAGTAGTATGATCATCCTAAATTGCTAAATCATGAGCAGAATGCCGCTCTAATGAATTCATATGTTTCCTCTCTCTCTATCTTTCCTTCTTCACAGATGAGTCAACCAAAAGCTCAAAGAAATGCCAACCAAGGTGGTGAAGGTGCGAACCCATCTAGAGGATGCACAAGATAGGGAAGCGCTGAGGATCGTGCACTAATTAGTGCAATGATGGATCTTGTGGAGTTGAGTGGTTGAAAAACGGACAATGGCCAGTTCAAGAATGGTGCTTATAACAGGTTGGAACAACTTATGGATCAGAAGATTCCTGGGTGTGGTATGAAGGCTAAACCACATATCGAGTCTCGTATCAGGTATTTAAAGAATCAATATAATGCTATTGCGGAGATGCTTGATCCAGCTGCCAGCAGATTTGGATGGAATGATGAAAAGAAGTTCGTAACTTGCTCAAAATTAGTCTGGGATGAATGGGTGAAGGTAATATTTTATATTATGCTTTTTCTTCTATGCACATAAGTGTGTCTATGTATAATTCTATTTATTGGTGACAGCTTTTAAAGTTTTACCTTCTCTCATTATGTTTTCCTTTCTTTTATGCTAAAGCCACAAAAATGCCGTGGGGTTAAGAAACAAGCCATTTCCATTTTTTGATGATTTAGCCAAAATATTTGGGAAGGATAGAGCCATTGGAGATGAGGTTGTAAATCCACAAGATGCATTAGAGGGGATAGAAGACGAAGTAAGGGATAAAGAAGAAGAAGAGCAAGAAGAAAATGTTCCTACCTTTTCCGTGCAGGACACTTACCCAGTCCCTCCATTTGCCCTAATGGGAACTTCTTCCTCAACCACCCCAGTAAACCGTAGGTCAAAGAAGGAAAAGATAGAAAATTTAGAAGTTCTGAGAGAATTTTCTTCTAGATTTGCATGAATGAGTGATGTGATCGAGGATGCAAGTAAACATATAGGCTGCTTGGCTTCTTGTTTCCAACAGGAATCTAATTCTGCAGGGAGAAGGATGCAAGTGACTAGTGAGATTATGAAGATTGATGGGTTAACTCCTACCCAAGTTATGAATGTGGCAAGAAAAATTGCTCTCAACCCCCTAGAAGTTGATTTCTTTTTTAGCCTTCTAAAAGAGTTCAGAACTGCTTATATGCATAGTTTGTTACTTCCAGATCAGTGAAGTTCTAAGAAAACTAGTAGTTAATAGGAGCCAACACACTTACTAAACTCATGCTATGTTGTTAAGCTTCTGTATGTGTACTTATTTTTTAGACACTTATCTGATATCGGATCCCATAATGTATTAGATGATGTGGCTTCCGGTTAAATCATAAGCAACTAAACTGGATTTCCTAAAGCTTTTGGTGGAATATAATAATACATTCCTTTTTTTTTCTCATGGCAATTCCATTGATATCCAAGAAACGTCTTCATATGGGATGTTACTGTTTTGGATGAAAATAGTAACATCATCGAGGCTGCTTAGTCCTGAGTCTGAGTGGTTGTGTATGTCACTTGACAAGTTCCTCTCAGGATAAGAACCAAGAAAATACAGTTTATGTGATGTTACTGTTTTGGTCGAAAACAGTAACACCAAGGAAACTGGCCTGTGTGCGTGTGAGAGTTGCATGTTCATCGTTGATGACTGTTTCAAAGATTGTCCTTCATTCATACTAACATTGGTGGTAGGTCTTAAGAATAGACCGCACAACTGGATGTTGCTGTATCCGTTAAAAAAGAGTAACATCAACACAGGTGTTCGTAATTCATATGGCAACCTGATGTCTGAGTGCTAACATAAACTGGATATAAGATTAAACTGTACAGAAGAATTACATTTACAATTGAGTTATACATACATTTGAATTTTAAATATTAAGACAATGGTTTAACATGAATTTAGTTTTACAAATGTGCATAATAATCAATTTCAATTGGGAAGACTGAAATTCTGGAGGAATTTAGTAACTAATTTTGCTCTGCATTGTCTCACTTCCTCCAACAGAAATTGTTCCTGAAACTCTTTATTGCTGAATATATTCTCTATATGCAAGCATACGAAAATCCTGCAGTCTTGCCTGGAAAATAGTAACGAGTTAGTTTAGTACCTACTAGACATGTTAACCTTAGATAAGAAAAGAACTTGCTACTTACGACATTTCTTCCTGTTGAGGTGACCATTCATTTGATATTATCTCAAAAGGTGGACCTGCAGTGGCTGACTTTACCCTCTTATCCAATCCACCCTGTGCAAGGACTTCATTCATCTTTTTCTCGTAATAGTCCTTCTATTGTTAGCAAACCAACAAAAATGAAAAATGAAAACTTCGTGCAACTGTCTACACTTCTGGCTGTAACATCTTGTATTGTTAGGAGTTATTAATTTTTGTTATGGCAACAGTAACATCAACAGCAAAAACACATCCACCATACAAATAACCCAATGATATTTAATTAAAAATTGGAACTCTGAGAAAATAAAGTGTAACTATTTTTACAAGAAATAGAAACATCAATGAATAACAGCTTATCATCTAATAGAATCACACTTGACATGTTTTCTCCAATAGAAGACCATGATATGAGCTACATACGAGAGATACAACGTTGTCTTATTGTGAGTATGATATGTTACTGTGTCTGATGGAAAGAGTAACGTCAATAAGATAACAAGGTATTTAATATCACTCACCACCATCATGGCATCACGAAAGTATGGATCTGGTGTCCCCTCTCTTCTCAACCGCAGCGAGTTATAGTGTGTCCATCTGCGCTCTTTATTATTTAGGATGAGAAGTGTGAAGTGGTTAGGGTTTCTGAAGTCATTCACGCCCGTGGAGTTCACTAGGAAGATAACAACATCTGCAGCCATTGCCTCTTCCATATGTGCATCGAATTTGAATTGCTTGGCTTCTTGGAGTAACTTGACGTCACTCACAATGTAAGACTGTCAATATAGTTTTAACCTAAATCAGAATCAATGCTGCCTTCTGTGATTCATATATGGGAAATGGATTCAGAATCTTACCCAGCAACAGCTGTCGAATGCAAATATCTTCTTTTCACTATTCGTGGAAGCCAGGCTCAGAGTGTAGGCATGGCCATCTATGATCTGCATTGATTGTTTAGTTCTTGTTAGATGATTGATAAAGGTGGCAAACTTCAAACAGTAGCACAAGAATCCACCAGTTGAAATAGAAAGAATAATTATATCTAACTGTTTGCACTCCACACAGTGGAAATATATATCTTTTTGAGACTGATTAGACTAAGTTCTTGTTACTGTTTAGGAAAGAAACAGTAATAGGAATAGAGGTGTGATTAAAGACAAAACAACAATGCGTTTAAATGATCAGATGATACATATATTGTTCGTGATTAACCTCTCCTTCATAACTCCTACCAAATCCTCAAATGTTATGAACAAATCCTGCTCGGGGATTGAGCAGATAAAAATACTGCATATGGTGATTTGACAAAGGGATTAAATGAGGCGATAGGTAAAACTTTCTAGTAAATACAAAGCATTCAGAAGAAAATAGGACATGACTTACTGTGGATCTCCTGCCAATTTTAATTGCACCATCTTACTCATGACATCTTAGGTCAGGTATTTTGGAGTTGAAAACTTTATAGTGTTTGGTGCCTTATGAGTCTGCTTTTTCTTGGTTTTATCTGCTAGTGTATCATCTTCAATTATAATAGGGGCTTCTTTGCTCTACCTGTAGACCTCCTCAGCAGTTGTTGTCTGTTGACGTGCATATGTTTGTCTCATTCATTTTTTCAATGGACCTGAGTACGTGAACTCCTCGTCCCATTTTATTTTTCTTGATTTTTTTTTATATTCGCTATCATCGAACGCTGTTTTGCCTCGTCTATACGTTGCTTATCAGCTATGGTGGTTTCTACCTCATCCTGTTCAACCACCTGTATAATTTGTTCTGATAGCTGCGCATTGAGCTCTTTATTATGATTTTCCAAACTATCGTTGACTGCCCTGAGGTTTTCTGCCTCACTTGTTGCTGTGGACAGTTGCTCCTGTAGCTGTGCGTTATCATGTTTAAGTTTAGCTATTATCTCTGCATTTTCTTCTATCTGTTGTTCTGACGACTGAAGTTTCTTAGTAAGGGACGTCAATTCATCCTTCAGTTTGAGTATTTCTATGTTTGCACTGAAGAGTTAATTCCTAAGCCGTAAGACTTCATCGTTGTTTTATTGCTATTGCTCCTTGTGGGACAATGCAATATCGGTAAATTAGTCTAACTTTGTTGCCCGGAGTTGGATCACGTACTGAGCCGATGCTGTCTCAGTATCGCCTTCCGAATCCTCCGATTAGGAGGGTGTGTCATGTGATTTTGTTTTGTCAATAAATTCAATTAATCATAGATTTGTTTCTTCTGTGTAGAGGAGGTCATATTCATGTACCGTGGGCTCAATTTCTCTGTTTACAACCTGAAACATAACATTATTTCCACTGTTAGTGTGGCAAATCGACATGTTACTATTTCGGTGAGAAGCAGAAACATGAAAATAAAGGATAAAGTTTCAGCGTAACAATAAGTATGGGTAAATTATTAATTATGAAATACAATAAACGCACAAAATAGTGTATGGTTAATGGAAAGAAATTGGAATCAAAAGATATGTCTGTTTCCACTCCAGAACAGGAGAACCCCGCGATATGCTACTCTTTTGCGTGGAAACCCTAACACAATGCTACTCTTTTACGTGGAAACCCTAACACAATGTCAATGAAGAGGAAAAAATTCACAAATCGAATATTACTGACCGTTAAAACCGATGAAGGGAGCATGTTACTGTTTTCAGAAAATACAGTAACATGTTGCATTGTGACTATGACATGCTTGTGTTTGTTATGAAATAGCAACACCATGCATAAAACAAAGTAAGTTGTTAGAATGGGTATCAAAATAACAATAGAAACCTGGAGAGAAGGATCTGTTATTGTTTCACATATAAACAGTAACATCTTGTTCGATGTTACTATTTCTCATGGAAATAGACAGTAACATATTTTCTTGTACTGACATATATCGGGCTTCATAATAAGTTAATATTTTCATATTGTTACTTGAAGTTGGCTAATAATTTAATCCCTCAGTTGGCGTGTGAGGAGCTTCAGGTCTCATTTGAGGCATCTTGGAACTCTTTCGATGTGATGCCCGCTCAGCACGCTTGTAATCTCACACAGCCAATACTGTCGACAATAAAACGTACATTTTGTCACTTTAATTTCCTTAGGAGGCTACATCCAAGGCGGAGTAATAAAAAGAGCAAGAATAACTAGAGGTAAACAAGTTATTCTTATATGCAGTCATCAACATGAACCAAAAACTCACAAATAACTGTTAAATGAAATCACATTAACAATCAAAATGCCATAAAATTTTGGGTAACCATTCACAGACAAAGCATGGACATGTTATTGTTTTAGTCTAAAATAGTACACATGAGCCAAGACTTGCGACAAACATACAATAAGGAGACAAAAACATTCACTCAAATGAATGGAGATGAATGAAGACAATGTAAAGGATACGGACACGAAATAAAAAGTAGTTTTGACATCTTTAACTTACTGGCAATAGCATGACACAGCCGGTTACATTGGGGGTCCTGTCCTTTTTGAGAGAATTCATTAGTTGATCGTGAATGTGTTGTGACCACCCATATTGTGCTATTGCATCTACATCCTCTATTTATTTGATATATGACCAGCTCAATGTGTGGGCCCTGTTTGGTACGAAGATGGTGACTAGAAGTATCAATGTCATGAGGCGGGAGACATCCTACACATCAGTCTCCGATGTTCCTCGCACTGCTCTTTCGAGTGCATTGAATATTATTAGTTTACTCATCTGTGTTTTGCCACGGAAACACCTTATGTCAAAGTCTGACAGTGTCCTCTTGCCAGATGTTATCTGGATAGGCTGGTTTCTATCTCTTATTCCAAAGATCAGTTTCACTGATGTTAGTGTTATTCTGAGATGTTCGCCCCCGATATTGAAATGATTATTCTTTTTTGAGAAGGTAATAATTATGGACTGAATTTCAACATCGCTCTTCCGACACATGCTGTGATTCAGTTCCTTTGTTATTATTGCATTAATTAGGACCCAAAATGGGTTGTGTCGTAACACCGTTGTGTGCTTGTCATCCAATTGAAGCTGATCAACCTGCCTAATGCACGCCAATAGATTAGATCTATATTGCTAGAATTTTTAGGTTTCTTCATCAGAATCATCTGCTTGTGTGAGTGCTTTAGCGCCTTTCTGCTCAGGTAAACGTCAAATCAAACGTTAAATCAAGCATAAATAGACAAAACAAGGTATGATTAATAATGCAACATCCAATTCTTTCTAGTGTGTTACTGTTTCAGCAAGAAAAAGTAACACAATATAAAAAATGAGATATACATGTTTAACAAAACTCTATTAAACAAACAACGAACAAAAACATGAACGACATTGCAACATCGTGGGTAAGTGCTACTTTGTGAGGTATGAATAATAATGCAAAATCATGGCAGTGGTGTGTTACTGTTTCACCGAGAAACAGTAACATGAGCTAATAACTGAAATATAACTATCTTACAGATCTCTACTGCGTTGATAACGAGCAATAGGAACATAAGTAGAGAAGGTGAGGTGTGATCAACAGTGGAGCTTCCAAGGAACCATGTGTTACTGTTTCACCAAAAAAAAACAACATGAGCCAGAAAATCGAGATATGCGAGTTTGACACCAATATACTACGTTGAAAAAGAACAAGAACATGTACAAGTAGACAATATGAGGTAGGACTAATAATGCTACCTCGTGGTAGAGATGTGTTACTGTTACACCAAGGAACAGTAACAAGAGCCAAGAGCTGATATATAACTGTTTTACGAATCTCTACTGCGTTATTAACGAACACAGGGAATGTAAGTTGACAAGGTGAGGCATGATTAACAATGGAGCTTCGAAGAAATTATGTGTTACTGTTTCACTAAAAAATAGTAACATGAGCCAGAAAAGCAAGATATGCGAGTTTGACAGCACTCTACTATATTGAAAAAGAACCAAAACATGCACAAGTAGTTTCCATGAGGTTTGATTAACAATGCAACCTCGTGGTAGAGCTGTGTTGCTGTTTTACCGAGAAATAATAACATGAGCCAAGATTTGAGAAATAACCATTTTACAAATCTTTACTGCGTTGATATTGAGAAGAAGGAACATAAGTTAACAAAATGATATATGATTGACAATGTAACCTACGAGAAATAATGTGTGGCTGTTCTAGCAAGAAACTGTAACATGAATAAAAAATAAGAGATGCATGTTTAACAAAGCTCTCCGGTGTTGACAACGATAAAAAACAACCATGAGTAGGCAAAATGCCGTATAAGTGACAATGAAACCTCGTGGTAATGGTGTGTTGTTGTTTCACCGAAAAATAGTAACATGAGTCAAGAACCAAGACATAACTGTTTTACGAACCTCTACCGTGGTGACATGGTAGTGTTTGGTCCGCAAATAGAGACGCCAATATAAAAAACACAGGATATAGACAAGATGATTTGTGACTAAACGGAAAACCTTAACAAAACTAACGTGCTTACCCTATCAAAGACTAATGAAACGAGATGTTACTATTTCACTGAGAACAATAACACCCACCACATTGTGGTGTTAAACTTACAAATCAAACTTGATTAAAGGCAATGCCGATGGAAAAGCACTTTACTTTTAGGCATCAGATGACTCCCTAATGTCTGTTTGTTTTTATGTGAACAGGATGTCAAAAGGACAATGAAATATGCATGGTGCCATTTTTCTGTTTCTCACAAAATATTTGGCATATTGTGGTCGTACTAACTTTTAGGGTTTCCCTTCAACTTACATAGGAACACAAATCCAAGGAAACTGTGACATTTTCGTTGCACTTATAACTGAAGTATAATGCCTGTATTAGAGTCAATGCTAAAGAGGAGGTGGGTTTACCTGTGGACAACCCATTTGTGCGAAGTTACTATTTGATCTTGTTTTAAGCGTCCAATGTCGATAAATGATGTTATCCAGTTATTCAGGATCGTTTGGTGTCTTTTCTTGCTGTATTTGGCGATGATTTGTACGGTGTCTTCCTGCGTCTTAAGATCACTGGTACTGAGCTTTGAGATGGAATGCGAAGTGTTGTTACTGTTTCGGCCTTTTTGTGCCCGCCGAAATGCCCATCGCGTGTGTTGTTTCGTATTCAGGCCATTGCGTTTTGTCACTTCGATATCGTGTCCTTTCATTTTCCCACCTCGAAGAACAGTATTTTTCGCATAAAAAAATTGAAATCAAATAATATCTGTTAATGTATTATTTTGGAGGTTATTGTGGTCATTTCATTGTTATATTGTAGGAAATACAAAGTTGAACTAAACAAAAACATAGGAAGTTCTTTAGTAGGAAATGGAACTTGCTCTATGTCAACCAAACAAAATTTGAGATATCCCAGAAAATTCATACGAGAAATCAACTTCCTGTGAAGTTTCATTTCCCATGGGAACTTAGTTCCCGTATGAACCAAACAACCCCTAAGATTGATAGGGATAGTTGTCAGGAGGTTTCTTCGATACTTATCACTTTCGATAACCCTCCATGCGCACAGTGGAGACGCCAAGCCAAGCTTACACGGAACCCCTGCACGACATGTATTGATAATAATATTTTTAATAAAAATAATTTTTAAAATATAATTTTGGTATTTAATAAATAACATCATTTTTTTAATTCAATATCAATTAAATTTTTTAAATGTAATTTTAATAATTCTTATTATAAAATAAATAATAAATTATTAATATCAATGAGTAAAATTAATATAACTAGACTAAAATTATATTTAATTTTTTAATCTTTTTTCGAAAAAGGATTACATATACTTTTTTCTAACTATATATTATATAATTTAAAATTTTTATTTGAAACATGTCATAGGTAAATTTTAAAGTGTCCCTGAAGGTTTAATACTTGGGGTGGTGTGGTAAAATACAAATTACTGAATAAGATTATTAAATTATTATCAAAACTTTTATAATTTCATCTAATAACTTATATTTTATCACATGACTGAAGATATCAAATTTTAAGAGTATCATAGCAAGCATCATGTGTCATAATGATTAATTATTGATTTATTTTATATATTTAAAGAGTAATGCTAAATCACCAAGCAAGGAGAGCCGAAAACATGCTCCGAATGATCATTAGACCATGGATTTCCATCGCGTACGAGATCCGAACTGCATCCAACAGCCAAGAAATGAGTTTACTCGTCGGTGTGGATTTATTTGGGACAATCAGCGTTATATATATTTAAAATTTTACTATCTATCTTTATAATTTTATTTAAATTATATATTAATGGAATTCAAGTATATAAGTAAATTTTATGCAATCGATTATTCATATATTACTACCTTATTAGAAGTTTTAATTTTTTTACTTTTTGTCAAAAAATTTAATTACATTTATTTTTTGATAATGTAATATTTTTATACTCACTAATAATATAAGTAGTTTTTAATTTACAATAAATCAATATAATTTAAACATACATATGATATTATTTGATCAGTTAAAATAATATTATTTTATGTATTTTTATATTAATATATTTTAAAATATATTTTTTATTTTACATTAAAACAAAAAATGGAATTTAAAAATAACAAATCATATAAATATTTTAATAAATAAATTTTATTGATTTATTTTAATAAATAATTTGGAACGCAGGAAACGCCACTGCACCGTTCGATAATCCGCCCCAATCGGTAGCCATCTTCATAATTTCAAAGTTCAACCCTGAAAATTTTGATATTTATTTTCATAGAAATTCTTTCATCTGTGCCCCCAAAAGGTAGGGACGAACTTGTCTTTGTGCTGTAATTGTGAGGTTCCGTTTAATATGTTGCAAACAGACCAGATTTTATTATGGAGGAGGCTATGGTACTATATTTATTTTTTTTAAAATTAAATTTTATACACCTGATTAATAATTAAATTTGGTAATATATCAGTATTACTGATAGGGTAATATATTATAAATTTTTTTTTTGTTATATTGATTTTTCAATGCAGATAAATTTTTTTTTGATAATACACAATATTTTACGATGAGTACCTTAGAATTGTCTTAGTTATGAAGATTCAACAGCACATTGAATTAGCTAGCGGCTAGATTTACAGGATCACTGGATCAACAAAGAAGTCATCCCATTTAACATTTTATAATATAAAAAATAATAAAATAACACATATAATAAATAAAATAATAATAAATTTGTATTATAATTTATTAAAATATGATAAATAAAAAATATATGATAATTACATAAAATTATGCAATTTAATAAATTATAATTTTTTAATATTAATGTATAATATAATAATCCAATCGAATTAATTAAAAATTATTAGTTAATCTAATTTTTTATTGACTTATTCATAAAATTAGTATATAATACAATTCAAACCAGATCAACGATTCAACCATCCGATTGGAACTGGATTTTAATAACATTCCAGATGACGCCCCGGTTTTCGATGTTCCAACCAACATGGCTGGTACAAAACAGATCCTAGTTACAGTTTGGTAGCAAACGGCGAGACCGATGTGCGTTCATCCATCTACTGACGATGACAGGGTCGGCCCAAACAATTTAAAATAATAACATGGCCACAAAAGAGTATTTTAACTTATATTTATATATATATTTATATACACGTACATGTGTGTATCATTTAGAAATTAGCTTTTGTTTGGATGGAAGAGAAGTGGGAGGAAAAAGAATTAAGAGAGAAAGAAGTTGGGGGAGAGAGAAGTGGAAAGAAAGAAGAATTTCTTTTGTGTTGTTTGGAAAGGGAGAAGTTAGGAAAGAAAGAAATTATGAGAGAAATGATTTTTTTTATTTGGAAATGGAGAAGTTAGGAGAGAAAGAAATTATATTTCTATAAAATAACCTTTGTGTCCTTATATATAATATATGAATTCAATTCTATACTTTAAAAAATTGTATTCTTAAAAAATATAATTTTAATTATTAAAATAAATACCAAATTAACAATAAATCCATTAATTAAATATTTTAATTTAATAGTTAGAAATAAATGCCAAATTAAGAATAAATCCATTAATTAAATATCTTAATATAATAGTTAGGAATAAAATATAAATAAATATTCAAATAATAATATAGAAATTTTTTTAATTATTTAAAAAATTATATAATTTTGTAAATTAATCTTATTCTCTTGAAACTAAATTCTATAGTTATTATCTACCCCTCTAATGCCTATATAAAAATATTTTTCATTTGAAATAAATTAAAAATAAGATGTAGTAGTATTTAATTTTTTATAATTATATAATTTTCCTTTTAAATTTAGAAATTATAATAAATGTTGTTGGATAGATATTGAATAAAAAATTTAGCTTTTTTAAAGAATAAGATATATCCTGCTATGTGGGGTCCACCTAATTTCATCATTAATACCTATTATCTAACTATCAAAATAGTTCATAAGTTCTCCATATTATACATAATAGCTTCAATGTATCTCATAGATGTCCAAATGATGATTCGGGACCTCATGTTCACATACAAAACATAAACATCACAGGTTCACTTTGGTCGATTAATACAAGATCTATTACCATACAAAGCAAATGATATCAAAACAACCGTGTTGCTTCCAAATGACCTTCCCGATCTACTTGACACTACGCCACAACTATGACAACAAGTATGTCTGCTCTCCTCAATACCTGTGCATCAATACATGCAATTAATATTTATCGAACTGCAACTTTACAATTATTCTACAATATATATATATATATATATATATATATATAAACAAGATACTCAGTACATACTATCAGAACTTAGCTTTAATTAGACTTTCTGCTAATACAAGGACAAAGAATACGGCAAGGTCAATGCCATACTTCAACGAAAGATACCATTTTATAACTTTAAAAAAATTAGCTGAGAGAATGCATTAGTGTGTACTTAAAATGGTGGCTCAACTAAGTCTTGCACTAGCTATAAGCTGATATAACACTTGTAATTTTAAGTGAGGCAGAACCCCAAAAAATTGCTTCTTGACTCTCTCATTTTCACAAAGGAAGCTATAACACTTCAACTGATATTCTTTAGGTACTCCTATTTTCTCCAGTTCCATCCAGACTTCTGCTTCATTATAGTGGTGAGGTCTACTGCTTTCTATGTTAGAGAGTTATCTTTCGGCTATCTGAGCTTTCTTTTTGGCTATTTCTGCATGCTTTTCGGCTATTTGTACATGCTTTTCCGCCGCATCTCTCATAACATCAGTTAAGTTGTTGATCCTTATATTCAACTTCTCATAACCTTTCTCAATTAAATCAACAGTGGGCACTTTCCACTTTGATCCTCTTGATGATGATGTTCCTTGAGATTGATTTGAGTTAGGAAACTCTTGAGAGTGGTTTGAGGGAGCATATTCAGGACTAAATGTGTCAAAATGGCCAGCATAGTTAGGGGTATCATTTCCCCAATTAATATCAGACATCTGTTCAAAGCTATCATTCAGGTCCAACGTTTCTTTATCACATTTCCTCAACTTGTCTGCTGCACTCTCAGCATATGATCCTATGACCCTGTCTCTTCCGAATAGCTCCAATAGCTTATCATAGTTGTGTATTGGTGAACGCTTCCATCTGTTGGCCTCGGGTTTATCCTGCAAACACATATAATCACATCATCATATACCATATTTTGGTGTAATCCATACTAAGAATTGAACGAAGTATTACATCTATGTATAGTGCATGAGTTATTCTATCTTTACCTGACAGATCTCACTCTACACTTCTAGTTCCGCCTCGAACATGCGTGTGGATGGATTCCAGCCAATCCCGCTCCACCTATGGAACAGATCATAACATTCATTGAAGTTTTCCTTCAATGTCTTCAATCGATTCTTGATGTGTTGCTTGTGAAAGAATGGACCTATAGTCTGCTTAAGCTGCGCCACCACACTAGCATAAGCTATGGATGTGAATGTGTCATCTAGTCAATTCCTTTTTTGTACCTTATCGAGTAATAAATCTAATAACATAAAATCCATGTCAGGCGTCCAATGAAGTAAATCCCTAGAAGATCCATCTCCCCTGCTATCAGACTTCTTATTCTTTGGCATGGTAAGATCTACAATGAAATACACAACCTAATAAGGGGTAATAGTATAAGGAATGGAAAGGGAGTATAGTATGCATGAAACATGTCTTTAATTGGTCACAAACAACTCAGACATATATTGTTTAAAATATGTGCAACTCAGGAGGAGGTTCTATGCATAATCACAACATTCAACAGTGGATATTCAATTCATGCTACAAAAGGGAGGTGCAACAATCCACTAAATACAAATCATACATACAAGACTCTAAATATAGTTCTCAAATACATCAATAGTGTAGGATCCATAAGCATCAAGAGATAATGTACAAAGAGTTATTGTATAAATGATAAAAACTATGACAAGCTCTGCTGATAGTCACTCCACATATGGGCTGTTAGGTTTTCTCTCATGATAAACCCATGTCTATAGTCTTCCTCTGTAGTCCTGGATTCACGATCTCCTATATCTTCTACATTCCTTTCTAGTAGCTTACGATCGACCTCATCTATCAATCGTGGATCGGGATCAACATCCATTAGAAAGTTATGCAATATATAACATGCAATAGTAATGTCCATCATGATTTTGAAGGAGTAATGTGGTTCCGTACCATTAACAATTATTGGGAATATCTTTTTTAACACCCCAAAAGCCCTTTCAATTACATTTCTCAATAATGCATGCTGATGGTTATATAATTCCTTTGCATTTTGAGGTCTACGGATAGTGTACTCCTTCAAATGATATCGCACTCCTCTGTAGGGTGTAAGAACATCTCCTTTTAGAGGAAAGCCTGCATCTCCTAGGTAGAATTTACCTAATTTACAATAATAATACAAATACACGTCAGAACACATAACCATAAAGACAAACACATTAATTCCTATGGCGTTGACCTATTATTGTGCAAGGCATATCAAAATTGATACTTACTTCTTGGAATTCTCAATCTATCCCCTCTTTTAGTTAAAGTTATTGGTGTGTGTCCTAAGAACTAATCATATAGATGATTGAAGTAATACACAATATATTATGTTTTATTTTAGGTAATTTAATTATTATATTTTATTTTTATAATTTTATTATTATTCTGCGCGATTTATAACTTAATATAATAATTATCCTTGAAATAGTTTCACTATTCCTAAAATACTCCTAATCAAGTATTATTACGAAAAGGATAGTAATAATACATCGAGATTAGCATGTATAATGACTGATGATTACGAATCATAGATATGTGATATCAAGTCAATACATGAGTACATTATTAGTGAACAATGTACTGAACTGACCCACTATGAGAATATTACATGAATAGACGTGTCATAAGCTATTCTCGTATGATCACAAATACACATAAACCTTTGACCTGAAGTCATTACGGTTTCCTACATGAGGAATTACTCACTTTAATATTATCCTATGTCACCTTTAATCAGGATGACGAATAGGACATTGATTAAATGTGTCATGAATCGTGCAGAGGGAAGTGAGTGATGTAAATGGGATTTTGTTACTCTTGTATAAAAGAGAAATATCCTTGGACCCCTTAATTAAGTGAAACTTAGAAATGCATGGCCATGTTCAATTGGATTAATATGTGACATTAATCATTTATTTTAAGTCTACTCAGTATCAAGAAATATAAATTGAACATTGATGAGGATGATACATTCCATGCCTCCAGTTCAATTTGGATATTATTACAAAAGAGTTATGATGCAAAACGTTGATCATGTATTAGGTGGATGTCGAATAATAAACATTCTTACTACTTGAGTGGCAGTGATGTATTGCTAGATACCGCTCACTGTCTATGGCTTAATAATGAGTCATTGTCAACGTAGTAAGAACCTACAATGTCACACAAAAGGAGTAGGAATAAGACAATAATTAATTGGACTTTAATTATATTAATATCCAATTAATTGAACTTATTTTCGTGCATATATATATTATTATTAAGAATAATAATGTATTATTCATGTAATATATATATATATATATCTATATATATATATTATGTGATATTATTTGATATTAAAGTAATATCAAATAATTACGTTATCAAATATTAGATAAATAGATTATGAGATAATATTATTTTAATATTTGATAACTATATGTAATTATCTAATATTAAGATATTTATATTATGAGATAATATTATCTAATATTAGATAATTAATAGATAAGTCCTATCTCTCCTCATTATCTTTAGGATAAGGATAAAATGAGTTGTTAAGTATGATTAGGATTTTGGAAGCATTATCCTAGTAGGACTAGGATTGTAGCTTGCCTTAAGTTCTATAAAAAGGGGCTTGAGGGTAGCACATTATGCACACGCTTATAAGCCTCCTAAAACCCTAAATCACTCAGAAAATATCGAATCCTAATTCCTAGAGAGAGAAACGCATCCTAGCAGATTCGTGGAAGGCGAGAGGTTGTTGTTCACTCCGTGTGGATACCATAGAGACGTTGTACCTTCCAGCCGGCGTTTGATTTATCCACTCTTAAGTTTTGATCAGTAGAAACACGAGTGCCCAATAGGTAAAATCTTAATCATTGATTTGTGCTTTTTGCATAGATCCTAGGTAGAATTTGGATAAAAATTTTGAAATTTCGCTGCATGTAATAATCCAAATTCACAACAAAAGCATATTTGAGAACCCTGGAGTCAGATGCAATTCCCTCCCAACCAGACAACACATATGTGAACTTTAAATCAAAAGAACACACTGCTAACACATTTTGTTTAGGGTAGTCCTTTCTTCCTTGAAAGCAGGGAGCATCCTTCCTGGGAACTTTGACTCATATATGTGTTCCATCTAGAGCTCCAACACAATCCTGTAAATAATTTCCTTTTAGTATATTTACACATGACAAATAAAGAACAACAATCCAATTATTAATTCCTTCATACAAAAATGTAAATATATTACTTTGAAATAAGGATAAAATCTACTGTTATTGAGTATTTGTGTAGAAACCTCTGATCCAGAAGGCTGCACAAAATACTCATCTCCAAGAGATACAATAGCTTGTAGAATGTTATGAAAGTGACGACTAACTGTCTCTCTCGACCAATAGAAGAAAAAGGATATAGTTCTATTTTTTACATTATGTGCTAAGATATGCAAGAACTTAGCTACTTATTCCTCCACAATCGAATAAGTGGAATCCCTCACTCTACCCGTTGCTCTGATCTTTTCACATAATCTCAGGAAAGCGTGAGGACGCATGCGTAGTACGTCATGACTTTTTTCCGAATGTAACAGGTTTTGCAAGAGTTATTGCCGCATTTGATCTCTTGCTTCCCTAACTCCACTAATGCCCTTAGGTACAATATTGGCTTGCATCTCTAGTAGGTACATAAAATAACCAATATAGCATACAAGTTGAACCACACACATTTAACACAATCTATCCTATTCCTTCATCATTTCAATAATAGGCGACTCATCTAATTCCAACCCATTTAATTCCAACTGATCTTCGTATAAATCATCCACATTATCCTTTATAGTCACTTGTGAAATACTTCCAAATTCTATCTTTACAATAAATATTACAAACCATAAGTTTTAAACAAATATAGACACATATATTAGCTTCAATGTGTATGGACTAGTTAAACGTTATTAACAGAAATTGTAAAAAAAACACATATACAATAGTAGTGCACACCTACAAGCATATGCAAAGGGAATCCTAAAGTTACTGAAGACATGCCTATGAGTTTAGGAATTGATAATGTAGATGACTTTCTAATGGAGAGAAGATACAAGCCCTCCAAGAGTGTATATTTGAATAGGTGTCTCAAACACAATACCTATTAACAAGATCAATACTTTAAAAAACAAGGCAAAATCTTAAATTGTTGTTTCAATATCCATGAATATCTATAATGGATGTAGCATCACTTAGAATATGTCATACAATTTTAGATCCATTTCATAACATTAATATATTACCATACTTTTTTTAATTTTTATAAGAAATTATATTTCAATTATATAATAACAGAAAAAATTCCAAAAAACTATAAAATGATCGCATAATCTCATATAAATCTTTAGGATTAAAAATAAATAACATTTTTAAAATGGAGGATACCAAAATCTTAATTATAAAAATAAATTACATATATTTACTTATCAAAAAGATTTTATTGTAATTTTCACATACTTAAAATGATATAACAATGTGCTGCTTGAGGAATAAAAGATACTAAGTTTACTCTATTTAAATAACATAAAGTACTTTCAATTATTAATTTGTAAATGCATACCACATCTTTTGATATGCAATAGTTAAGCATATTCATTTTGTTTCCCAATTGAAAGCACAAGGTGACTTGCAATTATGTTTTTATCAATAGTTAGACATATTATACATTTTTAATATCACTTGAATTATTTACAGATTTGTGTTTCTAAATTTGAATGTCATTATACATAAACAATTGAATCTCCCTAAAAGAAAATTAACTTCCCAAGTGAACCGCAACATTCATATTATTTTTATTTATATAATTTTCCTTTTCAAAATTCCAAAATAAATTCAATACACATTTATTTATTGAATTTTTTCCCCTGAAACATATATGGAATGGACATAATGTTGTCTACAAGAATTTCCATATTTCTTAAAAAAAAATTGAATTTTAGGCTAGAAATACAGCAGCAAAAAAAAATAGGGATGGGTCGGTTTGATTAGAATTCGAGTCAGGTTGACATTTGAATCGGGTCGGACCATGGGAACCGGACAACAGCCTCCCACAACATCGGCCACCGTTAAACTACGACGGAACCAGAAGAGGAGTCCACCGTCGTTCAGCTTCTTCTCCACCTGCGACCCACAACAAAAATAAGTAGAAACGCCAAATTTTTAGCCAAATCCGACAGTGTGCACAATTACCTTACCCATGACATCCCTTCCTTCCGGCGGCTCTAACCATCAGTGGCTCCCTTGCTGCTTCTTCAAGAGATGTTGGTAGCTGCTACACAACTTGTCAACTCCAGTTCTGCAGTCGCTTGAAGGGGAGGCTAGAATCCAAAGAGAAGTGGAGGAAGATCTTCATAATATCGACTGTGGAAGTCGATCTACACACTGTTTGGAGGACACTGGACCGCGACGACCACGGAACGCCGGCAATGATGAACTACGGCAGTGAAAATGGTGAGAGAGATAAGAGGGGTAGCTGTTGAAAATTTTCTCGATCGGTTTGAACTTTTCTTCAATTCTCTCCACTTTTAGAGAGAACTTTGCATAATGAAATTGGCGGGGCCCACTATCTTGTCTGCAGCATCATTTCTTTCTTTTCCTACTTCCCTCGCCCGTTCCAAACAGGAGAAATTCCACATTCAAACCCCAGCTTCTTTCTTCCCACTTCTTTCGCCCCTCATTTCTCTAGTTCCAAACAGAAGCTAAAGGAAGAAGGGAGAGGAAGGGAGGGGCGGGGTTGGGGGAATCAAGCTCCCCACCACATGTCACATGATTGAGGGGTATAAGATTTAGGGCAGTTGAGGTAGCTTTTAGTGGCTTTGGAATATATTTAAAAATAGAGATATAAAAAGAATTAATTTATCAAAGAATGAAAGAACAATATAAAAAAATTAACATTTATTAATTTAAGGGATAAAGAGTTTGGTATCCAATAAAGTTTCGACTTGGAACTTTACAAACGAAGTGGATAAGCTTGACAAAGTTTGCCCCCATACTAAATTTGACTTGATTTGAATTCAAATTAATTAGTAATCCAACAAAATTTGTTGGATATCAAATGATTCAAAATAAAAAAGAAAAGAAAAAAATTCTAAAATGATGAGGGAGTGAGAATTACAAGCATCATTATTCATCTACTAATTACTTGTATATTAATTTTATTGTGGATTTTGAAGGGAGAGTAAAGGTGATGGATTAAAATCCTATTGTAATTATTGTAATATTGAATTTATATCAATTTAATTTTTCATTAAAATTTTTTTATTAAATTGATTCTTATACAATTAACTTCATGTTAAATTTTAGTTTCTTTATATAATAATTCAATATCTTCATTTTATGTATAGAAGGATTAAAATTTAAGTTAATTTTATAAGAACTAAATTGATATAAAATTTTAGTAAAAGAATAAATTGATATAAATTCAATCTTACATATACTAAAATAAAATTTTAATCAACAAAATATTTATAACTCATTAGTGCTTATTGGACTCTACCATGATGTCAATGTGTTTATATTTATTTCTCATTAGGAACACACAATAAATATTATTGATAATGTGTGTATTTACTGCATTAAATAAATTAATTTATAATTTACCTATATTACAATATCTAGAAGTAAAAGTTTGTGATTCTTGTTTATAGAACGAGTGAAATGCATTTATTCTAATATTCATTTTTAGAACATTTGTATTTCACTTGCTTACTTTTTATCATTCATTTTAAAATTTACTCTCATAATAATTAATATTAAATTATGACAACTCAAAATATTAATAAGATTTTAATCACTAATTAATATATTTTTAATTAAATTAAATCAATAAAATAATTGATCAAATAAAAATTGACCTATATTAGAATAAATTTATATTTATTTATAACTTATTGAATATTAATAAAGTATGAACTTATTTCAGAATGAAAAATTAGGGAAATACATTCATGATTCAGTTTAATATAAAATTTTAAATTGAAATTATTATAATTATTATAATCAATTCAAATTAGCATAAATGATTTAATTTATTAAATTATTTTACTTAAGGGAATCAATTCACAATTTAGTTTAGTAGGAAATTTCATTCAAATGTTTTAATTTTTAAAATCATTATACTTAGGAAATCAGTTCACAATCCTTTTTAGTAGGAAATTTTAAACTATTATTGATGTTATAATTAATTTGAATCAGTTCAACTAACTGTATTAATTCATATTTTTTATTATTTATTTTGTGCCATTTTTTATTACTGTTTTTCCTATATATATTAATGAACATTTTCCCCTAGCATTGTATCATTCTTCGTCCTGATTTACTTCGTTTTTCTACTCAATTATAAACAACTATGATAAATATAATTCTCATCCTTTTCTATGCTCCTTATCATCTTTCATTTCTATTTGTTATCTATTTGTTAATTTTATTAGTAAATATATGCATAAAGTAATTATATTTTCTTTGGATTCAAATTAAAATATCTGATTTGTGTTTCATCAATGATATTAATTTACACACTAATAATCTAACTATTAGAATTAGAGTCATACATCTATAATGTACCACAATATTACAACATAACCAAAGAGCATTGAAATGGTCCTTTTGTACTATTTATCTTGTCTAAAATGAGAATTTTTATCTTTATTTTCAATATTGAGATTAAAAAATGTGACATTTTTTATTTTAAAATTTTAAAATTATTTTATCTCTATTTTTATCTAATTTTATTTAATCTGATTAGAAATTTTTTTATCTTTATTTTTTCTTATTTTACATTCAATTTAAAATTTACAAATTTTCATTTATAATATATTTTTTCTTTATCTTCATTTAATAAAATTATTTTTTTCTTTCATAAATAAATGAAGAATTTCACTTATACATATTTATCAAACGACATTCGTCACTAAATACCTTAATAGTTTATTTTTATTTAGTAGAATCTCACTATAGTAATTGTAAATTTATTTTTATATTTTGCAATCTAATGAATTATTTCTTCTTTTATTATTATATTTCTAAATAATTATATTATGTCTATCACTTTTTTCCTCCTCTATGTCGTTAACATATTTTTTTCTACACTTTGATTAAGGGATAAATCAAATTTTCTTCTAAAGATTTATTTTCTACTACACACTTTTTATTTATTTACTATTTTATATTTTTTATTATATCATGAAAAAAGAACTTTATTATAATACAACTATTAAAAAATACTAAATATAAGTTGGTCATTGGTGTTTTCCAATCAAAAACTATTTCTCTTTTTCATGTGAATTAAAAAAATAAAATATTTTACATTGAAATATTGAATTTTAGTTTGTTGGTATGTTGTAATTTGTGAATTTTAATTTATTACTTTGAATAGTTTGTTTTATGCTATGACATGATAATTGAAAAATATATTGCCATTACAAAAAATTATTCTTATCATAAATTATATTATTAAATATTAATATTAATGATAATAATTATCTTAAAAATTATATTGAATTAACATAATTTTTGAATTCAAAATTAATTTTTTCATGAAATAAATTTAAAATTAATTATTTACTTGAATGTTGAGTAACATAAATGGAGGGATGACTTTTTTCCTAAAAAAATTTCTTTTATTTGATACCTTCTCTTTCAAATATCTTAGAGTTGGAGAAATGAATTTTTTTTCTTAGAATTGCTAGCTATATATTTATCATTTTTTTTATCTAATCCTCTTTACAAATGATTAATATAATTATAATATTATATTGTTAAAATAAATATTTGTTCATAATATGAAATTACTACTTCAAAAATTTATTTTATGCTATAACGTGATAAATAAAAACTATATTACCATTATAAAAAATTATTTTTATCATAAATCATGTTATTAAATATTAATATTAATAATAATTATTATATTAAAAATGATATCTAATTAATGAGATATTTAAATTTAAAATCAATTATTTATTTTAATGTTGAGTAAACTACTAGAAAAATAACTTTTTTTAACATTAGTAACTATATATTAATCAAAATTTTCTCTAATCCTTTATATAAATAATTAATATATAATTATAATATTATATTATTAAAATAAATATCTATCCATACAACGCACAAGTGACTACCTAGTTTTCTACATACCTTATCATCTTTCATTTCTATTTGTTATCTAACATCATTTTTTTGGTTAATTTTATTAGTAAATATATGCATAAAATAATTATATTTTCTTTGAATTCAAGTTAAGACATCTGATTTGTGTTTCATCAACTATATTAATTTACATACTAATAATCTAAATATTAGAATTAGAGTGATACATCTATGATATGTACCGCAATATTACAATGCAACATAATCAAAGAGCATCGAAATGGTCATTTTGTACGATTTGTGTATCCATAAAAAATTAATTAATATATGTTTTCTATTACAATATTTTTAGATAAGTTAGATTCATTCTTCTATTTTCAAGATTCACATTGATATATAAATTCAAAAAAATCTATCATGAAGGATTTGTTTATATGATATTAAAGTTTGTGATTAAAAAAATTCAAAATGATTAGTGTTGTTCTCAAAAATGAGTTCACATTAAAAAAAAACATCATAATATAAAGATGGATCAATTAATCAACTTAAATTTCACTTCATTTCTATATGGCAAAACAGTTAATAAGAGTTAGGATATGATATATTTAGTTAATAAATTCATTATATTTTCATTATTAATTAATTTTTTATTTATGATTGTACCATATTAACTAACATATTGATTGTTTAGATGCCACTAAAAATTTGGTTTCATATTGAAATCTAGAAGTTATCCTTGTCAAGGGAAGGACTAATAAAAAATTTAACGTATAAATTGAGAGTTTGGAATAAGTTCTCATCATCAAATTATTATGATTAAATTTCACTTTTTGTTAATTATTTATTTTTTCATTAACTCATTCACGACCTATAAATAAACTATTATTTTTTTGCAAATTTTTTATACTTTTATATATATTTTTTTAAATTTTTATGCTTTTTATATCCTTTTTTATATTATTTGGTGTTGGTGTCTTTTTTTTTTAATCTCTTTTTCCTTTAAACAATACTTATATACAATGTTGATGTTCAAGATGTCAAAGATTTTCAGTATTATAGGCTATTTTACAATTTCAATATTATAATAAACGGTCGATTACGATATTTTATAAAAAAATCAATTCTTTTTTGAAAATAAGTATCAACAACTTTACATAAGGCATTTATTGTTAATGTAGATAGGAAAACTATTCCTAAATTAAAGTTTCTTGCTACGGTAATTTCTATTGTTCTTTGATTATATATAATATTATTTTTTTTTCAAAACTTAGCTTTATGCAATTTTTTTGTTTTCTTAGAAACTGAGCTTTATGGGTAGCAATATAAATTCAATTTTTATCAAGATCTGGGATTTAGTTTGAAAATAAAATATATATGCTCATATTTGTTTATTTTGAGTGATGTTGACATTACCATAGATAATAAAAAGGAAAAAAAAGAATATTAATTGGGTATAAAATGAATAAGTCATTGGATATGCTGGGTACAATAAATATTAAGTGTTATAAATAACATGAAACATCTTCAGGTACAAACTGCAGCAAAAAAATGATCTATCGTATAAAATGGGTATTAATCATGATGATTATTTATACTATTAATTTGGAAACAATTGTCTTAACTAAATATAGAATAATTTGAAAGCTAATTGTAAATAAATAATTTTATTTGGTACAAATAGTTAATAATTAATTGCTTAGCAATTACATAAAAAATATTTTATAAATTAACCATTAAATTAATTAAAAATTTAAAATAATGTGAAAAATATATTAATATACAAAATATAAATTAAAATGATTTATATTTATTTAAAAATTAAATTATATTAATATATCAAGATGTTAACATAAAAATATAGCTGCCTAAAATTTTATTGATTATATTTTATAACTTATATATTTATTTGCTTACATAATTTTTATTTAATTATTATATATAATAGAAATGTAATTTCTTAAAATATAATTAATTATATTTTATAATATTATATATTTATTTACATATGTATTTTTTACATTTATAATTTAAAATAAGGATATAATTATCTAAATTTAATTAATTATATTTTATGATATTATATATTTTTATTTATTTATTATTTAAAATAGGAATAGAATTATTTATTAAGGGCATAAGTTATAAGTTAATAAAAAATAGATTTAAAAAAATTAGAAAGCTACTAACTTATAAGTTCAAATTATTCAAGATAACTTATTAAATCAAAATTTAATTTTCTAATTAAATAGTACATAAAATACATTTAGAAATTAATTTATAATTTATTGACCAAATTAGTAAATTAAGTTATAAACTAATTTATTTATTACATGAAATAGATCCTTTAAATGCTGAATTTTTTTTTCATAATTTACTTATGTTGTTTTTGTAAGAAATTATATATGCAATGTTGGTGGGGTAAGTCAAGTTCCAGGCTCAAATTTATTTTTCTATGTGTTTAATAACGTACATTTTCATTTGACTTTTTTAACTAAACCAAATTACCCTTCTTTCTTTACTAATTTTTGATACTGTAAATTCAATTAGATTAATTTTAAAGGAATTTTCACAAATATGTCAAGGAAAAAAAATAAGCATTCATGATTTTTAAAATTTTTTTTATTGTTAGTTTTTTTAGACCATGTTTTCATCTGATACATTAAATTGTTTGAATAATTTGCATTGAACATTATAGAAAATATGAGTCATCTTTACCTTACATAGCCAAAAAAATTGCTACCATAAAATCAGAATTAATTATGATAATTATTTATTGTATTAATTTTGAAAAACCATAAAATGGATTACCATTAATTATAACTTAATTATAAAATTATTAAAAAATCATTAGATAGAATATTGCTAAACTATCTGGAAATTGAATTTTCAATTTTCAAATTACTTTATATTTAAATTATATAAATAATGATCATAGTTGATTGTAAAATTTGTATAATGTCACTAATTCAAAATTTTCATAGAGTAAAAAACAATTCATGTGCTTACCTTCATTTCTTTCTTATTAAATGTTATATTTATTATTTCCTTAATTTTTTATAACTGATTTCAAAATTAATAATTGATAAGAATAGTTTATCTAGCAAATTGATTGCTTAAGAAAATAGGTAACATAAAGCCCGGTAAGTTATAGTATAAAAATAATGAATTAATTTAAATTCTCATAAATTGATGTTATCAAGATATTTATTGTGATTAATGAGAAAGAAGTTTTTGTTGAGAATATTTGTACCTAGCTACATCATGATATTTGCATTTAAGTTGTTAAGGGGAAAGGTAGACTTCATATTTAATGTAAGATTTAATCCTTATGTATCACATGTTTGATAATATATATATATTACTAGATGGAAATAAAGATCCCAAATTTGTGCAATTATATATATATGTGCGCACGTGTGTGGAGAAAGATAATGAAATGAAAAATAGGATCAATACTATATGATAACTTTTTTTAATTAATCATATTTATTTAAATGTTAATTATAGTTAGATATGTGTGTGTGCACAGAGATAATGAAATGAAAAATAGGATTGGTACTATCTGTTAACTTTTTTTAATTAATCATATTTATTTAAATGTTAATTATAGTATTTTCTTATGTACAACTTCTCCATTTCATTATTTTTTTTTTTATCTTATTTCAGTTGTGGAGAATAGAATTCAAGTTTGAATGGTGCAACTGTTGAAGATTTAAAGAAAATGGTAAATGAAAATAATGTATACTCAATCTTTTTGAATGATGAGAGAAGTATTTTATCAAAATGATGCGAATAACAGAGTTCGTCAATTGGTAGGTAGATGAACAAGAAATTGAAGAATGTATAATCTAGCAATTGTTGAAGGAGTTGCTGTCCAGATTGCAGGAGATATTGAAAATCTAGAAAGAGAAAAAGATATAATAATAGCTGAAAATCAGAGTGCCTTTCTCAATTGAATAAATGAGCATCATCCGTACATTTCGAACTTCATGGTCCATTGCTTTTTTTATAGAGTGAAGATTGATTTTCCAAGGGTATTGAGTTGAAACCATCTTCGATGAACTTATTACGTAAATGAATTAGATTGTCTACAAGAGAATTATTTTCAACATAGAATTTAATGTAAACCTAACGGTAGGGCAATCACGTTCAAATGTCTTAAAAAAGTTGTTTCGAGAGGTGAAAATAGGGAAACATCTAGAAGAAAGTAAATTATCATTCCACCATTTTTTATTGGAGTTGCACGATACATGATACAAAATTATCAAAATGCAATAATCATTTGTAAATAATAAGGTTTTCAAATTTTATTTTATTACTTTTACATGCAACCCAAAATAGTTAGAAGTAATGTGGAAGGTTGACTTGGGCCAGAAAATTATGTCAAAAACACGTCATGATCCTAAAATTCATATATAATTTGGTACATGACTTGATACAAAAGAAGATTTTTAGATGAGAAAAAATAGGTTAGTTATTAATCATGTTCTTCTCGCATTAATTAAAATACTTCCTTCATTTAATTAATATGTACTTAGTAATGTTATTTTTGAAGTATTACATTTTTGGTGATGTACACCATAGAGTTTCAAAAATAAGTTGCATTATGAAGGCGGCAAAAATACCATTTTAACATTTTTTACGAAACTTATTTCCGTTTTACCGTTCTTTCGAAACTTATTACCAAAATACGCACCATGGGCGGAGGCGGCATTTGGGTTGGCGCCATTGGAGGCGGGGCGCCATCCTGGATGGCGCCTTTGGGAAGGTCTGAGGGCGCCATTCAAGATGGCGCCCTTGGGTCTATTTTTTACAAATTTTTCTTTTAAAAATAATTAATTTTGATATCATTTGAAAATAAAAATTTTAAAAATAAATAATATATGATTGTGACTCAAAATAAATTTTTAAAAATAAATCACTCATTATATAATTATATTTAATGTCATATAAAAATATATTAACTCCACTTTGATATCTAATACATAAATTTATTATAGGAATTAAATAAGAAAGTAGTTAATAATAATAATAATAATAATAATAATAATAATATAATGAATAAAAATAATAAATATTTGGTAAATAATAAAAGATTATTTAAAAAATATAGGATCAATAAAGAATAATTACGTAATTTATATTAATGTCTCTCAAAATTTGATCCAATGACACTTAATATTTATCAATTTTTGAAATTATAAACTTCTAACATTTGGAATTATATTATTACAAGTAATTATCTAATATGTTATTACACATAAGTAAATTGATTGAATTATTCAATAATATTCTTTATATACGAAGTTGAAGATTGTTAAAGATGAAAAGAAATACAACGAAATAAAAATATTTTTCTTATTTTGTATTTATTCCAATAATATTCTTGTCACTTTGTATTTATCTCAATAAAATAATTTTTATTCTGTAACAGAGAAAATGCGAAATCACGAGGTTGAAGATAGCTGAAAATTTAAAAGAATATGATTATTTCGTTTCAATAAATTTTTCATTTTGTAATGAAATCAAAATTGTAACATGAATTAGTTATTTTTTAGTTCGTCACAATGATAAAATATTTTGGCAATGCGAGGGAAAAGTATCGATTAACTATTTTTTAAAAAACTATTATTCGTTGTATCGTTCCTTCAAAATATTTTATCGAAATAAGCACAGAAGATACACACAGCGATGGAGAGACGCCACATGACGTGTAAAGGTACGCTAGACGAAATGGCATCGTTGGCACTGAAGGGAGGGGACGACAGGCGATATTTCATATTATGAATATAAAATTTATTAAATTAATTTAATATTATTTATTTATTTTCACATGGTAAATAAAAGAAAAGTAGATAATTATAACAGTTGTGAAAGTATGATAATTAATAATGTTAGTTATTATATTTGGGACATGTCTTTATCATCATTTTTAAAAAAAAACTAAATAGTTTTATTCATTTTGAAGTTTATTATTATTTATAATTGTTCCTACGCAAGCAATTAAAAATGTCGTAGTAATTAAAATCATCCTAAATGTTGATGTTTGGCAATGAAGTAGTAAAATCATCCTAAATGTCGATGTTTGGCAATAAAGTAGTAAAATAAATGTACATAAATATACAATAAACATAGAAAAGAAATCTAATGTCTACGTAAGTGATGTCCAGTCCCACATCCAGGATCGGTAATGTGGCGGCCGTATCTACTAACCCTCTGCGCAGGCTCGGGAGTCACATCCCCAGTGTCTGTATGTCCTTTACCTCCAGCTCCCGCTCTGCCTCTGCCCCTAGCTCCCGCTCTGCCTCCACCTCTACCTCTATCTACAAGCTCTGAGTCATCTGTCATCATGCCACCATGTGCTAATCCCTGATCCTGCGTATGCCAATCAAATACAGGACGATATGATTGCGATGGACTAGCATCATCGGAAGGAAAGGCATAGAATGCAGATGAAACTCCTGGTACGTGTGAAAATGCCTGGAATGAGGATGGAACACCAGGAGGGAGCTGGTACATCTGGGATGACGGCGGCCTATATAGTGCGGCCGGGAACATGGTGGAGGATGAAGGATCATCGGGTGTAATAGGGTATACATGAGATGGGGCAGTAACATCAGGAATCATCATCATGGTCTCCTGGGCAGTCGAAGGTGGAATCTGCTGCACTGTCGAAGCGGACGGAACATCAGCCTGCGACGTATGCCGTGGAGCAGTGCGACGTCGTCGGCGAGAGCGAGGCTGATCATGGTCGCCCTCCGCAGGGTTTGGGATATGATGGGCCTGGGGAGCTGGCTCCGCATCTGAGTCAATAATCACATGATCAACCTGCTGAATCGCATGAAGGATGAACTCCGTCGCTTATCTAAGCGCATCGAAGGTGAACACAGCCTGCCCCTCAGGGGTAGTGAAGTCCTGTAGTGAGGAAACCTCATCTACCTGTGCAAATTTTTGACATTAAAGTTAGTTATAATACTAATGCATTTAAAGAAAATCAGATGCAAAAAACTAGCACGCAATATTATCACAAGGTCTAGCGCTCCCCGGCAGGTGTAATACATCGCCTGGTAACCCGTCTGTACCATGTCATGTAATCGGAACATGGTCCCAGAACTAGGCGTGTCGTCGACTCGGCGGTAATGCACAAGTCTCGCCGGATATCCCAGAGTGCAATATACGGCTGATGGCGGATGTGCCACTCCTCGTCATGCCGACCGGACAAGTGAAGGCAGTGGACCTCCGCCACCTATTTCGGTGGCTCTGGAATAGCCTGGCGTAGTCCAAATTACTGCAAAACCCTATCAGGCTGGTGCCACTCGACAATCTGAAAGTGAATGAGCGGCACCACTGCTGTCCACATGTCACTCCTGTTAAAGCAGTACTGAGGCAATGATGCAGTGACCTCCTCAGTGTACAGGATCCAAGCGATCTGAAGTTGCAAAAATAGGTTGTCATTTAAATACGATAATGGAATGGACAAAGCCCTGAAATAAAGAAATTCATTATCCCTTACGTACCTGGTCAAGTCGAAGACGGTCCAGCACGTATCTGTAATGGGGTAGGCTGTGTGCCGGACTATCCTGGAACGTCTTCTGATAGTGCCACCTGCCAGGTTAAATAACAAAGTTAAACAACTTCGCAGTAAACTTAATTATAAGTGAAAGTTGAAAAATTTCCTAACCTGCGCGCTAAGGGGCCAATCCCTGCATCCCCCTCTGGTATGTCTAAAACAGCTATCGCAGGGGCGATGGTGGGAAATCTATCCCATGCCCAGAGCTGCAGTAGTAGGCAACACCCTCCTATCTCCCTGTAATTCGGAGCGGTGGCCTTACAGAGCTCTCTGTACAGATAGGCCAAGCAAGCAGATCCCCAGCTGTACGTCCTAGCCTCATGTAAGTGTCCGATCAAGGGTAAGTGCATGAGGTGGACATACGTGCCGGAATGGTCTGGAAATAACGTCCCACCAATGAGTCGCAAAATGTAAGCCCGAGCGAATCTCTGCACTGTCACCTTGTCCGCATCATCTGGAAGATGAGTGAAATGCCTCTCCAACCAACTCATCCTCAGTCGCCCCCCTCTGATGACATGCTCATCCACCGGTAACTGGAGTCCCAAATACTCCTCTATCAGGGCTCTCCATCCCCACACAGTGGGTCCCGTCACTACTCGACCGTCAATGGATAAGCCGAGTTGAAAAGCAACATCCTGCAGGGTAATAGTCATCTCTCCCTGCGGCATGTGAAAGGTGTATGTCTCCGGCCTCCACCTCTCTACAAAAGCACTGATCAACTGGTGGTCGATCGGCACAAACTCGCACATCGCCAAGCCGTAAAAGCCTGCCTCACGTAAAAAGGGGACAATCAACTCCGGCGGCTGCTGGTGATGGTAGTGATGAGCTCGTCGAATCCTAAGCACACGATCAGACTGTGAAAGAAAAAAAATCACCAATTATCACGTCTGACAATTCAGAAACGGTTTAACTAAGTTTATTAAGATCTAGATTTTTCCATACATGGCCAGCCCAAACCGATTAGGATATGTGTGAGGCCTGAGCCGTCAGCAGTGAAGGATCCCGTGGTCCAGGATCAACGCGTCGGGATGTGGATGCCATCTGCCACGGCAAGCATTGCATTAGAATGAAATTTAAATACACACTAACTTAATAGATGATGTGCAATTTCAGTACATAGTTCAACACAAGATAACAGTATGGTTAAAATACCAAAATACGGATATTTTATAAATTTTTTTTCCACTTTACCGCGGTTCCGAAAGTATCTATCAAAGTATATATTAGCATGACTTTTAGGTATTTTTTAGTTATAATAAAAAATAAATCTTGCTTAATACAATTAATTGTGCAAATAAATATATAAATTTTTAAAATTTAATTAATTAAATATAAAATATTGTGGGAGGCCAAATGGCGCCATACAAACTCTTGCACGATTAACTAATGGTCGGTTCACATTACTAGTAATGGAGAAACATATATATACATAATGACATGCAAATTTACAACCATAAACAAAAAAATACAGTCTGCGACCGTTACACTTATGATATTTATTAATATACTTTATAACGTATATGCGAAAGTAAATTCTTCGTCATCAAGGTGTAGAAGGGCCTTCCTCCCTATATAGCAGTGGGCAGCGCCTACGATTATGCCTTTCCATCTTACAATGACCGCATTTTTGCTTTACAGCACTCTCTTGAGGCTAATCCATCTCATTTCTGATCCGGGTCGACTTTGGTCGTCCCCTTGCACGTAATCTTTCATAATTTGGAACTAGGACAGGGAATGATGGTAGATTTTTCCATTGCGACCACTCCCCAATAGGCCACCACTCAGATTTGTAGCAATTGAGCAGCGTGTCAAGCCTGTATACAGCATCGACATATAGTTCCCACGATATGTTGATTGAGGCACAAGCAGCAATAATATGAGCGCAAGGATACCTATATGCTTGGAATTGTCCACATTCACATTGCCCTTTGTCTAATAACACTTGGACAATCTTTCCACATGACCCCCTGGCCATATCAGGGCCCTCCACCACCTCAAACCTAGCACAAGGATACCTATACCTATATGCTTGGAATTATCCACATTCACATTGCCCTTTGTCTAATAACACTTGGACAACCTTTCCACATGACCCCTTGGCCATATCAGGGCCCTCCACCACCTCAAACCTAGTCCCTTCTCTATTGTAAGCACGAACGTGGTAAGAAGAAGCACGTGACTGGATAGTCGCAAGCTCCTGTCTGAATCTGCTTGCGTATTTGTGACCTTGTTGTAGTTCAGCGTGCGCTTCTTTTGCCCTTTCCACAAAGTACTTAACGCATCTATAGTATGTTTGTTGGATAAGGCCTGTGATTGGCAGCTTCCTTAATCCTTTGAAGAGGCCATTGATGCACTCTACAACGTTAATCGTCATATAACCATATCTTCTACCTTCGTCATAAGCAAACATCCACTTCTCATTCGGAATAGCGGTCAACTTCTTGTGGATCTCCTCATTGACTTTGTTAAGATTGTCCAATCTCTCCATGGCCTTTTCCCAACTGGGCTCATACGCTGAACAGAAGAAGACAAGTAGGTTAACCGGGTTGAACTACCAGATACACAAATTTATAGATGAAAGGTTCAACAAAGAAATTATGCTATAACACATACCAATCTTAAGGACAGCTTTCCTCACATTGTCATCCCTACATTTCTTGCGCACGTTACTGGCAATATGTCTGATATAATACCGGTTATAAGCATAAGGAGGCTACCATCCCAGGCCTTCGGTGGCTACAGCATCTTTTATAGCTCGGTGCCGATCTGATATCAAGCATATTCCTTACTTGTTCGTAACATTTACCCGCAGTAATGCCAAAAACCAACTCCAGTTTTCATAGTTCTCCCTATCAACAATGGCAAAGGCAAGAGGATCGGGGCATTTGTTACCGTCCTGGGTCGCAGCAATCAGTAGCACGCCCCTGAACTTGCCATACAGATGCGTTCCATCAATTTGTATGAATTGCTTGCAGTAGGGGAATGCGGCAATGCATGGCTTGAAAGCCCAAAAAACTCAGTTGAAAACATGTTTCTGCGGATTGACACGATTGTCAGCTGTGACAAATTCTTGTGACTCCAACTTGAACAGCGCCTGGTCACAATAGCCTAGAATGTCCAACCATTTAGGAAGCACTTCATATGATTTATCCCAATCACCGTACACCTTGACAATTGCCTTTTATTTCGCTTTCTATGCTTTCCTGTACGAAATCTTGTACCCGTACATGCCTTCCACCCTTTCTTGTATAAGCGAGATTGGAACATCTTGCTTCATTTTAATCATCTCCAGTATCAGGGAACT
The DNA here is from genome assembly GCA_020226215.1 of Sindora glabra. Lineage (NCBI taxonomy): Eukaryota > Viridiplantae > Streptophyta > Magnoliopsida > Fabales > Fabaceae > Sindora > Sindora glabra. The sequence continues at coordinate 35,355,790 of CM035230.1, forward strand.
GATATACTCGGAGTCCAAAGACTTGTGGTCCTGTGTCAAACTTTGAGGTGGAAATTGCATTAGTCCCCAAATTTATCACACTTCACGCTTAATCTTCTAGTATCCGACTCCTCCACGTAATAACTGTAGTGCCTTCTGATGTGGTAATGCTTGGTTGCAACAATTAAAGCCTTCTTGCAATCGAACTCTTGCCCAACCTGTAAGTCCTCCATGTCGTAATCATAGATTGGTTTCATTATTTTTGAAAATTCATTCGGATTCCGTATGGCATCCCAATCAATGTGAGAAAAGACAGCAGCTTGGGGGACATCATATAATGGTTGTGCAGCATTACCACTCCTCACACATCGTGCTAGTACACTGTCTCCGTGTGTAGGCGCACGTTCTTCGTCATCAGTGTCACCATCGGCACCGCTACTGTAGGACACCTCATCGTCTTCAAAACTAGACTCTAGGTGGGCATCCATTAATACGGGATCGAACGATTCTTCGTGTACGACCAGCAAGGCACTTGATGAACCTATCAAGGTATGTGGGGCATTTACCGGGAAAACACCTGCAACAGATGAGTCCAACGCAGGAGTATGACTATCAGAAATGTGGAACTCAAATCCACCTGTGTAAGGAGGGCCTTCCCGCACCATCGAACAACCAGTGTTGACATAAGCCGTTGGATCCACGGGTGGTGCAGGTCTTGGAACTCTTTCATCAAAACTAAGGTTGGCAGCGTGCAATTCGGATGTGATCACGTCCACGTACAATTCCATGGCTGTCATCGTCGGATGTTGTTCGTAGCTTGCTATTGCGCATGCCAAGTCTTCATCGTCGTCCAATTCGTATGCCATGTACTGAGCCTCTGTTTGATGCTGTGGAAACCTGTAAATAATTTTCCCCGCAGTTTGATCTTGGTGAAGCTTCAGTCGGGCATGAATTCTCTCGCGCAAGACATCCATAGTGCTGCATCCTTTCAACTTTAGTGCCTTTGGGGGAGGTCCATCGTACATTACTCCCATCGATCCCTCAATCATTGTACCATTTGAATATATAAAAGAAATTAAACTTTTCTTCATCTCGTTACTTCTAGCTCCAAAATATTCACTGCAAACTTTTCTTCATTGTCATCACGCAATCATTAGACAATTTTTGTTCTTACAAACGAATCAATCAGTATTCAATATTACAAGCAAAAATGAACAAAATACTTTACTATTTTTGTAATGTACTTGGTTAATAGTAAATAATAATCTACCCGTGCAAGTTAAATCCATTCCAACCTTTACAAGCCGATATTTATTTCCCGCAAGTTCTGAAGCTACTTCTACACTCATTCATTATTATCATTTTTTTTTGTTTATTCAGCACAACGTATACTAATTAAATAGAGAAATATTTTTAGTACACTACATATTCTATTTCCACGATAACCTACTCCCTTCACACCTATTACTAAACAGCGACAAAAATTATTCACACATTACTGTTTCTATATTTTTATGTAGATTACAATGGATTCCTTTTTACATGCACTGACTTCTAGTTACATCCACATATCCTAGAATTTTTTTTTATTACCTCTCTTACAGTTTATTAAAATTTCACATAAAAAATTTCTCTAAATATAACTTTCACCTAGAGCCTAAAACCTTTTTAGGACACATTTCTTTATCTCGTTTTTTCTTCTTTTAATAGCGCAACCTATCACAATATATATAAATTTCTACAAATTTTTCACACATCATAATTTGACATTGTAGGCCATTATAATCAAGATAAAATAAAAAACTTATATTATTTACATCATAATTGCCTAAACAAATTTTTCTACCACTGTAAAAGATATCTTCATGATGACTAATAAAAGTTATAATATAAGCACAAAATTTATAAAATACTAACCGGTAAGTATTAGGAAAAGCAAACAGAAAAAGGCCTCTGCATGAAAGAAAAATTTGTTAGATATTTTAATAACTTTAGTTTCTAAGTAAAAATTATTACGTATTATTGTATCATTACAAAAATTATACAAAGATCACGTTAAATTAAATATACTTTGCAAGACAATATATAAAAGAAACAAAAACAGTAGCATACATAAAATTTTATTGACGTATATTTAATTTTAAATATAGGGTTTCAATTTTTCCATCAGGTCAATATTTGCAAATTTTTCCTTGTATATTAATTTTTATTTTTAAATGCTTTTATTAGAACTGGGATATATAATTAATTATTTCAATTAACGCTTCCCATAACATTAATTTTTTTAAAAAAATTTTACACAAAACTTAAATATGTTTCATTATGTCAATATTATATTATGTAATTATCTTATTATTTAAATCATGAATAATATAATGCAAATAAGAAAAAATATAGCCAAATAGATTAAAAAAGGAGAAGTGTTATGTGAAAGATAAAGTAATAAGTGTTAAAGATTAAATATGTAATCAATTAATTTTATTAAATAATTTATTTGATTATTAAAAATAATTTTATGCCAAAAAAAATTGTACTATATTTATATTATTCATTATATTGCATTTGAACTTCTAATAGAATGATTGAAAAATAAAAGGAACAAATTAAACAAAGTGGATTAAACTAGGAAAAATTAATGTACGAACTACACACCCTTGGAGAAATTTTAGTTGATGTATTTCAAAATTAAATAACATTTAATTTAATTACTAAGTATTTTATTTAAAAATATAATATAAATTTAATAATTTTTAATAATAAAAAGTATATTACAGCTTTAATTTATTTAAAATATTATAATAAGCTAAAGAATTATAACTTATTATATTTATGTTAATTAATGATGATGGTATTTTTAACCATAGACAATACGAGTAGATATAAATAGAATACGATAGAGTAAATTCTCATTTCTAATACATACAGTACAAAATAATAAAAATATTGACTCTATAATAGATTAATTAATTAAATAAATTATTTAATTTATATGGAATACATTTATAATCAAATAATTAATATATCTTACTGTTATAAAATACCGGTGTGTGTGGTTTAAATAACATGAGTTAACAAAAAAAAATAACAAAAATGTACAACAAAATATAAAATAAATAGAAATAATGCATAAAATGTCCAGTCTTTATAAAATACCCTCAATTGATATTTACTTATTCTGACATATATTACTCCAAAATTAATATAAAAATATTAATCAATAGGATAATATATCCTCGTAGTAATGAACATATAATAAAAATATTCTTATTTTTATCATATTCTACATCATTAAAAATTTTATATTTTAAATGTATCTAAAAATAATTTTTACCTAGAATGTAAATTTTATTTTAAAACACTTTTCTTTATCCCCTTTGTTCTTCTTTTAAATTACAAACTATCATAAATCATATAAATTTCTTTAATTTTTTTCTTAAATCCTATGTCATAACTTCACAGCATTAATCATAATAATCAACATAAAATAACAATTTCTCCCCCAATGTAAAATATATTCTCATAATAAGTAAAAAAAATTATGATATAAATACACAAATTATAAAAAAACTAACTAATCAAAATCACAAACTATTACAGAACATTTAAATTTGCACAAATTTTTTCTAAATTCTAAATTATAATAATTAACATAAAATAAAATATCTTCTCCTATTACAAAATATATTCTCATAATAAAAATTATAACATACATACAAAAATTATAAAAAAATTAATCAGTACAAATCATAAACTATCACAGATCATATAAATTTCTACAACTTTTCTTAAATTTCATATCACAAATCATAATAATCAACATAAATTATAAATTTTTCTACCACTATATAAATATAAAAGTTAAAAAATACTAACCAATGAAGAGCAAGAAAAGAAGACCAGATCTGCTCCAAAGAAGTAAATGTTGCCGGATGAGATTTACAGATTCAACAAAAGATGAGAATTTATGGATGAAAATATAAAAAAACTAACAATGGCTGTGAAAGAATGGCTTCAAAGGAAAAAGAGAAAAGCAGTTGATGCAGAGACGCTCCAAGCTGAACTAGGTTTCTTTGTGGGTGTGTGGCTGAACTAGGTTTCTTTGTGGGTGTGTGGCTGAACTAGGTTTCTTTGTGGGTGTGCGGCTGTGCGGCTGTGCGGCCGTTGGAGTGTAAATATATAGGGAGGGAGGCGCCAAATCAAATGGCGCCTCCCAAAAAAATTTTCAAAAATTTGGAGGGAGGCGCCAGATCAAATAGCGCCTCCCAAAAAAATTTCAAATTTAAGCACAGGGGGCGCCATGTTGAAAGGCGCCTCCCAGCCTCCTTCGAAGGCGCCATTCAACATGGCGCCTTCAGCCTCCCCTTGAGCCCAAAAACACCAAATGGTATGACGCCTTCAAGCCCTCACTGCGTATTTTGATATTTAGTTTCGACGAAACAGCAAACCGGTAAATTGTTTAAAAAAAAACAGCATTCCGGAATTTTATCCTCTGAAGGCAGTACTAACAATCATTGCAACAAAGATTCTTAATAGACAAAAGGATTCTTTACTCTATGATATTATCAAGAATCGCTTGATGCAGAAAACCTACGGATCAAGAAAAATCCTCCTTTCATGATTGATAGCAAGCTTGCAAAACATCTTCCAAAAAGTTTCAATCAAAGAACTATTTGGACGAAAACAAATATCCAAAATATAGGCGAAAATTTAATGGAACAGTTGCTGGAAAAAAAATAGCATTTGTTTAGATAATAAATATGTTGCTCCTTATAATTCATGGATTTTGAAAAAGTATCATAAACATATTAATATTGAGTATTATAACCAAGGAAGGTCAACGAAGTCTTTGAGTAGACAAACAAAAGTCATGATCGAATTATTGTTGGATTTTTTAGTGTAACAGATTAGAAAATGAACAAGATTTTGTTGATAAGATAAAAACTTTTATGATTACGTTGTCAATATATTTCTTCATGTGAAGTATTTAAAGAATTTTTTGGATATGATATATATCAAATATAAAGATCCTTCAGTGGAAAGATTGAACTTATATCTCGAGGAACATCAGTTTGTGTTATACAATCACAAGGTTGATCTTGAGTTTGCAACAAAGAAACATGTATCTAAAAGATATCCATTTTTAGCTTGGATAAAAGCTAATAGAAAATATGCTTAAGGTTTAACATATGAAAATTATTCCAAGAAGTTTGTGTTTGAATGATAAGAAAAGGAATAAAATTGAGTAAACCCTATTTTTAGTCCTTTTAAAATCTAGTTTTGTATAATTTTTAAAATATTTTGTATTAATTTTATTTTTATGACATATAATTTTTTTAAATTTATTTTTTCATTAGTTTTCGTATAAAGATTAATTTTTTCAATTTTATCCTTTTAGGGATAATTTATTTTGCAAGTGATGATTTCACTACAAACATATTATTGACAATTTGAAAATTTTTGTAATAGATTTGTCTCTCCTTTAATCATTTTCCCTTTCTTTTTATACTTTTATTTTTAGTAAAAATGTAGAATTTGGATCCAATGTAATATAAGCAATGGCAATTGTTGCATTTGGCAATTTAAATGCATAGAATCCTTTGCATCCATGGGTTTCATGCAAATTAATGATTAAATACAATAATTACAATTATTATATTAAATTTAAATCTAAAAAAAATATATGTTACTCCATATATGGCACAGGTGTGTCACTAGTTATTAAGTTAAAAGTTAGATGTTAGGAGCCTTTAACTAAATAATATCTGATGTTCTTTAAAGGTTTTATATCTTTCGTTAAATTTAGAGTTTAATCTCTAATCCTTGTATGTATACATTTAATAATTTAATCACTGCTACTATTATAAAAAAAGTTAAAAGTTAGTTAGCAAAAATGTTTGTGATTGAGGAAAAAAGCCTTATTTTAATAACTTTTATGGAGTAACTTGTACTTTGTAACTTTTATTTTGGTTAATTGACAGCTTATATGTAATCTTTATTATTTTTCATTTTTCGCCCTTAATATTATACTATTTTCAACGATTCATTTGCCCCCTTAATATTATACTATTATCCTTCTTCACAAAAGTAAATGGGATTAAAAAAAGTAGAAAAAAGCTTAATTAATTAAGGTTCAAATAATTATAGTCTTATTTTAAATTTCTTAATTGTGTCAATATAATTTAACTTTTGTCTAAATTTATGAAAAAAGGATAAAAAAATATTGAAAATAAATGTTTTAGTGTTTAAAAGTTATGGAAAACTAAAGAGTCATGTGGTACATACAAGAAATAAGCTTTTGTGGGAAGTTAAATTTTTTAGAAAATAAATTCTTTTATAAATTTTTTAAAAAGTGCTCAAAATTATTTATTTAATACTAAGGAATTAACAATTTTAAGGAATTAATTTCTTATATTTTGTTTAGTTGAATTTTCAATTTCTTAGGACTTATTATTAAAATGACTAACATAAGCATCAAAATTGTAATATAGAAAATTTGAAATATCAATAAATTTTACTTATTTCTAATTATATTTTTTAAACCAAATTTTCAATCTTTCTTTTCATCATAATTTTTTTAAATTGGTAATTCCTTTTTTTTGATTTATTAGAAAAAATAAAATAGGTTTATATAAAAAAAATTAAGAAGTGTTATATGTATCTTAACATAATTAAAATAGAATATAATTTTGTACAATAAATAATAAATTCTATCAAATTAAAATAAGATAAGAAATATATAATTTTTTATTTTATTATTGAATATCAAGGTAATAAATATTAAAGATAATAATGTAAAATAGTGAAGAAAACAATATAATATATATATATATATATATATATATATATATATATATATATATATATAATAAACATATTTCTATTTAGAATCAAATTTCTGTTACAATTATAATTATATTTTATAATTAATAAATTATATATTTTACAATTTTTAAATAGTGAAGATAAAAGGTTAAAATGGTTATTAGTTAAATTAAATATGATTAAATTTGTATTTCTATTTATAAATAACACAAAAAGTTGTTCTTATTAAGAGAAATGTGATAACCAACTTAGCAAAACCTTTTGCCACTAAATAGATGCAAAAATAGGTTAAAAAGAGGCTTTACAATGTTATAATTGCCTTTTTTTTCTTTTTAGAATTTGTTAGACAACCCTTTTGATTTGTGATTGAATCAATTTTGTAAATAAATTATTTCTATTCTTTTCTATTTTTCAATCAAATTAAATAAAAAATAAATATTTTTATCATTTTATTTTCACATTTTTATATACATCCAAGTTGCAAGTGAAAAAGTAATTTTTTATATTCTTTCTTTTTACCTTTTTTTCATACTTTTTCTCATTATATCCAAATAAAGGATTAGTTTTAAAATATATATTAATTAATAATAATTAATATTATTAATATATCTATTAATATTAATATTAACATGTGTGAGTTAATTTCATAGCTATTTTTACCAAAAACTTCTAATATAATTCAATGGGCTAACTAATTTCATACTTTTATTGCAAAATTTTTTAACTAGTCTTTTTTTTTTAATTGTGGGACCATTATGGGTAGGAATCGATTGAATTGGATAGGGTAACAAGCCCAATCCCAACTGACTGCCTCTAATTGTTAATGCTTAAATCCAATTTGAAACTAACTGGTTGGAACTCTCATTTTGACATTAACCAATTGAGTCGAATTGGAGCAATTTGTAGCAAGTTTGATCGGTTTAAGGGGCAAAGCTAACTTTTCACATTTCCTAGTTAGCACAAAACATTGCCTAGAACTTATTACTATAACACATTTGCTTCATATATATTATACCTCACATTCATGCCAACAAAAATAAAATTTAGGCTACTTTAATAGTATAAAAAATATGCAAAATTAGTCAATTAATTTCATGAAAGGGCTAACATATAAGAGAACTTTAGAAGAGTTTTAATAAACTTGACATTACTAATTTAAGTCATCTAAAAGAACCACTAACTTAGTCATTACACCTCCTAATAAGTATTCCACCAAAAAATCATCTTTATGTGTGTTATGTACCATTAATAAGTTTTACACATTTGCTCCAAAAAATAGTGCTAGCCACAAGTACTAATTTTCATAAAAATGTAAAAAATCATGTATCAAAAAATTAGAAGATACTAGTACCTCAAATTATTAACAAAAAAAGGCACCATTGGTTTTAGCAAACTTGCATGGTATAAAAAAAGAATAAGTAATGATAAGAAAAAAAATTAACTTGATAAATGAAAGAGAATTGAAAAAACCTTACATGTTTCTTGTTCATAGCCATAGGCTATAAGTCTTGCATGATTTCTTTACCTTTTTTTACATTACATGTTCCAAAGCCACTACTACCATTTTTAAAATAAGTTAACAATTTTAAAATAATAATGGAAAACAATAATTAGTGATTGTAAAAACATTTAAGAAATATGTTAAAAATTAGTATCGGTAAACATATTGAAAGTTTGATTATTAATTACCTTTCTCCATATCTTCACATGCATTATCACCAAACTCAAATTCTTAAAGTTGGAATTAGGAAGTTATCAACCAATTTTGAGTGCAAATAAAAGCTTTTATTATCATTAGGTGGAAGAACTCCTAAACACATCAAGTAATTGCCTACTTGTGTTAAATGTAAATTCTACAACAACTATTGAAACTAAAACAACCAAGATATCTCTTACTATCTTAAAAAGTACTTCAAGCCTTGATACTTTCAACTTTCACCAAGTTAACACATCATAATTTTTACCTTTATCATCAATGCATGGCTCATGGAGATAGCTTTCCAATTCATTCTTCACTTCAATGGTGTTTTCTTCCTTAAATATAATCTAAAGGTAGTAGTTTTTACTTTTTAAGCATAATTTTGAACTAATGACTTTTTTTGGCTTGAAAAATCTCTTTCTGATGTCCTTTTCTCATTGTCACTTGGCTTTCACTATTCACTTGCTTAATATTTATACATCTTAGTCAAGGAAGCTTTAACTTTCTTTATTATAGTTTCAACAAGTGTTTTTCCATAAACCTCTTTAAATGATCATGCAACATAGGCAATTTGAACTTTAGATTAAGTATATTTGCAATAAATGTGATGGCATTCATGAATTTAGTTAAACCCCACTACTTGTCATGCTTTATCTTTATTTCAATTGTCATGAAATATAATGCAGAATTTACATTCTTAACTAAGGTCTATTTGTTCAAATCCCTTTGCATGATAGATATATGTGTGTAAAGAGAATTACAAGTCACATGTAATAAAATAGATAAAACTAAGGTGATATTATAAAAAATCTTCAAGAATTTAATAAATATCTTAATATTATCCTAATCATTATTATTTGGAGGATCTCTTCTCCTCTTAGAATCTTTAATGTACAATAAGTAATCACCGTCATCCTCTTCCAATCTCTTAAATACCTTTTAGAACTTCTCGACTGATAGAAGCACTGTATAGGTTAAGCTCTATCTACTGGGCACATCTAAGCATACCACTGTATTGGATTTTATGTTTTTTTGCTTCAATAGCCTTCCTAAACTTTGCTAACCTAGAAGGTAATAAGCTAGCATAATAAACAACATTCCTTATAGCAACAATGGACCTATAGTAATCTTTTAACCCCTCATTCACCTTTAGGTTGAGAATATATGCACAACATCACATATGCATCATATCCATATTCAACATCAACCCCTTCCAATTCTTAACTTTCTTTTTTAAATTTACTATAACTATTATTAGAGCTAGCATTGTCAATCGTGATGATGAACACCTATTTTAAACCCTATTCATTTAAGCAAGCTTCAATGGTTTTCCCAATTGTTTTCTCTTTATAATTTGAAATTAGTCAAAAGTTAAAAATTCATTTTTAATAGTTCCATTCATTATCAATGAAATAGGTTGTTAAAGACAAATAGTTCACATTTTGAATAAATATCCAATAATTTATAATTAAGCTCAGTCTCATACAATCAGTTTTCAGCAAACCCTTAAGCCTATCTTTCTCTTTCATGTAGATTTTATAGCAATTACTTGCTATATTCTTCCTAGTAAGCACATCTAACTTTAAATGTAGTCTTTTACACGTATTTAAACCTCTCAATAACCTTAAATGATTGCTCATCATATATGATAAAGAAAGTTATCCCCTTACTACACTCTTTAAGGTTAAATGCATTTAACATAGAACCATTTAATTACTTATTAGTAGACATATTTGTAAAGTCTAACATTTTTTATTTAGGTCAATTTTAAATGTATGCATTCTGGATATTTCTTTGTGTGAACCAACAAGTTTGATGTGTCATACTCCTTAATACTAGCTAAAAACCTATGATCACAATGAATGTACTTTGCAATAGGTTCACTCACCTTATCCTTCAACACTTTTATGAAGTAATTCCATGCTATCGATGTTTTCCTTGTCTATATCCTAATTACTTTGTCTACATATGATCTTATTTTTCTTCCCATTAGGATGCTTTACTTTAGAATTTTTAATGGATGGAGTAACCAGGGATTTGTGTTTGTCACTAGAAGCAACAAAAGCCTTGCTTTTGTCACTTGGATCATCAAAAGCTATGCCTTTCTTACTTAGAATAGCAAAGGCCTTGTTAGTTAAACTAAGATAAAGCCTTGCACTTGAGGAGAACAATTAAATTGGAGTTGATACCTGAGGAAAAATTGATTTTTGGATTTCTATTGACAAGTTGATGGGATGTTGGACAACTGTCCCACCAACTAATGAAGGCTTAAGCTCTCTCTTTATAAAAGGAACTTGTACATTTATGAATAAAATATACATTCTATTAATGTTTCAAAGAATATATTTTGGCTAGCATTTAACATTAACAAGCATATACAAAAACCAGCATAGGCAAAATCAAAAGAAAAATTATAAATTGTCAGTTTGCTTAGCTACATTATCATTTGTTGAATCCATATGTCAATGCAGGTACAATTTCAACTATGATGATATGCATATATAATCCATATAATGAAAAAAAAATCTAAATCATATAGCATCTAATATGAATAGAACAAAAAAAATCGTAATATTGAATTGTATAGCTAAATTATCATGCTTTAGTTAAATTTTCATCACATTTACTCATATGACTATAGTCTTAGAAAGAAATTTTCTTTTACTGCCCAAAAGGCCAAAGTGTTATTTATTTAATCTAGAAGGACAAATTAAGCATTTGAATGGGTGATTTGAATAATAAAAATAAGACCTACCAATTTATAAAAATTTTGGATTAAACTTTCATAAAAATTCATAACTTTTTTAAGAATGTATTGTAGAAGACCCTAAACATACATTTTTTTTAGGAGTCCCTACCATGGGTAAAAGCATTGCATTTATCAATATGTAACATAACATTCAAAATTGGAAAAAAAAATCCAATTGTGTAAATAACAAGACTCACTAGCTTGCATTATGAAAAAATTAAATAATCACTAATCTTACTTTGCTTCTCATGTTAATGTGCAATCAAACATGCAAAGAAGCAAATAAAATCAAGTGAGACATTATTACCTTGCATAATGCATGTTATGGGTTCAATTGTTACCTAATTTGTGCTTATAATTTTCCTAATACATGATTTTACTTTAAGAAGAGAAATTAAAAAAGAATGAAAAGCCAAGTAAAATAGTTGTAATCTTGTTCCTTTACAAGAAAGTCCTCACATTGGCCAAATGACAAATCAACCGGTTTAGTTGGAAACATTTTCATTTCAATCATATGGATTTAGGTGTGAACTTTCAAAAAAGAAAAAAAAAAGACAAGCAAATCTTCACCTATGAGTCTATGACAATCATGTCTCTAAAATATCAATCTACACATTTTTTCTTTATCTAATAACTTGTTTTCTTGATTTCCAAATTTTAAGAATAAAAAGTCAAACTAAACTTCAATTATCATAGCAACAGAATTTAAATCATAACGATGCTACAAAGTGAGGATGACGAGAATTAGCTGGCGGAGTGGCATAAACAACGACGTTCGAACAAGCGGAGCTTTGCTAAGGTGACTAGGAATAGGGCTGCCACAAATTTGAAATTGGGTGTTTTGCCTATTCTCAAGTAGCTGGCGTTTTAATTTTAGGGTTGCCTTTAATTCAACTCAAAACGATGCCATTTAGCATCTATGTAGTGCAGGTTCATATATTGTTTAATAAGACCTCGCGTATCCGCAATCGATCGATATACTAATTTTTGCCGTATTTTTAAAGCCACCTCTACCTAATTTTAAATTTAACTTGAATCCAACCACCCATTTTCGAATCGGGTTAGACGGTTATTATTGGGTTGTGAAAAAATTCCCACCCCGAGACCGTCCCTTCTTCGCTTCTTCTTTTCTGAGCAACTTGGGTCGATCCCTAGTGGCTAAAGTTCCAATTTACCGTTGTTTGTTAAACAAATTTTCGTTTTACCATTTTTGTAAAATATTTTAATAAAATACGCATGGAAGGAGAGAGGCGCTAGATCAGGTGGTGCCTTTGGCAGCACATAATGGCGCCATTTTGAACGGCGCCTTTAGAGGGAAGGCGCCGTATGCTTTGGCGCCTTCGACAGAATTAAATTTATGATTGAAGGCCCAAACCACCAATGCTTTTTCTATTGGCATAAATATGTATTTAACTATTGCATGCCTTACATGATACGTCTTATACTTTAGGATTAGCTTATGCTCTTCTTTCCCGATCAGGGATCGGCTTTCTGGAACTTATCAATTCTTGTCTCGTAGCCCCTCTCCCCTGTTCACTTCTGCGACTTTAACCCGGAAGCCGATATCTGCACCTTGTTCATCAGTTAGAGAAGTTTTATAATCGTCTAGAACTCCTTCGGGGACCTTTGAAGGAATCAAGATGGATATGTCCATCATCCAGAAGTGCGAAGCAAGACATCTCAAATATGGGAGGATCAGTCCTAGAGAATAGAGTCCCTCTCCTCGAATCTGCGTATGGGATAATCTCGGTAGACTAGCAAAGGTGCTTACATAGACTCCTGTATCTGATCCCCCTCTTCAAGAGATGGAAAAGCTGATCAAACTTCATGAAGAATTGACTTTAAAGTAAAGGGCTTGCTCCCTTCTCTCACAAGTTAATCTATGAGAGAGACCGCTCCACTTGGTTAGCGAATAAACTTTCATAAAGCGAAGTGTAGCATTTTCTTATTTTAAGAAGCATCCGCAGCACGAAAGCGATGTGAGTTCAGATAGGGTGCACCTAACTAGTCAGCTTACATAAAGATCATCCCCACGAGTAAGATGAACAAGAACGCCAAGTGGGATGGCGTTTTCAAGAAGAAGACGCCAATTCATACGGCACCTCCAAATTAGATGGAAGAACGTCATTTTGAATGATGCCCCACGGCTAGATTATCTTGTCAATTATGCCATTCAATATAGCACCTTCGGTTTCGCGTGCGTAATTTGATAAATTATTTTCAAATAATTGTAAAACGATAATATATTTTCGAAAAAATCGTAAGTTGGCCAATTACCCATCCCTAGTCCATGCAGAATCGAATCAATCCCAAACTAACCAACTGAATTCAATCCGTTTTAACAACCCGACACTTTCGAGTTTGCACTCGTGGGCGTGGAAAGAAAGTTGGCCGGCCAACTTAAACCAAAATCCCTGCGATTACGCTGTCAATTTCTTTGAACTGGGCAGTCAGTTACGATAACGGCCGATGTGGGGCTGAGGCGGTAAATGCAGTGGAACAAATTCCGCTGCCTGAAGCGACGGTCAAAATCGTCGACGCCTTGTTGGAGGTAAACTACTAGTTACTGCTCAACCTTTTCGTTCTCTTTACCCAGCTAACCTTTGTATCAAAAATTGATTTTGTTTTTTCTTTTGTTGTCAATATTCTGTTATTTTCATGAAATTTGTTTGGTGGTTAAGCAATTGGCTAATAATTTGGAAATCTTTGCGTTACAGGTTGCAAGGTACGATGATATAGACAATATTATGCGCATCAACTGGCGTTTCTCTTGGTTCCAAGGATTCGCAGGCGAGAACAGGTATGTAATGGGTGATTGGGTTCGATGACATATTCCCCTGTTTTTTTAGCCCGGAATCTAGACTGATTATTAATCCTTTTAGGCATGACTACTGTTCTTTACGATGATAATCTGGGATTCAGTTTCGGCACCCACTACTAGAAGGCACGTTTGCTTTCATGTGAGGTAGAAATTGAGGAAAGAAGATTCCAGTGAAGCCTATTTAAAAAATATGCAGAACATTATTGAGCGCGTGATCAAAGTGTTAAAAATGATTCTGAGTTAGGTCCAGTGATAACTTATAAGATTTGGAACTAAGGATATATAAGATGTACATATGTAGTATCTGTCATAAGGTTTTGTCTCATATTATGACTGAATGAATTAACTTTCAATTTGCTGGAAGAAAGTAAAGAATCACACCAGAGAGTAAAACCTTGATAGACTAGATAGTTACAATCTTGATCAAATTCATCCTCTGCAAGGAAAAACCAAAAGTATATGCTAAGCTATTTTTCATATGTGCTTGACTTTTCTATTCTAATATTTGAGTGCACCTCTGCATATGGCTGCAGCAAATGGATATCTTGAGATAGTGGAGTATTTGATCAGCAAAGGAGTGGTGAGAGCTAAGCTCTTGCACAATTAGTCACTGGTTCTTCTATTATTGATTATGTAAAAATACAGAGAAGTTCCTTAAAGTACTCATTTTTTAATCTGATAAGAAATCAGTCATTTGTTTGGTTGCTATCTTCTGTAGCTAACTCGATGCTACTTATATTAGATTGATAAGCCTTAGTCTTTTTATATTTCCATTTTCATGGGTAAGCTTGCGTTTTTCTTACAAGAATAACTGTATGAAGTTCTGTATTTTATACTTCTGGTTGCTCGCAAGTTAGGTCCCTTTTTGGCTACTGGCTATGCTTGGACTTACAAGTGAATTCTTAGCTAACCTGGCATTTCTTATTTTGTGCTCGATTCTTCAACAGGAATTTTCTCCTACATCCATATATACTCGTTATCCTCATTATCCAAGCGATATATTCAATACAAAGGACAAAGAGAATTTTGTGTGACATAAGTAGTTGTAGAAAATTCTTCTTAAAAGAGGTGTTTGTAGGTCTACTATTTCTTATGGGTCTAAATCCAAGATTTGAAATTTTTCATACAAGAAAACTGTATTAAGATTTTAATATTTTGAATCAGAATAAGACCTGCACGAAACAAATTTATTGTGCCAAATTGTTGAAGTTATAAGCATTTCAAATTTCAATATCTGCCCCCACAAGGATAGAACCACCAGTGAATGTGACTTTAATTTGGTGTGCTAAATCTAGAATTCTTGCGACTTGACTCTCAAGCCTTGTGTTTCATACTCTATGACTTATGTAGGTGGTTGACGTGGGATAAACCGGGGAACTTTTGAGAAAAGTGGAGTATATCTTCTACTTCATTGGCTCAAAGTCATTTTTGTGATGTAGTAATGTCCTATTTATTCAGGTTTTTGGTACCGGATAGTATTCAAAGACCCTGCAGCTTACATTAGTAAAGCTGTTTTAGTTAGGTAGAGACAACGATATTGACACATTCTCATCCAATGCTGACTGTGCCAATTGACACAGCAAGTTGAATCCCTTGTCAGTCTAATATTCCATTATACGCTAGCTGGATAAATTCCAAATGTTTAGCTTCCATTTGAACATATTAGGCACGTGCTACAAAATTATTTGGTTAAGTTATCCACGTCGCTGGAAGTATGATTTATATGATTATTTTCATTGGATGGGAATAATAATCATATCCTTTGGGCAGTTCTCTGTCGTTAGTTTCCTTTCTTTGTTTCTTTGAGTAAAAGGGTGTTTTTTCTTGCTTGCCTCCCTCGCTTCCTCCTCCTCCTGAAAAATCATTGTTGATCTTGATCTGTAGAATGGGGCAAACTACACTATTTTTAGGGTTGAAAACATTGATTGTTTCACCCTAATGTTTCGGTACTGTCTGGATGTATGAAGTTGTTCCAAGCTATGGATATTAGTTTGATGTGGTTTTTTTCTAAGCAAGGAAATAGTTTTGCCTCCATTGGAAACCAAAGAGGGACTGTTTTGAAAACCAGATTGGACCATGAAGTTACATAGGACCAATTTGAGTCATATCTAAGACTGTATAGCGCATGAAATCAGATTGAATATGACATTTGACAAACATTTTATCCACCTGCATTCAACAACAAAAACAACAACCAAACAAAGAAAAAAAAGACAAAAAGTGCTGCACCTTCGAGTATTATGATGATTGATACAATAATTTGAGGTTTTGACTTCGGAAGCTTCTGTAACCAGGATCTTAATGCACCGAGTATGGAGAATACAGGTCTTCATTGGACTTGCCTTCGTGGGCATATTGAGGTAAATCTTGTGTTTACGTCATCTATTTTATTTCATAGTTCAGTGTTTTCTTTAACGGGCGGTACTGTGCAAGTGGTGAAGAAATTGATCTTGGCTGGAGCTAGTTAGTGTATTAAATAGGTCAGTTACTTGTCACCTGAATGTTCGAAGGTTATGGTATTAGTATAATTGAGTAGGAAGGGAATGGTTAGGAGCTACCTCTGCTCTGTTTGCATGGCTAGCATGTGGTGGAAGGTACCGGAACTCCCTTCCACTGTCTGGGAGCTGAAGGGAAGGAAGATGACAGGATGCCAAAAGCTACAATAGTATATTAGACTTCCAAAGAAAAATCATTATCTTATTCCATCCTATACCCCAATTTGGATGGGATGAAAGTATGGAAATTTGATAGAGAAGGACTGGGATATGGTTCCATCTGATCCTATTCCCCTCCATATCTAACAAACCTGTTCGACAACGGGAAGTATTCCTATCGTCAACTCCATTGTGTTCGTTTCCATTCATCCAAACTTAGCTTTTGGGAGTTTGATCATTTTAATATGACTCCAGATTTTTCCCTTTATTGCGAATGTGTAATTGTTTCAAAAATACAACTGTTCAGTTATGAGAGGACTCCGATGAATGAAGCAGTGAGCAGAGGAAAGCTGGAAGTGATGGATGCCATAAATGAAGCAATGGCACAAATTGAACCCACTGACGCTAACATGTCGTCCTAAAGTTTCTACTTTCAACACACGCTAGTATTTCTCTATCTTTTCTAAATAGATGGCCTGTAATATTAAGTTTTGATGACAGCTTACGCAGGTCTTCATCCAACTTGCGTTTTAAAACATTGTTAGTTTGTGATCATAAACTTGGGCATGAGATTTCGCAATGGAATTCTTTTCAAAAATTACGGCGAAGTAGTTGTTGGTATTGGCTGAGGCACTATGGTCCGTTTGGCAGTCCGGATGGGAAGGAGCTGATTGTACATCTAAATACCATAGCGTAGGAATAAGTGTTTGGTGCAGAAAGAGGATAAGATAATGATATCCGGTTCAAGCATTTTATTAGGTTGTGACTTGATAATTTTATCCTTTCATCAAGTGATGCATGAGACTGGATAGGATAGTCTTTCCCATCCTAACCCCTCTGACGTAGATCTCTTATTTCACCAAAAGCAATGCTCTACGGTCAGGATTGACATCAATTGAGAGGAATCAAGTAAACCTAGCTGCCATCGATGGCAATGAAGAAGCAAGCAACCCAGTTGTTGCCGAACTGATGGCGAACTTAGATCTAAATTAAAATTTATTTCATCTAAATTTTGCTTCTGTACTTATGTCTTAGTGTTGTTGTGACTTGTTTCTTAGTTTTTCATGCATGTGGAGTTGGTGAGAGGAGCCAGAGAGGGAAAGGAATTTGGTGACTAAGTAAGAGATAATGAACATGATGATGGGTTCTAATAAAGAAGGGGCAAGAGAAAGAAGTTTGATATGAGAGTGAGAGAATGAAATTTGAAGAATTTATATCGTAGATTGTCTCTAGAGATGGGACGGTGTTTTAGTCCCCAGAGATGGAGGTTTTAGTTTCAAAGGATGGTGTAATGAATCTACTAATTCAGATTTATGGATTTGTGCAATGCTGTGCAAATTAAATAAAATTTAATGGGTTATGCTTACTGGTGCATCGTAATTTTTTCCTTTGTGTAAATATTTTTTAGTGCTATCATCTCACGGAATTGTACATCAAAAAATTTAGTAATATTATATCTTATCTTTTTATTATCTTGTCCTATAATATCATATTGATTTATCCTATTATATTTTAAATACAAACAAGTTGTCTAAAATATAGCTTAGTATCAAATAATTATCTTATAGTTTGAAAACTTATAAATAGAAAATTTCAAACAAAGTGATAATATCAATAATCTAGTTGAAAAAATAGAAAAAAAATCATGCAGGTTACTGATAATTATTAACTATTTTTAATTTAACAAATTTTAAATAGACTTTTTACTAAAATAAATTATTAATATCAGAATTGATTTTGTAATACGTTTATGATTACTAAAATTTGATTAAATTGCATTTGGAATGGTAAATATGTATTTTTAAAAAATTTTCCATTCCATCTTCTGGTTTTCTATACTAAAAAAGTTTTAAAAAAAAGTCATAAGTGATATAACTTTGTCTTTTTTTTTTGTTTCTTTTAATTGAAATTTCAATATTTTTACTATTCTGAAAACTTAAAATTATTTGTAGGTTTTAAAATTTTAAAAGAATAATTTTAAGAAGTTTATTTGTATTTTTTTCTATCTTATACTATGATGTCATTGAAATGTGTTCTCAGTGTCTTTTTCATCGATGCAAGATAAAAATGACTATTGTGATTTTAGAACTAATTTCAAAACAATGAGGAAAAAGAATTACATGGTTGATTTATTATAAAAATTCTACTAACTCCTTTATTTAGTATTGCCATACTACATAATATGGGAATCATATATAATTTGTAAGTGAACAAAATAGTTTTCTAGAAAAATATGTAGCACAAAATACGCAATTAAAAAGTATATTATGCTTTCAGCTTGAAAGCACCTCGTTAGATATACATTTTATGTGTGATCACTTTTATCATATTTTTTTTATGTATATTGCATATTGTTATTACGAGTTTATTATTTCTAAAGAAATCCACAAATTGCCGGTTTCATTTTATTTTCAAATAATTTTTTAAATTTATGTTTGGGTTTAAGTTAAAAAAAGGATTCATTTTATTTTATTTACAATTCTTATTTTAATTATATTTATATCATTATAAAATTTATTAAATTTACTAAAAATTTTACTAGAATTCATTTTATTTCAC
The DNA here is from genome assembly GCA_020226215.1 of Sindora glabra. Classification (NCBI taxonomy): domain Eukaryota; kingdom Viridiplantae; phylum Streptophyta; class Magnoliopsida; order Fabales; family Fabaceae; genus Sindora; species Sindora glabra. The sequence continues at coordinate 35,375,073 of CM035230.1, forward strand.
CTAAAATATATATTATTTTAAAAATTTATATTTTTTAACATTGTATTTACTATAATATCATTAAAATTTACTTTTAATTGAATTTTATATATTTTTAATATATTTAAAATAAAAAATTATTTATAAATGAATTGAATTTATCATTTTTGATAAAGTTTTCAAATACTAGAATTCATTTATAAATTATAAATAAATTGAAATAATTTCTATTAAAGTGAAAAAAATCAATTCTAAAATATTATGATGCTAAACAAATCCTTAATTTTTGTTACCATTTTGTCTAATTTTTAAATTTAAATACATTTTTTATCTCCTTAAAATACAATTTGATTGTATCTAGTCTTCTTTAAAATCTTTATCCTATTTTGGTCCCTTAATACATAAAATGAACTAATTTTGGTCCAAATCACTTGCCGTTGTCAACTTTAAGAGATAATTTGATTTGCGTCAACTAATATGAGAAATTCTATTTTTCAGAAAATAGAAAAAAATGAGTTATTTAGTTGACTATTATCTAACAAATTAGAGAAAATATGAAGTTTTACTTTTCACAAAATATGTAAAATAATTTATCTACATCCTTCTAAGTAAGTTCTATTTTTCATATTATTTATGAATATAATAAAAAAATTATTTTTATTAAATTTAATAATAATAATTAAAATTTACTAATTTGTATTATAATAATATTAAAAATATAATAATTAATTTATTAATCATTTCTAAAATATTTAAAGTTAAATCAAATAAAATATAAAAATTTATTTATAAAAAATTCATATAAGTTATTTTTTTGAAAGTTTAATTTCCTATGTAAAATTACTTTCTATGCTAATGACATCACTCATAAGATAAAATTGTTTAGGTAGGAGGGTGTCATCCATCCTGGCATGCTGACCCGGAAAAAAAAAAAAAGGTAGGCCGACCATCCACGTCAGATCAATAATTTTCTAGCGTTAAGGACATATTTCCCCAAAATTTACTCTAGCTCTGCAAACCATTATAATTTGGCATCCCTTTCATAACTTTGTTTTAGGCAATTTATTTTTCTGCCGATTTTATTATATAGTTTTTTTTTTATACAATTAAGGGTTATTGTAATAGGATAAATTATTTTCTCATTTATTTTGCTGTATATGTCAAATACATTAGAAACAACATAGCACCAATTTATGTCAATTTATAATGTAGAAGTATACTAAAAAAAACTTGTAGACCTTTTTCTCTATTGAGAAATGATTTCTTCCATACTAATAGTATCATTATGTATGCTCTGCTTGAAACTACTCAAAACAGAGCACCCCCTTCGCTTCAAAACAGCTTAGTGTGCTTAAAACAACCCCTCCATCTAGAACCCGTCCCAACAATGTCCCAATCTCCTTCATCTTATAATTTTCAACGACACAATTACAAGAGTTTTAGCCATGGAACTCGCGAAACACCTATTTTATGCATGCCCCCTCATCGTTAGCATATCCTATGAATATTGCTTCTCACACTGGAAGATCTTGAAGCTTCAGTTTCACCACCCATTTACCTCTATTTTACCTGTGTTTTTACACAAAGAAATGGAAAAAATAGATTGAGTTGATTAAGCCTTAAAGGCAAAATCAGCTAGGAAAAGACCTGAGTCAAAAGGTAATTTGACGTGGACAGGAAAGCCGCTTTTAATTCCCAGTCAGCATGCCAAGTTGAATGACAATCTGCCGTGTAAGCAATTCTGTCTAAAAGTCGACGCGGGTTAAGTGATTTGGATCGTTCATTTTGTGTATTAGGAGGATCAAAATAAAATAAAAATTTCAAGGGAATTAAATGTGATCAAATTGTATCTTAGGAGGATAAAAAATATAATTAAAGCTAATTTTTTATTCTGGGTAGGGGTGGGTCAGAATTCTAGATACGTTTCTGAAGTGAGCAAACATTGTAATCCAGGCCTTTCCGCCCAATCCAAGGGAAAAATTTATTATACTTCTGGAGTAAGGCACAGTGACTTACTCTATAATAGAATTTCTCCAATCCAAGTGCTCCATTAAAATAGATGTTCTTCCCTCCATAAAAATTGTAATGCTCTCGAGCTATAGGCCCATTTATATTTATAAGTACCTTAATGACAGGATTTAACTACCGGAGGGCCTGGTCCAGTGGCAGCATCCGTTATCCTCCTTATAAATGGTATCATAAGGAAGGATATTCGAATCCTCCTATCCCGTTCTCCTCTTTCCCTGCCCCCCTCCCTTGAACCCCCCTCCTTAAAATGTAATGACAAAAAAAAGTTTAAATTTTTGTGTTTTATACTATAATGATTTTGCTCAATCATGTATTTCTAAGAATCATATATTATCATATTTGATTTAATTAGAAAGATTCCTATGAATATTATAGCATTATGTTTCAATTAATTTATATATTTTTAAATATTATTAAATTATTAAATATTCTATCCAAAATTGAGTGGTCAATTATATTTGCTGGTGATGGGCAATAGGTAAAGATGATAAGCAGTGGTTTACGGTATTGGGTAGCAATAGTATTCATTGATAGTGGGTGGCAGCATGCAATGGGCCAATAATAATAAATGAGTGATAAAATGAGATGTTAATATTTGAAAGAGTGAATGAAACAATCATTTCAATATATCATCAAAAGCATAGGTGACACACAAATAAGTTATGATAGATATTTAGATTAAATTAAAAGTGGATTGATCATTGTTGATTCATTCATTTATTTATAACTTAATTTAAAATTTTAAATAGATCATAAATGACTAATAACTTTAGATATATAGTTAACTTGATCTATCAATTTGTCTATTAAATTATAATTTTATATCTCATTATTTTTCTTAATATTATTTTTTCATTGCTCTTGTGTTTTTCATTACCATTTCAAAACAAATTTATTGTTATTAGAAACTTTGAACTATATTTCACTTTTTTTATTTTAATTTCATTTATTGTTAGTGGCATAAATAGTAATTTTTTAATATTATATTTTAAAAATAATTGATTTAATATTGAATGTAATTGTTTAAGTATTTTGATATAATATACATTAGATAAAGCTTGTTTAATTCAAAATTGACATTTTAATAAAATTGATAACATTCAAAGTACTAAATTGTATAAAACTATAAGATGTGAATTTTTTTATTTTATAGTCAAACGGTTACACAAAAAAGGAGTAAAACATGTATTAACATTGAGGAAATAGCTTAAGGTACAACAATTGAAACACATTTACCAAGAATTTTTAATTTAAATGGCATATGATGTTAGTTAAAGGATCTATTTTCCTTCCTATCTTGGATTCAATCCTAATATCATATCTAGTGGTTTAATTACTTCAACCATTACAAAAAAAAAAGAAGAAACATGTTCTATTCTTAGTAAAGTTTTCAAACCCGAGTAAACAAAATATTTAATCTTTTATTTATAAAGGTAGTGATTACATCCTTCAAATTTTATAAATAATATTATTAGTTAATGATTTTTATTACAATTATTCATCTTTTCCTTACACATGTATTGCTAAAATAAATAGTAAAAAGAAAAAATGTAACAAAAAATCAAGTATATATTCGACATTATTAAGCTGAAATTTAATAATAATTTTTAATATTTTTTATTCACTTTAATATTACAAGTAAATGGAGATTATAATAATTATAATAAAAGTAAAAATAAAGGACTAATAGCACTAATTTTAAAATTTAAGGGATGTAATAATTATCATATTTATAAATAAAGGATTAAATATTATGTTTACTTTTTAAATTAATGTAAATTTAAATATTTTTAAAATTATATATTTTAAGTAAACTATTGTGATATTCTTTTATATATATGATTATTTCAATTCTTTCTTTTAAAAAAATAAATCCAGTCATTAGTATTATTCTTATTTAATGATATATAAAAATGAAATTCAAAAATGAATTTAATAATGCAAATAAGTTGAAAAAAAAATCATGACATTGGTCATGGGTGAGTTTGATATTAATAGGCACTTGTTGTATATTTAGTTGGATAAAATGGAATTAAATAAGAATGAAATAAAATAACCATTCCATAATTATATTTAATATAATAAGGAGTCAAACGAGTATTCCATTCTATTTTTATATTTAATACAACAAAATAATGTAGAAAATTAGAAATGGAATGAAAAAAATATTGTAAAAGATAATGATATTTTTATCAAAAAAATAATAAATATCTTGTTAAGCAACTTAATATTATTAAAATATAAGATATCATTAATAATAAAAATTGACATTATTTAAATTTTATCATCAAAATTATAGTTAACAAAAAATTCCTATCATAAAAGCACAAAAAATTTAATTTACTAAATTTTTATATTAATTTTTTTTGTAAAGGATAAGTAAATGCCATATTTTAAATTTTATAATTAAAAATATAATTATTAAAGTATTTTAATAGAGAAATATTCAAAAATTAATATTTTTATCATATATTAATAAAAGATAATGTTGGAATATATGAAAAATATGAGACATTTGTGTGTAAAAATTCATAATAGAATGTCTCATTCCATTATTTTTATTATGAAATAGAGTTACTATTATTTGATTAAATGATCATTTTTTAAAAAATAAGTAGTATTCTTATTTGATAGTACATATCAAACAAATATTTTTGCAGTTATTTTTCCTATTCTCATTCTATCATATTTCATTCCGTCCAACAGAATGTAACCATGAGGATCTTGTGCTATTGGTGATTCAACACTATTGGCTTTCAACGAACTATTTATTTTTCTTTTGTAGTTAATGTAAGCGGTTTAATATAGATTTAGTAGTTCATGATTAACGTCAGTGTATTACTAAAGGCACACCAGCCATAGATGCTTTATTTATGTCTTTGCAATTTATAACTACCTAAGTTTAGGATAATCACTATATGAGTTATATGAGTTTTGAAGAGTAAATATAATATTTAATTTTTAATTTATAAAGGTGGTCACTATTACGTCCCTTAAATTTTATAACTAGTGCAATTAATCATTTATTTTTATTTTTATTATAATCATTAGTTCCTTAATTTATTTGTAATGCTAAAATAAATAAAAAATATTGAAGTTCATTGTTAAATTTGACCTTAGTAATGTCAAATATGTACTTGATTTGTTGTTATATTCTTTATTTCTATCATTTATTTTAGTGTTAATATTAAGAAAAGGATGAATAATTATAGCAAAAGTAAAATTTGAGGAATGTAATAAATAAAATAATATTTTTAATATTTTATAATATATATTATTAGTTTGTAAATATAAATAGATAAGTGATTATTCGTAAGTTAATCTAATATGATTTTTATTTTAAAAGGTGAATGATGATCTAATTTATATTGATCCTAAAGTTAATATGGATGGGTTAAAACAAAGATAGATATGAATAGATAAATAAATATATGTCATTATTGTCATATCTAATTCCTATATCACAAGAATATAGGATATACACTTCCTCCCATGACAATATTTTTTGGGAATATTAGATTAAAAACATTATCGAGTATATTTTATTTAATTTTGTATCAAATATGATAATTTAACATTCTCTTAAAAATATTTTAAATAATATGAGAAAGAATTCACAAACCAAATGTTATCTATTACCTATTTATAAGTTGTTACATCATTAAAAAAAATTTAAAACTTTTTTTACTATTGGTGAAGTTCCTAATTATTTTATTTATCTTTTAAAAATGTTGCATCTTATTTTTTATAAATAGTACAATATTTTATATCGATAATAAATTAAATTTATTTTTTAACAATAGTATTTTTTTAATCCAATAAGGTATATTAAGTGAGGTCTTAATAACTTTTACCAACTTGTATGTATGTTGTAATATCAATCATATAGGTCTTAAATTCTAACAAGTACCCAATTTGGTTACATTTTTATCTCTCTAAAATACAAATCGGTCACATTTGATCCCCCTTAAAATAATTATTTAATTGTGGTTCCTTTAATATGTATTTTAGACTAAAGTTAGTCCATTTGATAGACTTTCATCCAAACTCAAATAAAATTGCCAATGTGGTAATCTTAAGGTAAGCATGAGTAGCTAACTTGGAAAAAGTGACAAGCTCCCTAATCATGTCATATTACATGAAGAGGCCTATTTTTAAATTTTCAAGAATCCAGCGGCTTGTCTATTTAACGTCTTGCTCATCCTTTTCTTGTACAATTTTTTTACTACTTTTTAGGTTTATTTTTTGTTATCTATTATTCAATTTTAGTAAGGTGCAAGCTAAATTTCAAAGTAATGGCAGCTATAATGGATTTCTATAGCAATAGTAATTCATTTCAATCAAATCCCCTTTAAAGGTAAGCTAATAGAAGTTCTGGAACCTTTTATGAAAGTCATTCTAAAACTTTCTTTTCTTTTCATACCTTATCTCCTTCTTTGAATTCCTCTCTAACTTCTATTTTTTACACTTATCCTCCTTTTACTTTCTTCCAATCCTCCCATTCATTTCTACCTCACTTTACTTTCTTAGATTAATTAGATCTAAAGCCAACGGAACTTGTCCTTGGCTAAGCACTATGAAAATAATACCTTTAGCTTCTTAAGTGTGAAGCTTATTCTTATAAAGCAAATGGGTTTGCCTCCAAAACCTAATAAGCTCTACTAAAGGATGCAATAGAGGCATTGGTGAAAAGGGGGCCACTGAAATTCATCATTTGAAGAGAATAACTTAAAAGAGTAATAACATCATACCTCCAATGATGCCACGTACTATTAGCCATTCCTTAACTTTGTCTATTTCTCTTTGATAGTGCTTATGGAAGAAACTTTATGGTTTTAAATTTTTTGTTTCAAGAAGAATGAAATTTAAATTTAGGTTTTTCAAATTTTAATTTAATAATGGTAAAATTTTATTTTAGGATTTAGAAAAAAATTTGGTAAGGGGAATTAACATAACTAGGCACAAAGAAAGAAAGGTTGGGCTCATGTGCTTTAATGCTAATTAGGGGCCTACCATTTTTGCCAAGGTGGTTGCCTACACTTGCTTTAAAATTACCATGTTGGTAATCTTATTTAAGTGTGGATGAAAGTCTATCAAATAGACTAACTTCAATCTAAAATATGCATTAAAGGGATTAAAATTAAATAATCATTTTAAGGGGACAAAATGTGATCAATTGGTATTTTAAAGGACTAAAAACATATTTAAGCCTTTTTTATAACTCAAATGGCCAGTCACAAGCGGTTCAAAATATATCGTCCAAAATTAACATACTTGCTAGATTCTAAATAACCTATAATGAACATATCTTCCTTATTGTTAGAATAAGTATTATAACAAATAACCAACTATATGGATATCAAATTAAGCTTCTCTTATGAGATCAGTAAGCTAGCTTTTGACTCTAGTTGGTTAAGCAAATTTCACAGCTTTCAAAGAGTGACACAACTAGTATTTTCTAATTCACCTTTTTAGGCACACAAATTATACATAACTAGTATTTTCCAAAATCTTGTCATATAACGTTGTAATGCACATTTGAAAGATGAATACCATAAAGAAAGTCCAAATGATAATGATCTTAATCTTAATGTTTTGATTATGCCATAAGCTTGAGTGTTCAAAATTTTCTATTATTTTCCATTTTCATATTGAAATAAGATGTTGCCTCTATTTAGCACATTCAAAAATTAGAATTCATTTTATTCTCAAATAAATTTCATTAAAAAAATCATGTTTGGATTTAAATTTTGATAAATTTCATTTCATTTTCAAATATAACTTTATTTACATTATTGTCATTTTAAAATCCTATCAAATTAGTTAAGATTTGTAAGAATTTCATTTCATTTAGGATGTATATCTATTTATAGCCTTATCTATTTGTCTTCTAAGACAAGTTTATTGCTACCATCTCATCACCATCATTCTTGTCTGATTCTTTTTGCATCAATTAATTTCTTTCTTTCCTTTGAAAGCATTAGATCTCTCTCTCTCTCTTTCTCTCTCTTCAATATCTCATATCTCTACTAGTAGGATGATTGTGTACAACTCAAAGTAAATTTGTTAGGAATAAAGGAGTAAGGCAATAGCCCTTTTTATCCTTAGCCTTTAACAAAGCTTTTTCCGTTTCCCTTATTCTTATTGCATTCTTCTCTCCATGAAACTATATATATATATATATATATATAAGTTTTATATACTTATATAATAATAGAAATGTGTACCAAACTAGATAGGCAAAGCATCTATACAAGGAAAATAAAATATTAAACTAAAGGTAATATAATATATATATATAGATAGATAGATAGATATTTGAAAAAAATTCTGTATGTTTTAACTAAAGTGCCAAACAAAAGAATTTATTTTAAAATGAAATAAAATCACATTTTATATAATTTAACTCAAATAATAGAATTCATTTTAAAATAAAATGAAATAAGTTTTAGAAAATGTATACCCAAATGAACCCTTAATGCTCTAAAATGTGAGAAGACAAAGTGAAAAAATTACTAAAGTGAAAGGATCAAAAGTGAAATCTAATAGTGAGTAGCAATCAAATTTAGTTAATTTATAGAAACCTAATCATCCAAATGTAGAAAACTTTACAAAGATTTTATCAACTAACCTTGATTGATTTAAAGTATATGACTAAACTAAATTAGTCTCTATATTAGTGGTCAATTTTAGATGGATTTTGATGGTTTGATAGCTAATGTAAAAAGACAAAACAAATCTAATGGAATTGAAAATAAAAAAAAACTAAGGATAACAAAGAAATGAATTTCAAACAATATGGAGAAAGCATTTAAGAATTACTAAGTTAAATCAAATACAAAAAACTACTCAAGAGTTATTGGTGTTAACAAGGTAAGTCATAAACTCTAATTAAAGCTGAATAGATTATGAAAACACGATGGCATCAAAAAAGAGGAGGTGCATGTTGCTACATCCAACAAGGCTCTTGTAAGCTACTTACAAATAGAAGTGGTTAGAAATACTATCATAGGGAAATTTTCCAATTAATAACTAATAATGTGGCAGAAAGTAGCAAAAGCAAAAAGAGAGAGATGGAAAGATAAATGCTATTAAGATTAGTTTTGGAAAAAAAACAAAACAAAATGTTAAAAAATGGACTTTATTCAAGTAGGCTTGAATGAAGAGGAAAAGAAGTGTCAAAACTAAAAGGTTTAAAACATTATGATTCTATATAATTGTGGTTAGATATCAAATTAATTTAATTTAAACTATATCTCTATCACTAATCATAAATAAATGATTTTAATTTTTTATAAGCCAAATTCGATTGTTTAATTAAATATATCTATTCTTATTTGTCCTTTTTCAATTTTTGGCAATTGGTTAGCATTGAATTATGAAATCTTACCCATCCCTTTGAAATCTATAACTATGCAAGTTTTAATTGCATAAACAATAACCATCTAGCAAAATTCAATCTTAAAAAAGAAAATAAATAAATAATTAAAGTATCTTATCTTCTAGTTGATAACTAATTTTATATTTATTTTAAAACTAGAAGAATAATAAGGATAGCCACTTCATTCTTCTAATTAGGCAAAGTAGTTTGAAAAAATTGACCTTAACCTTTCTATTATCATGTAGAAATTAGATAAACAAAAGGAATCATACTTTTCAAATGAAAATTTCATGACAAGGGAATCAAATGTAGTTTTGTGTTAAAAATAAGGGAAGTGAATTGAATTTCTCAAAATTGGAGGGAATAATATATAATTAATCTTAATGATAAAGGTGGCAAAAGTAATTTATCTAATAAATATTGGAACTAAAAATCAATCTCTTGGATAACTCATTGCAACTAAGTAAAAGGAATCATACTTTTCAAATGAAAATTTCATGACAAGGGAATCAAATGTAGTTTTATGTTAAAAATAAGGGAAGTGAATTGAATTTCTTAAAATAAGAGGGAATAATATATAATTAATCCTAATGATAAAGGTGGCAAAAGTAATTTGTCTAATAAATATTGGTACTAAAAATCATTCTCTTGGATAACTCATTGCAACTAAGCAGGGATGGGTTGCATTGTTGAAAGTAGTGTTATTGGAATATCATATCTATGGTGTCACCGACTCAAGCTTGCCATGAAAAAAGAGATCTAAGAGATAGTAGAAATATTTAAATGTATTTCTTATTCTTTTAATTTATATTTTGATCAATTTTGGTCTTCTTAAATTTAAATACTTAAATTTGTCCTTTAATCCTAATGATAAAGGTGGCCAAAGTAATTTGTCTAATAGGTGTTGGCACTTAATATCATTCTCTTGGATAACTTGTTGTAATTCAGCAATGATGGGTTGCATTATTGTAAGCAGTGCCATTAGACTACCACATCTATAGTGCCACCAACTTAGGCTTAACATGGAAAAGGAGTTGCAAAGGATTATAGATATATTTAGATGTATTTTTAAATTTTTTAATTTATATTTTGATCAATTTTGATCTCCTTAAATTTAAATACTCGAATTTGTCCCTTAAAATGTTAATGTACATAATTTTGATTTTTCAATTTCAATCCATTCAAATATTGATAGAAAGGGTTAATGTAGTGCTAATTGACTTTTATCTTTCTTTACCATTTTCACCTTAACCTCCATTACTTTTGCTATGCTTCACTGATAAATTTTCCATTTCTATACTCTAATAACAAATTAGCCCTTAGATTTCTAAACAAGCTTATATCATTCAACCTCAATTGAAAAACATATACATTTTAACTTTTGAAATTATAATAGGTATAATGGATCTCCATAAAAAATAACCTTTATTTTCTTAGCTTTTGAAAAAACTCAAAACTTTACTTAAACATAGAATCTTACCCCTACCTATTAAAGAGTTTTGAAAAATGTTTTACACTAATAAATATATCTTTTTCATCATTTACAAATCCAAACATGCACCCAAATAAATACATAAAACATAAAAAAATCCAAAAATCTTTAAAAAAATTCATGGATGCCCAAAACTCTGCCATTATCCACATCTTTAGCTATTCACATTGCCCACTTCCAAAATCACAAATGCATATAAGTTAGTGTTAAGCAAAAACTAATAGAACTTAAAACAAAAAATACATAACACCAAATCATAGAAATAAAAATAAAATAAAATGTGCTAGAACTAATGACACTGATAAAACTTAAAATTAAGACAAAGAGAGAGAGAGGTGAAAAGAATGGGATTGGAATGACAAAAAATAAGATAGATGGTCTTTGAATATTAAAAAGAAAGGGAAAAATGACTTTAGTGAAGCAAAACCATGGAAAAAATAAGGTAACTGGGGGCCAAAGACACTTAGTGCTTGTTAAAATCTCTAAAAACAAAAAGGAAAAATGTTTGAAAAAATAAAAAATAAAAAGATAATAAAAATAAAAGAATTGACGAAAAATTTTATAAATGAAATGAATAAACCAAGTAAGAAAAAATTAAGTCACTTGGTAACAAGTAACCTATATGATGTCGAATAAGCTTTTTCTATCAACTTTAGAACAAATGACTAAACTTGGGACCAAAATGATTCACATTAAAAATTTTAAGAGTCCAAAATCAAGCACTAAAATTCAGGAGGATCAAAACCAACTAAAATGAAAATTAGCAAGACTAAGAATATTTTTAAGCCTTGTAAAAATAAAAAAAACAATTAGGATTAAGTAATAAAATCCCATTATTTTGAATTTTGCTATGACATGTTCTAATATGACTGAACCAACCATGAGTATACTTTCAAAATTTTCTCCTTTTCAAAAGAATCAAGAAAGGATATCCAGTGTTAAGAGTAAGGTCGATTCTATAGTGCCTATATGGGTTTAAAACCTATGGTAAGTTAGTACTATTAATAGCCATAGGATGAAAGAGCTGAAATCGCGCCACATAAATATTAAATGAATTCTATGTTAGACAACAAAAATAGAAAAGTGTTTATAAAAAGTATAAAATAACAAAATGACCGCAGTAGAAATGAAGGATGTTTTGCATTGGGTCAATGAAGTGATACTTACATGTTAATCTATCATTGAAACAGAGTTAGCATTAACCATGTAAAGGCCACACAATTTTTTAAAAAAAATAGCAAAAAAGCTTAATGCTAAGTTGACAAAAGTTGAAATGGTAATGGAAGGAATGAGGTCCAAACTTATGATTTTATTATGAACTTTATAAAACTCAAAATTTACACTCAATATCCACTTAATTAATAATTTTATTAAATAATATAATGTTTTCATTAACTTTTTCAATAAAAAGGATAATATTGTTATGTATTATTTTATTATTTCATTTTTTGCATAAATTTTTACAATCCATTTTTAAGTATTTAAGTAAAATTATATGTATTTAATTTAATTTTTGTTAATTATATAACTTATAAATCATGTTAAAAAATGACATAATGAATCAATATACCAAAATATTATGATTTATATTTAAAAATTTCTTAAAAAGTTATATAATTTAATAAAATAATTAATTAAGTAAATAATGGGCATAATTGAAATTTTTATATAATTGAAGAAATATGCAAGTTCTGAAAGCTGATAGAGATAAAATTTAACCGCCCCAAATTGATAAAGAATATTTTACATTTTTCTTTATAAAGCATTAATTCATATTCAAGCTTTTATTTATTAGTAGAATGCAGATACTATGAGTTAGGATCTGTGATAATTTATATTAATTCTACAAGTGTAATTAAATGATGTCCTATAATAAACATGTATATAAAATTTCAATAATCATTAATGCAATTAGTTATGCACTTAAAATGCCTAAATAGTTTTAGTTTTTATAATATATTCATTACAATATATTTATCAAAATGAACATATGGCCTTAAATTGATTTAATTTCTAAAATTGAATATTTATATATACTATTACCTATATTCAATTGATATATTAATTTTTCATAATTTTTTGATAATTTCTTATTAATTTTTTGTTATTATTCATATATATTTAATTGTAAATAATAATATTAATTATTTTTATATTGAAGAAGATAATGTCAATTCCCTCAAATAAAGGAATGAAATTCATTAAGAAATTAGAGGAAATTATCATTCCCTTAACTTTAAGGTAAAAAATACATTCTAGAAAGTAAAATGCTATATTGTAGTCCTTAATGGGAAAACCAAAAGGAATTAGTGGTTTCAAATTTAAAAATTACTTTTTAATTAAGTATAATTTATTAAATTTTGAATTGTTGGTTTTTTAATAAAAAATGTGATGTCTTACTTTATCTACTAAAATATAAGATGCATCTTAGAGAAGCCTGATCATAATTAGAATAATCCCATTAAGTGAAAATGAGACAAAAGGAATAAATTTTTATTTAATTACACAAAAATAAAGAGAATGACAACTCATCATTGCTTTTCCTTTTCTTGAGTAACCCTAACCAAATCAGTAACTAGTTATAGCATCATAGATGTAATTAATGCTAACTTGGAATTTCTTTATTTGTAATTTATTTGGTAATTTTTATTTTCAGTGTTATTAATGTAATGTTTATTTTACGCTAATGAAATTAATTCTTTTGGAGTACATGATTAATTTAGTAAAAGTCATAATGATCAAAATGTAATTAAAGCATCAACTTTTGAACATTATGTATAAAATAGTACTTAAAAACATATATTTAAAGATATTTTCTCATTTTAATAAATTGTATACTTTAACCAGAGTATTGTATTTTCACATTTATTAATAATTAATGCATGTACGATTAAACAAAGTAAACTATGCTAATTATATAAAAATTAAACATATACTTAATTACACAATTAAAATTAATTTAACATAATACATAACAATTAAAACCATAATTATACATTGTGATAGTAAGAATTAAATAAATTGTAATATTTTGTGATAAAATCACCTTATTGCCACATTTCCATTTCCGTGAATGTAATTACAGTACTTATTTTGCTTTGGAGATAATCCTTGATGTTGCTGCATCTTCTCTGCTGCATAGGGCTTATTTTATCCCCCCTAAATTTTCACAATGAACATGTAGCAAGAGATTAAATTCTAAGATATTGGTGGTTACTATATTTACATTCCTTTTACTTTTCACCTCAAAATAACAGCAATGACTAGTGGTTTGAATCTTAGGAATCATGTCCATACAAGTGCATGTGTTAATGGATTGGAGACTGCCCATTCGGCTAGTCCTATTTTTTTCCTTTTCCCAAGTCATACATATTATAGTCTATACATATGAATATTAAGTTCTAGATAAGTTGGTTCAATATACATGGAGTTTTAGATTAAGTACAAATTTAGGTAGAAACCCTATCTCACATAACTAATTAATAAGATAGTTAATAGTTAATAAAGTAGCTAATTATGTTAGCAGTTTCTAACAAAAGCAATTGATAAGTGGATGAAAAATGTAAAATAACCTTAAGGAACGTATTAATGAAAATAGGCATATTAGTTAAGGTAGGGTTCCTTTTTACTTAGAGATCAAATTATACTAATATAATTAAAAGGTTTAAAATGAATAATTACTATAAATTTAATTAATGATATTATTTATGTATTCATTATTCAAATAACAATGTAACAATTATAATTTTATTTTATTATAATTTATAACATTTTACATTTATTTTTGTTCTTATTAGTTATTAATATTGAATTAATAAGTATATGTCAAATATTTTTTTACATAATTAGAGCATAAGTTGTTTGAATAAAAGAGGAGGGAAAATTTTTGAAAAATTTGGAAATCTACTTGCTCATAAGTTATAAGCTAACTTGTAAAACTTATCAAATAAGAACTTATAAGTTACTAGCTTCTAATGCACTAGTTACCTTAGGACCAAGTTAACAAGTTTTAAGTTAACTTACTTGTTGAGCGAAATACAAGCAAATTTTTTGCTTTGCGCAAGTAGTGCGTAGCTACTAAGTTATTTAACAGTTGATAAACTAGTTAATAATTTATGATTCAATTGATTGTATAAAAAGTATTCCATAACTTTAGTTGTTGAACCACCTAAAATTATAAAAATAACACAGAAGGATATATTAAAATAAATAGACATATAGATTAATTAAATTCAATTTATTAAAAAATAAATTATTTTAACACAAACAAAATGCTTACAATAAGAATATAATTATGTATAATTTGATCTAATTTATTTTATAATCTTATATGTTAATTTGTTAATTTTAGATTTGGTAAGAAAAAGAAATGATCCCATTGTTGCCACTCAATTAATCCTCATTCTGTTAGAAGTGCTTTTTTGATTTATAATTAAAATATTTAAAATAAGATAATTATTATAAATTTAACTAATAATATTTGTGATAGTATTTATTTATTAATCATTTAAATGGTAATATAATAATTGTAAAATTAATTAATTATATTTTATGACATTCTAAAATCAATCTCTTATTTATTTATTTATTTGTATTGAATTAATAAAAATATGTCAACTATTTACTTACATAAATAGAATATAAGTTGTTATGCAACTAATGATTCATCAGATGGTATAAAAAGTATTTAAGTGATAATTCAACTGATGGCATTAGATGTTAATTGGTAGCAGATAGGGTAGTTGATAATTGATGATTCAACTATTAATATAGAAAGTATCTAACAAAATTAGTTATTAAATTACCTATAAAAGGAAAGAAAAAATTACAAGTAAATAGATCTATAGATTAAATAAATTACAATTCATTCTTAAATTAATTAACATTGATGTAAGGAAGGTGTGTACAAAAGAATTATAATTATATAAAATTGAATCTAGGTTATTTTACAATCTTATGTATTAATTTTCTTATTATGTATTTCTTCCTCACTCATTATCAAAGCATTCTGAATAATTAAATAATTATTTGAATTGAATTTGTGTAGTACATGTTATATCTTTGTTCTTTACTATGTTATAAGTAATATATTATTTTACCATTTTATACTCATTATATTATAAGTTTTTCTTCTTTGCTTTTCATGCATACCTATGTTATGCATAAGTTAAATATTAATATCTTTATGTGCTCAGGATACTGCATAAAGTATTTATTATTATTATTGAATATTTTAAATATTATAAGATGTTACATGTCCATTTTTTCCAATTGTACCTGGGGTGATATTGTCATTAAATAGTATAAAAATTACACGGAAGTTTTATTTTTCTATAGGCTTTCCTTCCATTATAATGAGGGAACCCTCTTTTATTATCAATGCATTTGCCTCTTTATGGGCAACAAAAAAAAATGCACTAATTTTTGTTACTTAGATTACTATACAAGTTAGGTTGGTAGCCAGCATTTACCATGTTGGCTGTAGAATTTGGTGAGCAACACTTCAATGTCATTACTATTGCCTAACCACTTTGCTCCCCTTTTATCTATATAAATGGGCACTTGTGGTCACTCAATGCAACTAACATATGAGTAAAACTCGAGCATCACCTAAGAAGCCACTCTTTGACTTGCTCGACATTTGCTAAAGATTCTATCCATCTTTATGAAGTTCCATTAGTGATGATGACATCTAAAACATGGCCATCCATGGATTTTTTCAATGGATAGAATCCTTGATAAATGCCTAGTAAGTTAAAGATATAGTTACTGAAAACACTCTATCTTCTTGTTATAATAAGCAAATAGCATGAAGCATTCTTTGTTTTCATGCGAATAGTTGTTTATGCTTTCTTAACATGAAATTTGATGCTCTTTTGCTTAATTTGCATATGTAAAAGATTCCATCCATCTTTGGTGACTACCAGTGTAAGAGATTCCCATGGAATCCTATAATACAAGGTGATTTGTGGTAAATGGAATCTCATGTAGACATGAATGATTTCGAAAACTCAAGATTCTTAAGCTCTCTATATCATTATCGACTATTAATCTTTGTGAACTTGCTGCTACTTTGTTAGGTTATAGTTACATGATCAATTAAGCCCTACCGTACGTAATTTTAGTCTTCATCTTGTATATAGGTTTCATTTTTTTCCCATTTATGGGATCTTCCTTCATCTTGTAAGTTGCAAATATAGCTCTTGCACATAAAATCCTATTACTTTTATAATGGATGCAAGCATTATAATGTGATAATTCTAACTACTCAGCCAAATATTGTGTTATAAGGTTCCTTTTGCCTTTAAACATATCTTGAATTCATGTAGAACATGTTTATGTATTGTTGCCATACTTGTGTCTTGGCCTGTATTTTGTGAGGCAACCACTTTTTGTATTAGTGTTCAATTTTTTAACTAGAATTTGAGAGAGTTATTTTATACTTATATTACTAGGTTTCGCCCATAGTCATCAATGTATGTGTAAATCCTCTTAGGAAAAAAGTTAACTTAATGTATTATGTTGCAATATACTATATATAAATATCAAATTAAGGTTTTAAAAATCCAACCTCATACATAGGTTTGAAATTAATATTAGGCAAGGCAAGGTTTTGCAAGAGGATAGTGCAGTTAACTTTGTCTAAGGTATGCTTATCACCCTTCAACATAAACTATTTCATGTAAGAGATCTTAACGTCAGTAATTGCATTAATAGCTTGCATTACACATATCAATAAATGATTGAATGGTATGTACTTGTTGTAGCTTTAATATGATTTGTACTTATGTCTGGATTGGTGTAGCAAGTAGGAAAAAAAGCACTCAATAATATGTTGAAATGCATCATAAGCACTATGAAGTTGTGTTAGGATACAAATGCAATTGTCAACCCGGTATAATTCAACCCTCACAAGCCTTACCTTTGAATGATTACAAAACCTCCAATTTTAGGTAAGCTAGTTCTTGGATAAAAGAGGATGACATCATCTATATTGTTGATCATAGTTGTTGTGGATAAGTCACTATTGGCTTCAAACCATTGAACTATGATAGATATTTCATCCAGGTAAATGTTTACTTTAATATAATTTGCCAAGCCCCCAAAATGGATCCTACATATACTATAAAATATAGCCTATATCTAAACCTAAACTAATTGCATTTGGCTAGGCTAAACACTATTTTATTTGTAGCTATAACATAAGTTTTAAAATGACTTTCGCATAGAAGGAGCCATTAATTGAGACTTGGAGTGGGGGAGTTATGGTAGAGAAGGTACATTATTTTAATTCTATATCTTATTTTTGTGTGTTCATTCAAATATTTAAGCTATGTAATAGATACCAAATTATAGGGATAAGATTGTCTACCCTCAAGGCAATTGTTTACATGCTAAAAGAAATAATAGGAGAGGTGGAGATGAATATGTTGTGCAAAGTGAAGAATATAGATGTTGCACTCCATAACAAATTAGATGATTTATTCCAAAGAGTACTGATGGCAACATAGAACCCACTTACTTTGACCCACACTTCTATTATTGGCACTTTAGGAAGAAGGAAGAAGGTGGCAAAGAAGGAAGAAAGAAGAAGGCAAGTTCCTTATTATCGAAAATGTAAGTTACTTTCAAAGGAAGAAGGAAGAAGGTAATGAAAAAGCTATTTTCCACCAAGAATTAGGTCATGGAGAAAGCTAGAGCTAGCTTTTAGGCAAAAAAAGGTGATAGACGATACAACAGTCTCGGGAATGGCATAATAGATAGACATTTACTAAAGATTCCATCAGTAAAAGCACAGATGGCATAGCCAATTAATTTGTCTTCTAGCATGCCTAGATGAATAATAATTCCTAGCTTAATACATGCTATTATGTAAATATAATAGACCACAAGATGATTGTTTGTATTTATTATTGCAAATTACTAGTAAGATGTAAGCCATAAAATTAGAATGACTAAAATTAGCTTAACTATGAAATATGAGTAACAAGAAATTGAATTTAAAAAAGATTAAAAAATTCAAGGAAGTATGAAATAAAGATTGGAGCAAACAAATTGCAAATAGGTCTTATCCATTAGCTTGGTAGAAGTATTCCATGCTCATTATTCAAATACATATAATAGACCTTAACCATATAGCCAAAATCTTGCATTATTTTATAAGGAATATGCTCTGTTCACAGTGGATGTATTATTATAGGGCTTGTGGAACTAATGCTCTTTTTCTAAACCATACAATGGAATCTAGTCTCCTTCAACTAGACTAAAGAGATGCAATTAACATCACAAGAGTTAGCACTAATGGCCTATGTTTCCTCTATTGATTACAAGGAAAAGGCCCCCAGGTATATGAGTCAATTGATCTAGAAAGTTTTTTCAGCATTCTTAATCGAGTAAACAATGCATGGTTTTATAATCTAGATGTTGTTATATTTGAGGTGCAATATGTTTTTCTTCTAATAAAGAGGTGATTGTGGATCATACTCACATAATAGGGACTAAGGAGAACTTAGGGAGTATTACACCAGCTAAAAAGCTAGTTAAGGATGTTATCACAATAGTGACATGCATGAAAACACATGAGGAATGATCATTGCTTGGAGAGATAGTGAAATAGTGGCTATCGTGTAATTTAGTGGCAAGAAAAATGTGAAATTTGCCTTAAATAATGCTTGCCTATACTAACATGATAAGTCTACAAAACCATCTAGATGGTCTTTGTGGTTTACTACTTATGTTTTTATACAGCAATATACTTTGAAATGGGATAAAGATGCCAAAATCATGTATAGGTTTTACTATAGTGCATTCATAGGTCATATGGACTACCTCCTAAAGGTGAGCTATTTTCCCATTCCTTGATATCGATAGGGTTCAATTAGTGTGTATATTGAATAACCTCATTGACTAAGCCATTATGTCAATCCTATGCAAAGCCCAGCTATTTGCTCTGATGTTTGATGATAAGGTTTATCACTAGTACTTAATAATGGTAGACTTCATAAGAATAAGAATTATCAAGTTGGATCCAAAGCCTAATCTTACACAAAAATGCTTCCGTGAGTAGTAGATTTGTAAGCTTACATGCTTCTTCATGAAACTGGACACTCTAATACAATTATTATATTCTATTTTTTTTATTTTAATATTTGCATAATTTATAACTTAAATATAATAATTATCCTTGAAACAGTTTTACTATTCCTAAAATATCGATAGTTGAATATTATTGTAAAAGGGATAGCAATAATATATTGAGATATAAATATATGATATCAAGTCAATATATGGGTATATTATTAGTAAACAAATGTACTTGACTGACCTACTATAAGAATATTGCGTGAATTGTTATGTGTCATTAGCTATTCTTATGTAACCACAATGCACGTACTCCTTTAACTTGAAATCACTACAATTCCTTACATGAAAGGTCACACACTTTGATGTTGTCCTGTGTCACCTTTAATCGGGATGACATGTAGGGCATTGATTGAGTATGTCACGAATCATGTAGAGGGATGTGAGTGATGTAAATAGGATTTTGTTACTCCTATATAAATGAGAGATATCCTTGAGCCCCTTAATTGAATTGTTACTCCTATATAAATGAATTATTATGTCTCATTAGTTGTTCTCATGTAACCACAATGCACGTAATCCTTTGACTTGAAGTCACTATGATTCCTTACATGAAGGGTCACACGCTTTGATGCTGTCTTGTGTCACCTTTAATCGGGATGACGTGTAGGACATTGATTAAATGTGTCACAAATCATGTAGAGGGATGTGAGTGATGTAAATAGGATTTTGTTACTCCTATATAAATGAGAGATATCCTTGATCCCCTTAATTGAATTGTTACTCCTATATAAATGAATTGTTATGTGTCATTAACTATTCTCATGTAACCACAATGTACATAATCCTTTGACCTGAAGTCACTATAATTCTTTACATGAAGGGTCACACACTTTGATGCTGTCTTGTGTCACCTTTAATCGGGATGACGTGTTGGGTATTGATTGGGTGTGTCATGAATCATGTAGAAGGATGTAAGTGATGTAAATAGGATTTTGTTACTCCTATACAAATGAGAGATATTCTTGAGCCCATTGATTGAGTGAGACTTAGAAATACATAGTTATGCTTAATTAGATCAATATGTGATATTGATCATTTATATAAGTTAGTCTACTTAATATCAAAAAATATAAATTGATCATTGACGAGAATAACACACTTCATGCCTTCAGTTTGATTTGGATATCATTACAAAAGGGACTGTGATGCAAAGTGTTGATAACAAATTATGTAGATATCAAATCACAAATATTCTTACTACTTTAGTAATAATAATATATTACTAGATATCGTTCACTGTTTATGATCTAATAATGGGTCATTACTAACGTAGTAGAAACCTACAAAGACATACAAAAGCAGTAAGAATAAAATAATAACTAATTAATTTTTAATTAGATTAAAAACTTATTAATTGGGCTTGTTATTATATATATTATTAAAGTAATAATGTATATATATTATTCATGTAATATATATTTTATATTATATTATATGATATTATCTTATATTGAAGTAATATCAGATAATTATACAATTTGATATTAGATAATTATATTATGAGATAATATTATTATCTAATAATATTTAGTTATTAATATTAAAGTAATATTAGATAACTTATGGATAAACCCTATCTCTCCTCACTCTCACCATATTAAGGATAAGATATTAGTAGTTAAGTAGAATTAAGATTAGATGCGACTATCTTAGTAAGACTAGGAAAGATGCATGTTTTTAGATTTATAAAAAGGGCATGAAGGCGTCATTGTTTTATATGAAATTGCCACCAGCAAAATCGCATAAACACCCTACAAAATCACACTAAACCTTTCTTCTTTATGTAAGAGATGAATCCTAATAAATTCGTGGAAGTTGAGAAGTTACCATTCACTTTGTGTTGATATTGTAGAGGCACCATCACCTAATTGTGCTCATGATTTGGATCCGACAAAATCGCACTTAACCCTTTTTCTTTATGTAAGAGATAAATCCTAGTAGATTCGTGGAGGTTAAAAGGTTACCATTTGCTTCATATTGATATTATAGAGGCACCATTACCTGATTGTACTCGTGATTCGGACCTGCATTTGAAGAGGTAATATTTGATTCTTAATTTATGTCCTTGTCTATTGATCCATGGAAAGGTTTCACATGATATGACTTTGAAAATCTATTTTTCTGCTGTATTACATGATGTATATGAAACCTAACATTATTTTGGCTAATTATTACCCTACTTAATTTGCAAGAGCACTTTAATGGGTAAGGTCTATAGATATATGCCAAGTTTGAGTGTGTTCACAATTAATGACCCCTGATTAATAATTGTTTATTGATATTAAAAATATTTACTATATTATTTCCTATTGTTTCATATTTTTTAGTAAGTTACATATACTTAATTTTATAGAATTGATCTTATTTTACAATTTCATATTGGTTTTACAATATTCTAAATTTATTCTATTAATACTAAATTTTGATACTATTTTTATTTCTTAACTATATCTTGGGCTTTGGATATTGAATCAAGATGCTCTTTATATCATTGAAAAACTTAAAGAAAGACCTATAACTTTAGTGTTTTAGTCAAAGCCTACTTTAGACTTTGTCAAGCCCTTATTTAGGTGAGAAGTTGAAACCCTATCTTTATCCTAACTGAGCTAGTTTCAATTTTTATGTTATATATGAAGTTATAGAAGTTTGATTAACTTGAAACTAGTGCCCAAATCTCTATAAGACCTAGGCTTACAATTTTGATGTTTATAGATTACTAAATTACCTTGTTTTAGTAGTTTTAAATTGGTTGAAAGTTAAACCTACGAGAATTTACTATTATAATTATTAAAGTTAATTGTCTTGTTAAAAATAGGTTTAACCTTTTAAAAATTAAGAAAGTCCCATTATTGTAATTCTAAGAGACATAAAATTCAAGTCTAGTAAGGTTATAGGTTAATTAGGTCAAATAAAAGGAGAGAACTCATTAAACTAAGAAGACTTTACACCTTCAACAGATAACTTTTCTCTTCTTCTTCTTGTTTCTCTTTTGTTCTTCATTAATGGAAGCTTAAATTTGGAGTTGATCTAAGGAGTTTAAGGCTCTTCTACTTCTATGTATTGATTTCTTGAAATTGTATGTATTTAATGTTAATTTGATATAGTTAGTATTTATCATTGTGATTTTTGATATTATGTTATTTTGATGTTGAATTGTGGTTGGTAAATCATAATTTTACACATAAGGGTAGAGGTTTGAGGGATTAATTTGAAGGTTTCTAATTTAATTTCTCAATTCAACTAAATTTTATTATTAAATTAATTTTAATTTAATTTAGGAATTATAGTGATTGCTTAATTTGGCTAATTTTAATTGATTAAATCCTAGATGACAATCTAGTGTAGGATTTATAAATTATTGTAAAGGTTCCAGATAATTCAAGATTGATGAATTAATTAGAGAAGTTAAATTCTAATTGATCTATGATTAATTTGATTAATTTAACTAGAGCATTTCAATTCCTTGAATCTCTATTTTATTACATTAGTTTTCCTTTTCTCTATTTGCTATATGTTTGTATTTTGTTTAAATACATTCAATTCAATTTACCCTGACTCTAATTCTATATTAGTTTGCATATTACATACTGTTGCATATTGCATTTGGTTACTGCATTCTGCAATCTGTATTCTATCCAGTTTCTATTTTTAGTTCTATTTTGCATTTGTTTACATTAGCTTTTTGTGTTTTTAGTAAATGATAGATTAGACAACTATGTAAACATTGTTAGCAATTCAACTTAGAAAAGATAATTCAATGGATCACTAAGGATATGATCTAATTATTTCATTACATTGCATTATTCTGTAGTAAACTAATTTTTAATCTAATTTTAGTGCATTATCAAAATTTTGGTATTGTTGTTAGGGATCCTCTTGAATTTATCTTTTTTTACATATTACTAGTAGTATAATACATGATTGTTCAAGAAATCCAATCATCAATTACATCTGTTAGGGTGTCACTTGATTTTATAGTCATTACAATTTTCTACATATACATGCATTCTTTAGCATACTTTATTTTTTGCTCATTCTTCTACTTTAATTCATCATATTTTACTTCATCTAACATTGAAACATAGATTTTTTACCTAAGAAAATCAGGTTTACACAATTTTACACCTTAACACCTTGAAATTGTATTAGGTTTCTGTAGCTTTAATCAAGCTCAAATTTTTATAGGAGCTAATTTTAAATTTTTTCATCAAAATTCACTAGCTTTGCTTATGAGGTGGCTTATTTCTTTTAGTCAAATTCTACTATGTTGACCACTTTTTTAATTTTTTAAGATTTTTTGGATAGGTTAATTAAATGTGTGTAGAGTAATTTTTCATACTGCATTTGCATTTTAGTATTTCTATGTTTCTATAGTGCTTCTATAGTCTGTTTAGTTCAGTGTTGTGTAGTGACAATGCATGACAAAAAAGAACTACTACTGAATTGTTTGGATTTGATTCTGAAATAGATAAAACATTTCACTCCCTTTATAGGAACAAAAATTTTAGTAGTTGTAACCTTCTTCCCCCTATTCTAACACTCTAAATAACTCAAAAAACATGGCAAATAACAATAGAATCTTGAAAGAATTGGTCACACCTAATGTTACCTACCAATCATTAGATATCTAATACTTTAAGTTAGTTGCTGATTTTGAATTGAAATCTAGTTTAATCCATTTGCTTCCAAGGTTCCATGGTTTTGCAAGTGAAGCCCTTCATAAGTATTTGAAGTTATTTCATGTAGTGTGCTTAACAATGAAGTGTCAAGGTATTTTTGAATACCACATCAAGTTAAGGGCTTTTCCTTTCTCTCTTGCTAATGTTGCCAAAGATTGACTTTACTACTTATAGCTTAGTTCTATTACATGCTGGACTAATATGAAGTAGTTGTTCCTTGAGAAATTCTTTCTTGTTTTTAGAGCTATTGTATTAAGAAAAGAGATTTGTGGCATTAGGTAAATGAGTGGTGAGACACTAAATACTAGAAAAGGTTTAAAAAACTTTGTACTAGCTGTTCACACTACTAAATTAATGAGCAGTTTTTAATCCAATACTTTTATGAATACCTTCTTCCAATGAATAAGAGTGTGATAGATATAGTAAGTGGTGGTACATTAATGGACAAGACTCTAATGGTAACTAGATATTTAATTGCAAATATGACAGTAAATTCACAGCAATTTGGAACTAGAATTATGGCTACAATAAAAGGCACGAATGAGTTCCCAATTCAAACCAGCAAAGACTAGAAAAATAAAATTAATGATTTAACTTCACTAGTTAGGTAATTAGCAATAGGACAACAATAGACCCCTTCTGCCAGAGTTTGTGGTGTTTGCTTATATCTAAACCATCCAATAGATTCATGTTCCACATTATAAGATGATGAGTATCCTTCTTTTTCAACATATGCAATAGCCATTTATCCTGTTAAGACTTAGTTCTACCAACAGCACTAATGGCTATTTTAAAACCTAACTAATTTTATCATTAGTTCTAAGCTTAGTATCTTGGTTAGAGAGAAAATCATAATTTCATATAGAACACCAATCCTAGTCCAATTCAACATCCTTTTCTTGCATATAACAAATTACAATAAAATCTTATTCTTTAACTAGAAGTGACTTTATCCTTTTCTCAACCATCATTTAAAGAATTAGTCAACTAAATAGTAGCAAATAACTTGCAATTTCAGTAGAGAACAGAAACCACCATAATGAATTTGCAAACTCAAATTAGCTAGTTGACTTCTACCATTAGTAAGCTTAAGGTACAAAAACCTTCTTCTAGCAACATAAAGAATAAGGAAGTAGTGAATGCCATTATGCTAAAAAATGGTAGAGAAATTAACACGTCTTTATCATTATAACTAAAGACAAGCTATATACTAGCAAGTGATCAACCAATAAGGCCACAATTAGAATTTAACTATTAGCCGGAAGTCATTCATGAAGTAGGATAGGAAAAATAAAAGTAACCAAAAAATTCAATCAACAACAAACTAGAAGGTAGATATAAGAAACAACTAGAAAAAGAAGCAATAAAATATGGTGATAGTGAGGTAAACTCTTTTCATATAGCCTCACTTCCTATTAATTCTCCTTGCCCTTTTTTTCTCCAAGAAGAAGAATTTTTCACCAAAACAAAATAGAGGAAGACAACTAGATTTTAGATTCCTTTAGCAAAGTAGATGTTAACATACCTTTGTTAAATTTGATAAAATAAATTCTAAGGTATGCTAACTTTCTAAAAAAAAATTTCATTAATAAAAGAAAACTAAGAAATGATAAGAAAGTTAGTGTAAGGGCAAATTTATCCCTTGGGTGTTGTTGAAGATATTCTAGTGAAGGTTGATAGCCTTATTTTTTTAGCATATTTCTACATTTTGAAAATGAAAAATGAGGATTCCAACATTCTTCTTCTAATCATTCTTGGCCAGCCTTTTCACAAGATAGTAAAAACCATAATTAATGAGATGGAATATCAACCATGAAGTTTGATGATGTTACAACCAAGTTTGACATTTTTGAGCTATGCAAGATAATTTTATATCCTTTCTTCAAACTTTAGAGCCTTTATTACATAATATTCATCCTTCTAATCCTTTTGATATTGCTATTTTTTATTTTGAATTGTCTAGTTTTCATTTTATTGCTACTAATTTTGCTATTTCTACTATTGTTGCTTCTACTATTTTGGATTTTGACATTTCTATTTCTAATTTTACTAGCTTTGCATGTGTTAATTTTAAATCACATATTAATACTATCTATAATGACATACTTGTTGAATTCCTTGAAATTTCTATATTTATGCATTGTGTTGATAGCCATGAATGTCCTTATAGATATAGTGCTATTCCATTTTTAGGTGAAAAAAGCAGTAATGTTATTTCAAAAATTACAAAAAAAATATGATGATAAGGACATCCCACCTCTTGAGAAAAAAGAATGCTTTCATATTGATTATCCTAATTCTTTTATTGATCATGTTGAATTTATTATTTAGGGTGACTTTGAAGTTAAAAATACAAGGAGTAAGAATGATTTAAGAATAGCATTAGGAGGATTTTTTTCTAGAAAACTCTCAATTTCAAAATACCTTTTTCATGAATGATGTCAAGGTTAACAAATTGGAACTAATGGAGGTAATCAATCCTCATGTAAATCCTATAGATCCTGGTTAAAGTAATTGAAGTCATGGTCTAACTAAAGACGTTAAAGAAAAACACTTCTTGAGAGGTAATCCAAGTTATTAGAGATTTATTTTCTCTTATCTTTCTCTTTTATTTACAAGTCCTTTTTATTTCTTGATATTATTTTTTATGATATTGATATTTTTTACATTAAGGAGAATGTGAAATTTGAGTGTGGGAGAAATAGTTTTACAATTTATTTTGAATTTTATATTTTCATGCTCTTAAGAGTCTTTAAAGAAAATTAGAAAAATATTAAAAAATTTAAAAAAAGTATATTTTTCACTTGTTTTTCATTTTTTAAGTCATTTTAGTTACTTTCCATTGATGAAAATTTTACATTTTCATAAGTAAGATTCAATTACAATTAGATAGGATTCGTACCATAATTGAATGAATGATTTTACTTCCTAGATTTGGAATTGATAAATTCAACTTGATAGCATAACTTATCTTGTAAGATTTTAAGCCTTATATTAAAAATTCATGCTATTCTTTTTTCTTCTTGTGTGATGTTCTTCCATAATTTATCTTTTTAGAACTTGCTTTGATTCTTTTTGAAATTACATTTTGCACATACATGCATAAAAATGATAAAAATATTCTTTCTTTGTTTAAGTTAGAGCCATATAGCCAATCTTGAATTTTTATCATTTTTAGTGCCTTTGAGCTTTTATTACCTTTTCTTTATTGATTAATCCATAAGTAATTTTTTCAATGAAAAATAATTGTCTTTACCTGACCTTAGGGATTAGTAAAGTATTTAAATTTTTATAAGATGGGTTCTTGAATAAGTGTGAAATTACATTTTGAGCCTTATATTGAAAATTCATACTAATCTTTTTTCTTCTTATGTGATGTTTTTCCATAATTTATCTTTTTAGAACTTGCTTTAATTCTTTTTAAAATTACATTTTGCACATGTATGCAAAAAATGATAAAAATATTCTTTCTTTGTTTAAGTTAGAGCCATATAGCCAATCTTGAATTTTTATCATTTTTAGTGTCTTTGAGCTTTTATTACCTTTTCTTTCTTGATTAATCCATAAGTAATTTTTTCAATAAAAAATAAATATCTTTACCTGACCTTAGGGATTAGTAAAGTATTTGAATTTTTATAAGATGGGTTCTTGAATAAGTGTGAAGGTGTGTGAGTTTATATGTTGACAAAAGTCATCAAAGATAAGTTGAAAAAAAAGATAAAAAAAGAAAAGCAAAAAAAAAGTAAAAATAAGAAAAATTAAAATAAAAAATTAAAAAAAGGCCAAAGGAAATTTAAAAAAAGAAAGAAAAAAGAAAAGGAAAAGCAAAAAAAATAGTTAATGAGTGTTTGAATTTAAATTTGGCTTGTTGTGTGGAGTTATAATTATTTATGATTTATCTATATATTTTTTTATTTAAGTGTTGTTTATGATTTATATATATAATTTTTATTTGAGTGTTCAATTGATTCCTTTAGTTTCTAACCTTTCATATCTTATTTTCTTTCCCTTTTTCCTAACCTTATTACAATTATGAATAAAGTTCTTTTAATTTATGTTATGCATGTGATTTGAGTAGTGGAGATTAGATGATTAGCAAGCTTATCATAGGGCAATTTTATGAAAAAAAAACTTGAGTGAAACACTTACTTTAAACACTTGAGAATTAGAGAATGAATCTTGTGAGAATTTACTAATTAAATTTACTTTTTTTGAATGAAGTTGTTATGTTAGTTAGTGTTAAGTTTGTCAAGATTTTTTTGCATGATGTGTTATGTTTCATGTTAGCTTTTATTTGTCTCTTATTTGTGAATTTGAAGTTTTTGGAAAGAAAAGTCTTTTGTTTGTTAGTTTTGAATAAAATTATGTCTTGCTTGAAGATGAGCAAGAGCTAAGTGTGGGAGAATTTAATGATAAAAATATTACTATATTATTTCCTTCTATTTCATATCTTTTAGTTAGTTACATATGCTTAATTTTACAGAATCAGCCTTATCTTATAATTTTATATTAGTTTTATAATATTCTAAATTTATTTAATTAATATTAAATTTTAATACTATTTCTATTTTTCAGTTATATCTTAATATTTAGATATTACATTAGGATGATTTTTATACTATTGGAAGCTCAAAGAAAGACCTGTAACTTTGGTATTTTGCTTAAAGCTTAGTTCAGACTCCTTCAAGCTATTATTTAGACAAAAAGCTGAAGCCCTATTTTTATCCCGGTTGAGCCAGCCTTGATTTTTGGATTATATCTAGAGTTATAAAGGTTCAATTAGCCTGAAACTAGTGTCCAAATCTCTATAAAACTTAGGTCTACAATTTTAATGTTTATGGATTGACCTAAATTACCTTATTTTAATAGTTTTAAACTAGTTAGAAGTCAGACCTATAGGAATTCACTGTTGTAATTGTTAGAGTTAATTGTGTTGTTAAAAATAGGTCGATACTTCTAAAAATTAGGAAGGCTCTATTATTATAATCTTAAGAGACATATAATTCAGGTCCAGTATATTTTAGGTTAATTAGATTAAATAAAAGGAGAGAACTCACTAGACTAAAAAGACTTTACACATTCAATAGATAGCTTTTCTTTTCTTTTTCTTATTTTTTCTTTTATTTTTCATAAATGGAAACTTAAATTCGAAGTTGATTCAAGGAGTTTAAGGCTTTTCTACATCAAATATGAGATTATGATTTGTAATATTTACTTTCTTTAATTAATTTTCTTCTTTCTTTAATTCTATCTGTTAATTTCTTGAAATTACATATGTTGAATGTTGATTTGGTATAATTGGTATTTATCCTTGTGATTTATGATATTATGCTATTTTGATATTGAATTGTGATTAGTAAATTATGATTTTACACATAGGGGTAGGGGTTAAAGGATTAATTTATTAGTTTCTAATTTAATTTCTTAATTCAACTAAATTTATCATTAAATCAATTTCGATCTAGTTTAAGAATTATAGTGATTGCTTAATTCATCTAATTTTAATTAATCAAATCCTAAGTGGTAATTTAGCATAGGATTCATGAATTATTGTAGGGATATTGGGTAATTCAAGGTTAAAGAATTAATTAGAAAAATTAAATTTTAATTAATCTATGATTAGTCCAACTAGAGTATCTTAATTTCTTGAATTAACTATTTTATTATATTAGTTTTCCTTCTTTCTGTTTCCTCTGTGTTTATATTTTATTTAAATACATTCAATTCAATTTAAATTCATAAATTCCTAACTCTAATTTTGTATTAGTTTGTATATTACATATTGTTACATATTGTATTTTGTTATTGTATTTTGTATTCTATACAGTTTTTATTTTGCATTAGCTTTTTTTATTTTTAATTAAACAATTATATAAACATTGTTAGTAATTTAATTTAGAGAAGATAATTCAAGGAATCATTAGGGGTACGACTTGGTTGTTTCACTATATTGCATTATTTTATAACAAATCAATTTTTAATCTAATTTTGGTGCATTGTGATGTGCTTATTATTTATACTAACCATTTCATGTGCACAGGGTGGACTGCAGAGTGTGGGTGTGCAAATGGATGACCTTGTTAGAGCATTGGTGCACCTTCAACCTTGTGGTAAGTATTTGTTGGTGTGTGTGTCCTAAGAGTCAATCATAAAGATGATTGCAATATTATATAATGTATTATATTTTATTTTAGCAATATAATTATTATATTATATTTTTTTTATTTTACATAAATTATAACTTAAATATAATAATTATCCTTGGAATAACTTTGCTATTCCTAAAATACCTTTAGTCAAGTATTATTACGAAAATGATAGTAATAATATATCGAGACTAGCATGTAGAGTGATTGATGACTATGAATCATTGATATATGATATCAAGTGAATATATGAGTACATTATTAGTGAACAATGTATTAGATTGATCCATTGTGAGAATATTGCATGGATAAACTTGGTATTAATTATTCTCATATGATCACAAATGTGTATAATCCTTTGACCTGAAATCACTGCGGTTCCTTACATGAGAAGTTACTAACTTTGATGTCGTCTTATGTCACCTTTAATTGGGATGATGTGTAGGACGTTGATTGGGTGTGTCATAAATCATTCAAAGGGAAGTAAATGATGTAAATGAGATTTTGTTACTCTTGTATAAAAGAGAAATATCCTTGGGCCCTTGATTAAGTGAGACTTAGAAATGTATGGCCATGCTTAATTGGATCAATATGTGATATTGATCATTTGTTTTAAGTTTACTCAGTATTAAAAAATATAAATTAAATATTGACGAGGATGACACACTCCATGCCTCTAATTTAATTTGGATATTATTACAAAATGGATTATAATACAAAATATTGATCATATATTAGGTAGATGTCGAATCATAGACGTTTTTACTACTTGAGTGGTAATGATGTATTAGTAGATATCGTTCACTGTTTATGACCCAAAATAAGTCATTATCAACGTAGTAAGAACTTATAGGGTCACGCAAAAGGAGTAGGAATGAGATAATAATTAATTGAGTTTTAGTTGGACTAAAATTTAATTAATTAGACTTATTTTCGTGCATATATATATTATTTAAGATAATATATATTTATTCACGTAATATATATTATATATTATGTGATATTATTTGATATTAAAGTAATATTAGAAAGTTACGTTATTAGATATTACATAATTATATTATGAGATAATATTACTATTATTTAATATTAGATAATTAATAGATAAGTCCTATCTTTTCTCACTCTCTCTAGGATAAGGATAAGGATAAGGTGATAGTCATTTAGTGTAATTAGGATTTTTTTGAAATATTATCCTAATAGGACTATGATTGTAACATGCTTTAGTTCTATAAAAGGGACTTGACAGCAGTACTTTGATTCACGCATATTGGCTTCAATCAAATCCTAAATCACTCTAGAGAACGTCTAAACCCAATCCTAATGAGAGAAATAAATCCTAGCAGTTTTATGAAGGGGAGAAGTCATTGTTCACTTCGTGTGGATACCGTAGAGACACTGTACCTTCCGGCCGGCGTTTGTTTCATCTCGGTCTCTCAAGGATTCGTTTAGAAAGAATATGAGCACAAATAAGATAAAATCCTAATACTAGTTTATGACTTTTACATGAATCTTAGGAAGATTTTGGATCAAAATTTTAAAATTCTACTGCGTATGTTAATTTGAATCCTAACAATATTTGTTTACTACGTTTCCATACACCTTGTAGTTTTTTATGTTTGGTTTGTATATGCCTTAACGGCTTTATGGTGCACTGTAACCTATTGATAACTACACTTTTATCAAACTAGTGCTTAACATTATGAACTACTCATACAATAAGAAGTAGAAGTAGACAATGTCAACAATCATGCAATTGATGGAGGACAATAATGGCTTCCAACGACCATAGAAGCAGCATATGAAATCATTACCTTTGAAAAGAGTGTGTGTCATTGAATTTTAGGGCTAAACCACATGTTATATGCTATAGAAACTACTTTTTTATAGGCTAATGCTATTTTGGAATGTTATGTGAGGGAATAATTTTTAATTTTGCAACATCTATGGTTGTGGCAAGGGTAGGGGTTTCACATGTTACAACCTTTTTTAGTTGGAAAACTAAGATAATCATGCACTCGTGCAAAGTGGACATTTGATACTTGTTGCAAAAGGTCGAAATGCGATGATTGGTTACATTATGAAATTTATAGTGGCCATTTATTTTGTAATTGCAAGTAGGTGTGATTATTATAAGATGAGAAATGAAAGAAGAAATAAAAGTAATGTATTTTCATGCATATATGTGTCATAATTAAAATTGTAAATAAAAATTACTTAATATATATCATCATATATCTATCATCCATAAAATGAGTAGAACAAAAAAATAATGAATTGACTTTATTATATCTTACATTACGTTGTAATTTGTTAACTACACATGACATATTTATTAGAACATTATTTCGTAATAATTTTGAGGTATAATAATTGTGAAAGCTTTAAATTATAATATATTATGAATAATGGTTAAAAATTATTAAATTAACTTTACCATAAGGCCAAGATGTTGGAACATACATATACAAATGTTTGATGGCATTCGGAACATTAAACATTTGTTTTACAAAGTGACAAGTGCGATAAAGGGCAAATAAAAATTATTAGTGTAGGTTTTATGCACCGAATGGAGCTGGTGCATATTTTACCACATCACATTATAAAAGAGGACATATCAAGCTTTTACAACATTGCTAATACTAGCACCTAAGTGTTTCTAGATATTAAACATATCAATGCCTTTAATGTTTGTGTGTAAATAGTGGAGATTAAATTATATATTTATGATAGTTGGAAAACACATGTGAAGTAACCAATGTCCTTATATGCTTGCATACATGGATACAAGCCACCAACATGTCTTATTGGAACTAAGGTCTAAATATGGAATCCATTGTGTCAGCTAAATAAGTTGGATAGAAAAAAGCTTGTACAAAACTAGAAAAGATCATCTACAAAAATTAGGGTATAAGGTCTATATACTCATCTTCAATGGAAAGCATATGTTAGGGTTAAAATGAAAAATTTCTCATATTGTTATCTATAAGCTTTTCCTTACTTAACTGATAATGCACTTGCATTGTATGTGAAGCATTTACTTACCATACAAAATATTTCATATTAGTATGATTATATACATAGTAGTATTTTAGCAAAGAGTAACATGCCAAATCAAAATAGTTTATAGGTTACATATACCTTAGTAAGGCTGGTGTTCGGAAGTCTTCTATCATCATTATAAGATTTAAGTGAAGGCACACAATCCTTGATAGATAGATCCTTGATACCATCAAGACACCTGCCTTTGTTGTACCTAGTGAACTTGCACTTAGTGTTCCTTTGCCACTTGGTTGCTTTTTTCAAACCACCCTTAGTCTTCACCTTGACAACATTAGTAATGGCAACATCCAATCCTTTCCACTGGTAGGCACTAGAGTACCAAGTTGAAGATAATTATCAAACTTTGCTGTAAGATCACATATGTGCTATTGAAGTTCATTGAATATTTCTCCACCTTTAATAGTTACATAGTAGAGGCAATTAGACCTAGCTATTAGAGTAGTATAACGTAATTGAAATAGCCTATCTCCTACGTCATCTTTATTATTGACTAATTCATTAGATTTCGCACTTTCGATCCACCACATATAGATTAAATTGGGTGGAAGGGCCTTTATGTACTTATACTTTATAATGGTTACTATATGATAATAAGGTGTGCTATAAGACTTAAAATGGCATCATATGCAATGAAAGAGCCTTATATTCCTATCACATTATACATTCCACCTCATGTGCAATTTACGATAAAGGGTAATTTCATATTGTACTGTAGTGTGCATTAAGTTACGAGATATTACTATTATATTAACTACTTAGTTAAGTTATTTTTTAAACTTTTTGAACAATGCTATTGTATATTACATCATTGCACAACTTTCAATTGAGTGTAATGCTAAATTCTTCACTAGTTTGCCATTTAAGGAAGTAAAGTTTGCTTCTAGCTCATTATTTCATTAGTATGCACGTGTATGGTGAAAGTGGTGTAAAAATTTAACTTGGCTATGTTTATGTTCCACATAATGCTTTATGAAAGAATTTATCCTTTCACATATGGAAATCGTTCGAATACCAATAAAAAATTTTCCTTTTAGCCATGTAGTGGCCTACATGGAACATCACTTATACATCTTTTTTGCCCACTTATGGCCATAGACGTCATATTTGTCTAATAATGATTGCCATTTAAACTCTGTTTCTCATGCTTGATGTTTTCATAAAGGCACCATTGCATATCTATTGCAAAATCACCATGCTTTATATTCATTTTAACATTCCACTACAAATGCCATGCACACAACCTATAAGTTAATGCAAGTAGCAATTCTTTTATTGCCTTCCCCTTGCTTTGTTGCCAATTAGGTTATTTTTGTAACATAACTTCTAATAGGTTCGTCAACACCCATTTATAAGTATCCTCTATCTTGCTTACTAACAAGACATAAGTAAAGAAAATTATCAAGTTGTGGTGGTTCACTCTAAAAAATATCAGTAATGGTTTATTCTATTTGTTCTTCCAATAGGTTATGTCAAATGCTACCACATCTCCAAAGACCTCATAATCTAATCTACATACACTATCACACCAAAACAATTTTTTTAACCTATCTTCTATATCAATAGTGTACCTAATAAACATTATTGGATTAATATTTGCTTTAACTTGCAAGGAACTTAATGCTGCAAATGCATCACCATTGGCTATTAATGATTATCGTTACTTGTCAATATAGTTGTATAAATCCTTCTGACAAAACCTAATACCTGTAAGGCCTCATAATTATCCATATATAAACCCCATTATATGAGAAGTCTTCACATTGTAGGACTGTATGATGTCTACTTGTGCATAATTAACTTTAGTCAATGACCGATGATATCGAATCAAATGTACATGTTTAGGGGATTCAAGTTTATGGTTGTGCTCCACATTCACTCTTGAACTATCCATTTATTTCTTATCTTGTCAAGCTTAACTCTTAAGCTTACCTTGCACTTAGTTCTTGTCTTAGGTGTCAGCTCCTGTTGGCGATTAATCTTATGAAAGTATTTATCTACTTATTTGCCTTCTAGATAACGTACATATTGTTGTCATGTTACCTCCTCTTTATTATCCTGCCTACAGTCATTTTCACTATTGTGTTCGAGCATAGGGTAAAATGATAATCCTGTGGACCTTTGGCACTACTACTTGTGCCTTCCTCTCATAAGCCCCCCTGTCATTATACTCATTATAGTCAAAGTCCATGGTGTAATTACATTAGACAATATACTAAGTTATGATTATAGTGGACATGTTGATGAAAGACAACCACAATAAGAAAGTAATCTAGTTTCTTTTGGAGCTATTAATTGCGAACTTTAACATCTAAGAGCAATAATATAAATATGCAACCATGTCTAAAGTTCACAAAAAATTAGAACATACTAAATTACCATTAGTTCATAACTAATTTCAAGGGTAAAATGACTATAATTGTTGTAAAGTAAAGATAGAACATGATAGATATAAAAATACATCCTTATAGATCATATTCAACATAAATTTGCCTATCATGTTTCCAGTAATGGCTCAATAGGATCTTAGTCACATAGAAACCTTAAGAATCTAATGTTGGTTTCACCACTAATATTAATGGTAGTGTTAATGATTAACACACAATTTACAATAATAAAGAATAGTAACACAAGTCTTCTATATAGTAATAACATGAGTGACTTCATAAATATTAACATGAATAACTTAACAAATTTTAATAGCACTTGAAGAAGATTGAAAATTACCGAACAAACAAAATGTGGCAACCTAAGCTACTAAAAAATGTTATCATATGTAGTTAAAAATTGAAATCTACTTGGCTGCAATTGATTAATTTTTTAGACATCATTAATAGTTTTTCACCATTGGAAGTTGATGGCCTTTAAAAAGATGTGCTAATCTTTGCTTTCATATACCTACATGTTAAGGTCCTTCTTACTTTTGTATATAAGATGAATAGAAAAAGGCGCTTATTGGAGCAACTACAAACTCACTTCAGATTTAAGTTCTTAAGTAAATTAGACTAATGTAAATCTTTGCTTTCATGGCTAAAGACTTATGTTGATCTTTGCTTTCACATACCTAAATTTTAGGGTCTTTGCTACTTTGTTGTTTAATATGAGTCAAGGAAGGTGTTTCTTCAAGCAACTAATTAATAAGAAAGCAACTTAAGTAATGTCATATACTTATATAAATTATTATTATATCTGATAGCTTGAATAAGCATCACTCTATATATGTGATAGGTATAGATATGACACTCCTTTATATATATATATATTCTATTTCTGTGATGTGATCATCCCACCATCCTTTAAGTTAGCCTGAAAAGCCAGAAATCAGGTAGTGGCAGATTGCAACATCTCCACAATGGTGGTTGGATTGGTAGGTTACACTAACCATTCCCATTTGTTTTAAGGTATTTATGATTTCGTATTCAGATTTTCTATCTATGTTCCATTCATAGATGTTATTCCTGCTATAGAAATTTTGAATAACTTTGGATTTTTCTTCCAGAACTAAGTCAGGAGGAGTTGTTCTAGGGTAATACATCTTCTGGGGTTGCCTCCAGTTGTTTTCCCTAGGTTCCTGTTTGATAGGGTTGACTTGGCAATCATTTGAAGATGTTTCAGAACAATTGTCAAGGGCTCCTACATATTTTCCTATAATAGATTTAGCAGACTTAGGTGTTTCAAATTCATCTACGTAAACCTGACCTAATTTCTGGTTTAGTTCCTCTATCATTTTGTTTACCTTGGCTAAGGCAGAATCTCTAGACGGAGGTATTTATTTTTCAGGAGGGATTTGGTGAGGTTTGAAAAGAGGGTTTTCTAAAACCTTTTTAGTTCTAGAGGTTTCACCTGCAAGGTTTCCAGAAACAACAGAACTATTTCTACCAGCAAATATCATATGAGTTCCAAGAGATTGGAGATACCTATTGGTGTAGTTGTTTTGTTCTATCACCGAAGCGATGTCTTTGGCCGTAACTACTTCTCCTTCACGAGACTCCTTCGTCTTGAATGGGGAGGCAACAATCAGCTTTTTTGGGTCTGTCGTCTGGATTTGGAATGGCCCTTTCGGTGGAAGGCTTGCAACTATCTTCTCGTCTTTCGTAGTAGTCCATTCGTGTGTGATAACATTCACAGACCTTGATCCTTTAAAAGGATAATCTATTTAGTTCATTTTTGCATATGACTCAAACCATTCAAAGAAATATATATTTTTCTCAAACATCTCCATATGGAGATAGTATATTTCCTGAATTTTTTACCTTTCTTGACCCTTAAATTTATTTAAAAATCAGGTTCCTTAATGAAGGAATTCTGCAGAGTAGAATTCTTTCCTCAAAGATTCCTTATCAATTACAAACTGATTTTTATAATTCATAATAAAATTGGGTCATTAGGGCATATTTGTGAGGCAGTAGGGGAGCCAATGGATCCAGAAGGTATATCATTATCTGGAGTTCGCCATCTTTCTCATCTTCTTCAATTTGGATGGTTTGGTCATAAATTGGCCTTGGAATATTTGTACTATTATCAACACCGCGTAAATCAATGTTGATAGTAGAAGGATTTGAAAAAGATTTCCTAGAAGACATTGATCCTATAGAAGACCCAGTTCTTGATAGGGTTCTAGAACTGATTCTTCCGGAACAAGATCTTCTTGGCCCTTCAACCAAATTTTTACCTTTGGTCTGATCAGTCTGTGAAGAGGATTCAGCTTTAATAAAGTCTTCAATCCTCTTTCTATTTAAAAAGGAAATAGAGGCAGAACCATCTGGCATGGTTTCTATCCTCGAGATTACTTTTGCAGGAATCTCCTAGTGTTTAACAGCATTCTGAAATCCCCAGTTTTCTGGCCAACTTAACCTATCCCATATTGTTTCCATTAGGACAGACAAGTTAACTTTTGTGGCGTCAGTTTAAAAGAAGATTGTCTCTCCTTTCTGTGTTAGTGGCTTTACGCAAAGTGATACGAAAAAGTTGTGCAATTTATAACGGATATGGTAAATGATCGCAACAGGGGTTTGGCCTGGTTCTATAGTATAATTATGCAATTTGACTTGAAGCTTTAAAAGAACCTCAGGAAATTAATTTTTCGCAAGGACTATCTTCATTTCTAGAAAACAGTTGAAGTAGATTGGTCCTTGAGACAGGCTGGTTTCAATAACTCCAATAAGGGAATTTTTAAAATTTGTATCCCTTCTATCACGGAGACAGAGAAGGATAGCATTGTCAAGCCCTTTTTGAAGGGTTGAAATGGCAGCTATTTAGATAAAGCCAATATGCATAAAATTATACTTCTTTTGAAGCTTTTCTGCTTCTTGGCCAGAGAAAAGAGTAAAATTTTCATCATTAGGTTTTACTCCAATGGCTTGTTCAACAGTCTTGATTATATAATCAGTCCTGTTGAAGAAGCTTTGGTTTTTGATCATATATATATATATATATATATATATATATATATATATATATATATATATATATATATATATATATATATAGGAGTGTCATATCACCTATATATCTTGTAATTAATAAATAACACAAAGAGCCATAGTAGTATGAGAAAACAATTTCTTCTTTAAAATAAATAATATTATTTTCAATCATACCTCTTACTTTTTACATTTAACATTCAAAAGATATAATATTTTTTTCTATCTTAGAGTGTTTTAATTATAAACACACATATAGAGGACTATTTTTCTATAGAAGATGTTTTTCATTAATATAAACAGACTTTAAATATGTACATACTTTTGAACATTAGAGCTTTAACTTATACAAATGGTAGATTCACCATTACCACCACTAGAACACGGGTTAAGATTTTTCAAGTATAAAAGAAAGCACCCTCATAAGGAGGAGAAGAAAACACCAAAGTGCCTTTATCGTATCCCTCTTTGAAAGATGTAGAGAACGTAAATGAAAGTAAAAGATAGAGGATGGTAAAAGTGAACTAAAGATGTAAAAATTATGGCAACTTACATGATGGACTGGTATATATTAAAATGTAAAGTTAGCTAGATCAATATTATAGATATATGACAATCCAATCTTAGACAAGAATGATATCAAACCATTTGGGTATAAACATTTCTTTTCTTATGTTTGTTAATAGGTACTACTTATATGCTGTCACCCTAATTATACTTCACTAGTAAGTATAAAACACATACACAATGGAATAATAATGCAACATGTATAAGAAATTATAAGTATGCTTAATAACAATGCACTTCCTACTAGCCTATTTGGATAATGACGAGCACATTGCTAAAACACATAATAGAATTTAAGGAAATTTTGAAGGTAAATAATAGAATTAAAAGTTCAAATGTTATTTCAATATACTACAACATGTCCAAAGGTCTGATTAGTTCCTACCACAATATTGTTTAGTCAACAATTTATTGCTAGGCATTAGCCCACTTAGTTTAAATTTCAAGCCTGATTAATAAGTCCAACATAAGAACAAGGATAGGGTGCTCCAAGTACTTCAATTACTATAGACATCTATACATTTAGTTTTCTTACTACCATAATAGGCCACAAAATTTATTTCAACTTAAAAATTTATTTTTGAATTCTTTCAACAATCTATTAGAGGTAAAAGCCTTTGAACTGAGCTTGTTCCTATTTGCAGCTAATCTAAACTAAATTATAAGTCTTAGAACTAGAAATGCTTTTCTTTGTGTCACTATATCCTTCATTTATCTATGTATTAGAAGTATAAGCATTAAAACTAACCTTCATTTATTTTTAGTGGAGTTGGATCCATTATTGTATTCACTTTTGTCAAGCTATATGACTTTATAATGTTAACTCAACAAAAAATTAAAATCAAGCTAGATTTTGAGATAGGTTGGGACCTTCTATGGGACATATTTAAGTTGTTTTAAATGGAAGATGGTTGTGTTGCTATAATGTTTTGACAAAAGAGTAAAAAACATTGGTAAAAGAATGTAAAAGGCCAAATTTAGCTAACATAAAAGCAAAAGAAGTGGAAGCATAGAAAGAAACAGAGGATGAGATATGCTCCTAATGTGAATTAGGATGAAGGTCCATCCTACCATTTGCTAGATTTTAATATTTCCGTTCATCTTCTAAAAATTATACTTTAGAAAATTCATTTTAGCAAGACAAACCTATAAAAATCATACTGCTTACAAGTTCTTACAAAACCAACTATAGCAGAGGGAATTTTTACTTT
This sequence comes from Sindora glabra, assembly GCA_020226215.1. Taxonomy (NCBI): domain Eukaryota; kingdom Viridiplantae; phylum Streptophyta; class Magnoliopsida; order Fabales; family Fabaceae; genus Sindora; species Sindora glabra. Next base: position 35,416,183 of record CM035230.1, read on the forward strand.
GACTAATGCTATAAAACAAACTTTAATCATGAAATTGACAGTAATAAGGTAACTGAGGAGAGGGACTCACTAATTCATCCCTAATTGTGACTCATTTGTAGATTGTAAAGAATGGGATATCTAGAACCTCTTATTCAAATCCAACAACATTTTAGGGTTTCTCATGCTTTTGATGTTTTGATGGTTTCATATCGAAGACTAAGTGAAAGAGGTTTTGATGTGGCATATTCAAAGGCCTAGTGAGTATTTGACTATGCAAACACCTAAATGCCTCCATTAAATGGGCATCAATTTCAAGGCAAGGGGGATTATATTGCAATTTAACCTATTTAAAGTAGACTTACATAAATTATTATTCTATCTAACACCTTTAACAAGTGTTACTCTATATATATGACACATATTACAGGTTCCAAACCTAGACCCTCCTAAAGATATTGTATAGTTCACCTAAGAGTAATAAAAGCTCTAAACCTTTGAGTATGAACATATTTTCTTAACCTTTTTTTGGAACACACTACATCTTCCTTCATGAAAATGCACTTGTTCTTTCTAATGCAAATTCTTAATTGTGTTTCCAAATTGTAATTTAGATTTTCTAATTGTTTGAGTTTCTCGTTCAATCCAACAACATTATTTCCTAAAGTTGCAATTTTCTCACATTGTTATTTAAGCTAAAAGAGAAAGATTTTTTTAAAAAAAAGAATTATATACTTCATTGCTTATTCATGAGTACTTTTTTAATTTTTACATAATATTTTCATTTTATAAATTTCATATAATTTTTTTAAATATTTTATTAATGCAACTTTTGTTTATTAAGTGTTGAATTTTCTATTGTAGACCTATTAATTTAATAATAAAATAAGATATAAAAGGTTTAGCCCAATATTAAAGTGATTGAATAATTTAGGCCTAATAGTAATCTAGCCCAATAATGTGATAACGAATAGTTTTTGACGATAAGTCGACCCATCAATATTATTAATATAAAAAAGGGTTGCTACTCTTAAATCCTATGACTAACTTTAAACACTCTGTATCGATGTCAGAAAGACTCCCTAGTCAAGTTCTCATCTTGGATTGATAGGAGTAGTAAATTCTTCTTAAAGTTTGTAATCAAGACTGATCATATATAATTTGTGGCCTATAATAAATTCTGATTTCATATTCACTTACAATAAATTCATTAGGTAATAATAAATTTTTTTCACATTTAATATTATTCTTTTCACATGATTCAATTTGAGATATTATTTTTATGAAGTTTGATTTTAACATTAAGTTATAATTATTTTTATGTATTTGTTAGAAGTAAGCTTTGTATAAAAATTATAATTTTTTTCAAAGGAAAATAACGATACTTATGTATATAATATTTATGTTAAAATTTTATAAAACTTGGAAAGTTGTTGAAGTGTCATCCTTAGTCCTTAATAAAATATATTTTCTCTATCCCAACATGCAATTTTTTTTGTCGTAAGTTTTACTCGAAGGTAATTAGAAAATATGGAGGGAGATATACAACTTGGGTAATTCAACAAACAACTCCACTCCTTAAAAGATTGAATTTTTTTTATTATTGATTTTTTTTGAAATTTAAAAACACAAATTACAATTTAAAAATTTAATCCAAGAGTAAAAATTATAATTATAACTCCGGAGAAAAATTTTGTTTATTGGTTTTAAATTTTTTAAAAAAATATATAGAATTATTTATTTTAATACATTTATCTAGTATATATAATTTTATATGTAATCATAATTCAACATTAAAAATGTTTTAATAGTACCTTAATGTGTATATATATATTAAAATGTTAATCAAATTTTAATTATTTATTATTTATCAAATGTTGCTATCCTAATTTTATGGGCCAGCAAATTTCAGACCCTTGTTGTGGAGTTATTTCCAGCCAGTTCATTTTTCTAACCGTCGGTATTTTTTGTGTCTGTACAGCGCGGGTTGGTGCACACAACATCGATTCAGTCCCAAACCAACTGATTGGATCCAACCCGTTTTAACAACTCGGACTCTGCATTTCCACAGCCCGGAGAAGAAAGAAAGTCGGCTGGCCAACTTAAACCAAAAACCCTGTGATTACACTGTCAGTTACTCCGAGCTGAGCAATCTAGTTAAGACAACAGCAGATGGGAGCGGAGGCGGCAGAAGCGGAGCAAATCCCGGTGACTGAAGCGTCGGCCGAAAGCGTCGACGCCTTGCTCGAGGTAAACAAGTAGTCACTGCTCAGCTTCTTTGTTTTCTTTATCCAGCTCAACGGTCAACCTTTGCGTCAGAAATTGATTTCCATCCTATCCTTATGTTGTTAATGAGGTTATTTTCGTTCAATTTGTTTGGTGTTTGAGCAATTGGCTAATACTTCGGTCATTTTTGGGTGTCACAGGCTGCAAGGTACAATGATATGGATGATGTTGTAAGCTTAGCATACAGTGGCGTTTCTCTTGATTCCAAGGATTCGCAGGGGAGAACAGGTATTTGATGAGTGATTGGGTTTAATGACATATTCCTCTACCTTTAAGCCTGGAAACTAGACTGATTATTAATCTTTTTTGGCATGAAACTGTTTGCGATGATTATTGTGATTCAGTGTTGCCATCCATTCTTGGCACGTTTGCTTTCATGTGAGATAGAAACTAGGAAAAGATAATTCCAATTGAGCTTATTTTAAATATATGCAGAAAATTGTTGAGTGCATGATCAAAGTGTTAAAAAGGATTTTGAGTCAGGATCGAGCCATAAATTATAAGGTTTGGAACTGAGGATGCATAAGATGTGCATGTTCTAGTATATATTGTGAGATTTTGGCTCGCACTTTGATTGAATGAGTTAACTTTCAATTAGTAGGAAGAAAGTTGAGAATTACACCAGAGAATAAAACTTTGATTTACAAGATAGTTTTGTTCCTTAACCAAATTCATCTTCAGTAAAGAAAAACCAAAAGTATCTGCCAAGTTTTTTTTTTTTATTTTCCCCTCTATATAGCTTGACTTTTCTATTCTAATATTTGAGTGCAGCTCTACATATGGCTGCAGCTAATGGACATCTTGAGATTGTGGAGTATTTGATCAGTAAAGGAGTGGTAAGGAGTCTCTTGCACAATTAGTCACTGTTTCTTCTATGATTGGTTATATAAAGAGTAGTTCTTTAAAGTAATCATTTTTTTAAATCCAGATAACAAATCAACCACTTTTGGGTCTTTATCCCTCTATTTTCTTTAGCTGATTTGGTAATGTTACTTTTATTAGATTGATAAGTCCCTAGTCTTTTTATATTGCCATTTCATGGATAACCTTGCATTTTTCTCACAAGAAGATCAACTGATTTCTCTGAGGTAATTAAAAAGTTAAAAGGGTAATGTATGAAGTTCTGTATTATACTTCTTGTTGTTCCCAAGTTACTCCCTATGTGGCTACACTTGGACTTATATGCAAATTCTTAGCTGCTCTGGCATTACTTATTTTGGTGCCTGATTATTCAATGGCAATTCTCTGTTACATCTACATATACTCCTTGTTCTTATTAGCAGTGTCATATATTCAATATAAAGGACAATGAAATTTGTATGACATTATCATAATTGTAGAAAATCCCTCTTAAAGAAGGTGTTTGGAGGTCTACTATTTCTTATAGGTTTAGATTCAAGATTTGAAAGTTTTCATACAAGAAAATTGTAGAAAGATTTTAACTTTTTAAAAATCAAAATAAGACCTGTACAAGAAAAATTTGTGGTACCAAATTGTTAAAGTTATTTGCATTTCAAATTTTAATATCTGCCCCCTTGAGGATAGAAACACCCGAGAATGTGACTTTATATAGGTGTGCTTAAGCTACAATTCCTGGTATGAGACTCTCAAGCCTAGTGGTTTATCCCCTATCATGTACGTAGGTGGTTGATGTGGAGGAACTGGAGAAGCTGTGAGAAAAGTGGAGTAGAGTCCTAGAGCTTCTATTTTATTGGCTGAAAGATCTCTTTATAACGTACTAATGTCCTGTTTTTTCAGGTTTTTGGTATTGGTTTGTAGTTAAAGAACCTACAGCTCACGTTAGTAACATTGTCTTAGTTAGTAGATACAACCATATTGACACATACTCATTCAATGCTGACTGTCTGCCTATTGACTCATCAAGTTTAATCCCTTGTCAGTTTATTATTCCATTGTATACTAATTGGATAAATTCAATATGTTTAGCTTGCTGCTTTTGGATGATCCATCTGTTACCAGCCTGGAAGTTCTCCATTTGAACATGTTAGGCATGTGCTACGGAATTTATTTGGTTAAGTTATCCACATTGCTGGAAGTATGATTTATAAGATTATTTTTAGTGGATGGGAACAAACCTTATAATCCTTGACTGGTTCTAGGTCGTTCGTTTCTTTCCTTAGTTACTGTGAGTAAAAGGTTGGTTTCTTTGCTTGCCTCCCCCAACTTGTTTCCCTCCCTAAATGAGACCAAAAATAAAAAGATGTTGATCTTTAGAACATGTCATACTATTTTTAGGATTGAAAATCAATGATAGTTTCACCCTAATTTTTGGATGCTGTCTAAATTTATGCAGTTGTTCCAAGCTATAGATATCAATTTGATGTGGTTTTTCTAAGCAAGGAAATAGTTTCTCCCTGCATTGGAAGTTGGAACGTAAAAGCAATGTTTTGAAAACCTGATTGAGCCAAGAAGTTAAATAGGACCATCAATTTGATTCATATCTAAGACTGTATTAGCACATAAATTAGATTGAATATGGCGTTTGGTGAGGATTGTATCCATAGATGCTGCACCTGCATGTATTATGATGGTTGATACAATGATTTTGACTCTCGAAGCTTGTGGAACCAGGAGCTTAATGCACCAAATATGGAGAAGAATACACCTCTTCATTGGGCTTGCCTCAATGGGCATATTGAGGTAAATCTTGTGTTTACCTCATCTATTTTATTTCATAGTTCCTTGTTTTCTTTAACGGGTAGTACTGGGCAGGTGGTGAAGAAATTGATCTTGGCTGGAGCTACAGCTAGTGTCTTAAACAGGTCAGTTACTTATCACCTGAATGTTTGAAGGTTATGGAATAGTATAATTGAGTGGAAGGGGATGGATCGGAGCTACCTTTGCTCTGGTTGGATGATTGGCACGTGGGGGAAGGTATTGGAATCCCCTTCCATTGTTTGGTAGTTTAAGGGGAGGAGGATGATGGGATGCTAAAAGCTACAGTAGTATATTCGACTTCCAAAGAAAAATCATTATCTTATTCCATCCTATACCCCCAATATGGATGGGATGAAAATGTGGAGGTTTGATGGAGAAGGATTGGGATATGGTTCCCTCTGATCCCGTTCCCCTCCTCATCTAAACCTATTCAACAACAGGAAGTATTCCGTTGGCCAACTCCATTCTGTTCGTTTCCATTCATCCAAACTTGACTTTTGGTAGTGTAGATGATTTTAAACTGAGTCCAAAATTTTCCTTTTATTGCAAATGTGTAATTGTTTCGAAAATGCAACTGTTCAGTCATGAGAGGACTCCATTGGATGAAGCAGTGAGCAGAGGAAAGCTGGAAGTGGTGGATGCCATAAATGAAGCATTGGCACAAATTGAACTCACCGGCACTAATATGTCCGCCTAAAGTTTCTACTTTCAACACACACACTCAGCATTTCTGTCTTTTCTAGATAGATACCTTGTAATACAAAGGCTGGCCTGCGTTTTAATAACGCATTGTTGGTGTGAGATCATAAACTTGCATGAGATTTTACAATGGAGTTCTTTTCCAAAAATGACAATGACGCAGTTGCTATTGGCTGAGGCACTTAAATGTTCTTTAGAGATTTAAGATAAAAATGATTGCTGTGATTTTGGAATTAGTTTCAACACAATCACGGGAGATAATTACACGGTTAATTTATTATCAAAGAGGATCAAAATTCTACATACTCCTTTTTATAGTATCATACTACAGAGCATGGGAATCATAAATAATTTATGAGAGAACAGAACAGCTTTCTTAAAAAAATTTGCAGTGCAAGATACTTACTTAAGAAATACTGGTATATTATGCTTTCGGTTTATAAGTACCTCGTAACTCGTAAGACATACAGGTTACATGCGATAACTGTTATCACATGTTTTTTTATGGAAAATTTTTCATAATTATAGTTACTTTGAGTTTATTATTTTTAATAAATCCACAAGTTGCTTCGTTTTAGTTACTTTCCTATGGTTTTTTTTTTTTTTGGCAGGGGGGTGGGGTGGTTTAGTTACTTTTCTTGAGTGAGCAAACGATGCAATCTGGGCCTTTCCACCCAATCCAAGTGCTCCATCAAATTCAGTCCTTGAAAATGTACTGCTCTCGAACTATTGCGGTGTTATATATAGGCCTATTTATATTTGCTTTTCAATTATTAGCAGCTTACATTTATGATAGGTTTTAAATTTCACCTATTATTTTTATGTAGATAAATTTTACACATTTAGTTTGTAGAATTATATATTTTTTTATAATGATATATTATCATATTTGATTTAATTAAAAAGATTTTTTATAAATTTATAATATTATATTTTAATTAATTTATATATTTTTAATAATATTATTAAATTATTAAGAATGTTTCATGAAAAATTAAGTGATCAATTCTTTTGGTGGAGGTAATCAGTAGCTGAGGATTGTAAATAGTGAGTGCAAGCAAATGGTAGTTAATAATAATTAGGGGTACAAATGAGTTAAACTGTTTGTAAGCAGTTGGGAATCAATTCGTAAAAAATTCGATTCGAACTCAAATTTTAACAAGTTGAGCTCGTTTATTATTTGAGTCGAGGTTGAACTTTTTATTACTTAAGTTGAGTTGTTTGCGAGTTTACACGAGTTTAGTATAAAATATTTTTTATTTTATATTATATATAATATAAATATATTAAATTATTATAGGTTCGTTTAGGCTTATCTATTTTTTATATTATATATAATATAAATATATTAAATTATTACAGGTTTGTTTAGGCTCGATCAAGATCGAATATTACTTAAGCTTGAGTTCAAATTTGAATATTTAAGTTCAATTAAAATTTTAAAATAAGGAATGTAGAGCTCGTTTAATTTAAGCTTGTATTTAAATTGAGCTTGAACTCCAGCTCCAGCTCTAGTTCCAGCTCGACTTTTTTAGGCGAGCTCGAGCTCGAGTTCGAGTTCGAACATATAAATGTTCAACTCAACTCGGTTCGTTTGCAGCCCTAATAATAATAAATGATGTTAAAATGACACTTTAAAATTCAGCAAGGTGGATAAAATAGTTATATTATCATGTTATTAAAATATTCCTATATTATAAGAATATAAGATATTCATCTATTCGTAATAATATTTTATGAAAATGTTAGATTAAAAATATTTTTAACTAGATTTTGTTTAATTTTATATTGAGTATGGGAATTTAACATTTTTTAAAATATTCTTGAAAATATAAAAAGATTTTATGAATTAAGTTCATTTATTATCCATTTATATGTTGTTATTACATTTAAAAAATTTTAAAACCTTTTTTATTATTGATAAAATTCTTAACTATTTTGATTTTTTTAATAATGTTGCATCTTATTATTTGCAAATAGTAAAAAGTAATTTACATCAACAATAAATTAAATTAAAATTTTTTTATGGTAGTATCATTTTTATCCAGTGAGGTATACTGAATGAAGTCTGGATAACTCTTGCCGACTTGTAGATATACCATAAAATCAATCAAATAAATCTTAGATTCTAATTTAGGTGCACAAATTATACACAACTAGCATTTCGAAAATCTTATCATACAACATAGTGATGTACATTTGAAACATGAATACTTGAGTGTTCAAATATTTGTGTCATTTTATTTAATTCTTTTATGAAAATAAGAGGTTAATGATCTAAAATGGGAGAAGACAAAGTGGAAAAATTACCTAGGGCAAAGGATCAAAAGTGAAATATATAACTACCCAAGTTTCAATTGCACAGACAATAGCCACCTGGCAAAGTCCTATCTTTAAAGAAATAATTAAAGTGTATTATCTTTATTTTGATAACTAGTTCTTTATTAATTTTAAAACTAGAAGAATATTAAGGATAACTTTGAAAATAAAGAAACCAAAAGAATCTTTGAGTTAATAATTAGTTCTATATTAATTTCAATGTAAGTGATTATAATCAAAATAATAATTAGCATGGAAAGTTATGCTCATCAATTGGATGATAAACAAAGCCATAGTGGGTTGGCCTATTGGCAAAGGAATTTGGGACTTTGGATAATCCAACCATCCCAAGCATACTGCCCTTGAAATCAAGGTCAATTTATTAGTTAACATGGCAAAAAGAAGCTTTTACAATGATTCTACTCAAGCCATTTGGATTCACTCTTTTTTTTTTTCAATTTTCTATTATATTCCAAGCATATGTGCCCTTGAACTCAGGGTCAATTAATTAGTTAACATGGCAAAAAGAAGCTTCTACCATGATTCTGCTCAAACCATTAGAATTTGAATTTTGGATTCTTTCTTTTTTCCTTCCAATTTTCTATTATATTGAGAAAGAATAGGTAGAAAATTTTCATAAGACTAAAAAATTTCTTATAATATATAATAGGACTAGCAAAAAAAAATCTTATATCCACTTTTCTTTAACATGATAAAAAAAATGAAAAAAAAAAAACTGCAAATGCTTAAATTTATGGATAATAAAGTATTGGAAGCACTTGAGTAATAATGCAAATGCCCGTCAAAAGTTGATTTTGATTCTCGCCACTTAAGCCAAAGAGGGGACTTATATGCATTTATAAAGCAGAGATGCTGAAAAGGGTTCTCCACCAAAAGTTTTCTACTTTGTGTTGGGTTATTTTCCATAAAAAGAGTTCATCAAACAAGGAGAGCATTAACTTAAATCATGTTTATGGGAGAAAATAAAGAGGGCCATGTAGAATTTCTTTAATGCATATATACTTAATTTTTTAACCCCCCATTAACATAAATAATTAGCACTTTTTGACATCCACTTTTGATGACAAGAAAGGCTACTTCTGATTTTTATGTTGTAGCATTTTGCATAAAGGTACCTATTATTTATATAAATTGATCATCAATGGAAATTCAAATTCCCAAATGGAAGGCCACTAATATGTCATACTATTGAAGATATTTGGGTTGTTAGGAGTGTCTCTTTTTCTTCTTTTTTTTTTTTTAATACACAACTTCAAGTGCTGCTATGTAGTGCATAGTTGGGCCAAAACCAACACTCCCCTACTTTTCATAAGCGTGCCTTTTTAACTAATATTATACAATATTAACAAAAATGTAAAATATCTTCTTTACCTTTAATTGATTACATTTTATTTCTTTAATTTTAAAAATTTTAAAATCATTCCCTTAAATTTATAAAATTTAGAATTAACACTCATTATCCACTTAATTAACTATTTTATCAAATTATATGATTTTTATGAAAATTTTAAAACAAAAATCCCAATATTATAGAATGTTAATTTATTTTTTATTTTTCACATACAATTTTGTAATACATTTACAAGTATTTAATTAAAATTATATATATAATTTAATTTCTATTAATTATATAACATAGAGTTATATGTAAAAAAAAACCAAAAAAATTAACATAATGAAATATTGTGATTCTTGTTTAAAAACTTCATGAAAACTTACATAAATTGATAAAATAATTAATTAAGTGGATGATAGGTATTATTTCCAAATTTTTGTGAAGTTTAAAAAAGTAATTTTTAAGTTTTTGAAGTTTAAAGGGCAAAACCCAATCATGTTAAAGTTGAAGATAGTATTCTACATTTTTCTTAAATGGGAAGTATTCAAGTTTAAAAATTAAAAAATAAGTAAGAATTTCTACCAATAGGAATTTCTTTTCTATATTCTCAATGATTTGACAATATATAAATGAATGATAGTGTAAAATTTGATTATACACATAGTAAATCAATTTTAAATTCTAAATTATAAATGCTATCAAGATTATACATGCATACTTTAGAAGAAAAATGCAAATACAACTCAAATTCAAATATAACTAGATCAACATCGAACAAGAAAGCCAGTGAAGGCTAAAAATATAGAACAACATTAAATCACTAAAAAAATAGAACAACATTAAATCACAAAAGTAATAGTTAGTGGTGTGAGATATGAATAATATATTAGAGGTCAAGAGTACATACTTTCTTACCATCATGTAGAAGAGAAAAAAATAGAATAACATTTAATTTGAAATTTTGGCATAATTTTATTTTTTACCATAGTTTTTAGAAGATAACAATTTAAATCCATTCATCCTAGATCATTTTAATTTTTTCAAATCCTTGAAATCAAAGTGCCCAATTAGGGGTGCTAAATGGGTTAGAACTTGTGACCGAATTATACTTGTTGTAAGTTTTGGTGGATTTGAATTTTGAAAATTAAACTTGTTTTGAATGTATATAATATGAATCAATTTATTATAAATTAGTTTGTATCCACTCAATTTACAAATTCATAATTAAAATTTATAAATTAATTTATATTCATTACAAATTCTAATAAATTTAAAATTTTTAAAATTAAATTTATTTTAAATATAAATAATATAGATCGATTCATATTTTCACGGGTCAATCCATTTGTCAAGCCTATTTCTTCTGCATGCAAGCAAAAGAATTGATCAAATTGATTTTTTTTACTTTAATATAAATAAAACTAACTTAATTCAAATTGTATGATTTCCATACATAAATGAATTGTATTTGCATATCAAAGAGTACAGCTAGCTTTTTCATAAACTCCCCCACCAATCCCTTTCTTAAGTACTATTGTCTACCACAACATATCCGATGTTATTGTAAATGTCATTATAAATTTTTAGACAAATAATCAACGTGAAAAGTAAAAGGACTAGTTTGCATTCCATTGAAATTGCTCGAACTTTTGCAACTTTCTTGTTCTTTCTTTTTTGTGAGATAAAAATTTGGGATGCCACATGTGCCTTGGTAATGAAATTTGACAGATGGGACAAGCTAGCTAGGGTCTAGTAGGCCTCCATTATAGTTTGTGCGATTTTACGTCTTTCTTTACCATATATGTTGGGGATACCCTCACAGTCTCTTTGAAATGGTTCGACTTTTGATTTTGATGTGAAAGCGTTTCGGAAATTGGATTCCGTAAAAATGCGCACAATCATTTGGGCAGAATATGGAAACAAATTAAACAACGATCAATACAAAACCTTGAATATATAATTTACTTTATAAGATTTTTTTTATAGAGAATTGTGCTGGAACAAGGGGTTAACGTGTGATTTATGATTTGGTTCGATAATGATTTAAGATATTTATTTAATTTAATAAATTAAGTTCGATGAATATATATATTTATTTATTAAACAAGTTCAATCTATTTAATTTTAGGTTTATGAGCGTATTAAATCGATTTGATTAATTAATATATTATATTAATAAAATATTTTTAAATTAATTGATGTAATTGTATTGTAATTATAACTTTTTCTTTATCTTCGTTCCTCTTTCTCCTTAATCTAACTCAATCACAAATTTTTTCAAAATTTTAAAATTTATTAATAATAAATTTATATTAATGTATTATTTAATTCTTTTAATTTGAAAAATTATATTTTGCTAATTTATAATTTCAATGATTTCACTTGATCAAGATGTATTTTTAAATGTTAAAATTCATTATTTGTGATATCTACTATTAATACTTTATTCTCCTAATCTTTTTTCTATTTAAATTTTAATGAAGAATTTCGTAACATGTAAGTTAAATAAAATTGGAAAAAATTATATGTGGATAAAATGTAATTTTTCTATATTTATGTAAATATAATCATAATATATATTTTATAGAATTAAAAGAGGAGACAAAGCTAATAAATTTTTTTAGATTCCATTGAAAATTGTAGACATTAATTCACATAAATATAAAAAAATTATACTTTATTTCTTTGCAATTTTATTTGACTTTGCTTAACTTATTTGTTATAGAATATTCTGTCAAAAATTGAATAAAAAAATTTAAATAGATAAAATGTTAATATTAAAAAAAACAAGCGGTCAAATTTTAATGCTTGAAAACAGAGATAAGTTAAGTTAAAATCAATGAAATTATAAGTTGAGAAAGTATAATTTTTCTCTTGTAATATTAAATAAATATTATTATGATTTATTATATTAAATTACAAAAAATTCTTTACAATTAAAGATAAAAATTTATTTAATAATTTATTTAATAAAATTATTATTTTTTAACTAAAAGATGTGTTTATAACACATATAATTAAATTTATAATCTAATCCATAATTTATTCAAATTTTATTTACTAAATTCAAATAAACTAATAAATCAAGTCAATTTTCTTGAATTTTACAAATAAATTAATTGAAGTCAAAATTTTATCCTTTAAATAAATTATAAGTTTAGACTAAAGTTTTAAAACAAACCTGATTTATTTATTTTCAGACCTGACCTGCCTGGATTTGTTTATTCTCCAGATTGGGACCTGGGTGGATTTCTTTAATGCATTTGACACTTGTGCGTAAAGCGTAACACGTACAAATAATATTATTCATGCTGATTTGCATATATATTAGTTTATTCAAATTAGTCTGTTCATGTTAAGTTAAGAAAAATAATTTCTTTAAGTAAATTATGCCTTATCTAAGGAAATTTTTATGTATATATAGTTATCTACAAAATGAACTATTAGTTATTTAATATTTGTAGAAAAAATATATTAAATACAAAGAAATCTTACAAACAACTGATATTAAGTCAAATTGTGTTAGAAAATAATTTTTCAGTGATTTTATATTGAGTGTCTATGAATAGGGTTTTCTTGACGATGGACGAATTGTACTCTTCGTCTCATGTCCATTACACATTTCAATTTCATTTCCTAAATTTTATTTAGGTCAATTTCGTTCTAATTTTTTTATCCAATATCAACCCCAAAACTAATTCCATCCAAATTCTGAATAAACGCCTTGACTGCTTCCGATTTAATATCTTACATGCAAAATTTTTCAAGCTTGCTTTTAAAATTTTGGAATGGTTGTTTAGGACACGTAATTAATAAGATTTGTTAATAATTGATAAATTAATTATTAATTATTAAATAAAATTTAATAATTAATAATTAATTTTATTATATTACAAGTATTTTTTAACTGTTAATTTGATTAAAAAATATAAAATAATATAAAAGGTCATGTTAATATATATAGATATATGAAGTAAATTAATTTATTTTTATTTTAAGATTAAATTATATTGATGCAATGAAGATATTCATAATAACAATATAATTACCTAAAATATAATGATATTTTATGAGATTTTATATTTATTTATTTATGTACTTATTTTTATTTATATATTAAATTAATCAGTATAGACTAAATATTTATTTACATAATTAGAACATATACTATCTCATAATTAAAAACTAAGAAAGAAATTGATAAGTAATAAGTTATAAACTACAAGTTACCCTTCAAAACTTATTAAGTAAGACCTTTCATTTTCTCAATAATCTAGTACACTAAATACCTCTAAAAATTATCTTAATTATAACTTATTAATTAAATTAATAAGTTATAATCTAACATATTTACTGCCTCACACATACTCATAATTCATATTATTTATGTTTCTAATATTGTATGTGGACATCAAGATTTGGGAAAGAAAAACATGAGTTCATAAACACCTTTTGCTGAAATTGCCTATTACAATCCTCTAAACTTTAAAATATTTTTTAAAGTATTTTTGTGTGAAATAATAAATTAACATAAAAAATATGAAATGAAATTTCATGTAGATAATAATTAATTGTTTGAATGTATTTGGGATAAGGATTTTGTATGAATTGGTTAAGGAATATAATTAAAATACAAGTATTGTACATTAGAATGATAATAAATGGATAGTGTATGACCATACAAGAAGGCATGAAAGTATTGGCTTATTGATTATGATATGAATGGAATTAAATTGTAATATTGATCCTAGTATGTGCTAATGAGTGAGGAATGGACAATGGGGTGCATTAATGATAATTGTGAATTAAGAATGGCAGAATTTTAGAGTAGATACTTACCTTAAGGATTTTGCCTCAATGAGGTGTAGATATGGTAGGAAAATTTGTCAGCTAGGATAGTTTTTTAATTTAAAGCAAATTCAAGATATGAGACAATATCAGTATAATTTACTCTACAAAGCTTTGCATATTTAATATTATAATTTTATTTATATAAATGATACATGTATATATTATATATATAATTTTTAGTAATTTAACAATTTAAAATATTTTTTAATAATTTTATTTCTAATTTTTAATTTAACTATTATATAAAAATTAATAAAGAAAATAAAAGGGGGTTATTATTATCTTGATTATTGCAATTTATTGAATAAATTATGTGTATTTTTAGATCTATAGATTGAAACTATATGAAATATTATGTGCATATTTTGTTTAAGTTTCAAATATATAAAATTTAAAGTTTTTATTAGATTTTTCTAATTTTTTTCCAATTTTATGGAATTTCCTATGTGAACTTACCTCGTCTTGCAAGGTAGGGCAAATTTGAGGTAGATGGTAGGGTAGTGCAAGGCTAGGCAGTTTGAGGAAGTTTCACCTTTGCTTCTCCTTATTGCCATCCTTGTTGTGAATTGAAGTATATTCAATAAATCTTTATAAAGGGAAAAGGCAAATCTTGGAAGGATAAAGTTATGTTTGTGAAAAAATGAAAATGATTAGGAGTTATAAGGAGGTTTACTTACCTTTTTATGCATTGATTGTGTAGGCCTTGGCAACCTATACTAAGAGGGGGTGAATTGGATGTTTTTAAAATTTTTCTTATTTTTGAAATCTTTTTTGAAAACCTTTTCATTTTGGGAAGTCATGATAATAATTTTAACTTAAACAATTCCAAAATAGCTTTATCAAGATGTTTTGCACTCAAGATATAACAATTTAAAGAATTAGTGCAAACTAACTTATCTAACTATGCAAAAACAAATCATTAAGAAATAAATCTAAGATAATTTAATAAAGAATTTTGCACATAACATACAACAATTCAATGTATTTGTGCAAAGCAACTCTTTCAACTATGCTTAGAAAAAGAATTAAGAAGTACATGCATAAATAGAATTCTCTTTTAACTATTCAATCATTTAAATATCAATATCAATATTTATGCACAATGTATTTAACAATTAATAACAATAAGAATAAAGCATATAACACTATATCTCAGTAAATAATAATAGTAGAACATAGATGAAATTTTCTTTTAATCATTCAAATATCCAAGCAATCAACATAAGCATTATCGCATAAATATTAGCAAAAAGTAGCAGCAAAACAAAATATATATAGCAGGAAAAATAGAGTATAATGTAAAGAAATAAAAGGATAGGGTAAAGAGATCAAACACAAAAATTTATAGTGATTCCTCCATGGATATCCTCACCAAGGTGTACATTCACTTTGTAAGCTCTACAAGCTTGTGTATCAATCCACTATGCTTCAAGTTTCAATTGGCACTTAAAGAAGCCTTACAATCCTCTTGTTTTTCCTTGAGCAAATTTTCCTTTTACAAGAGATACCTCACCCTTTCTATGATTTTTCAAGGGATACCTTACCCTTTTATAATTCTAAAGTGATATAAAATGAAAATCAATTCATGCAAACTCTCTTAAAGAGTGAATGAAATAAATGAAACACTTAAAATAGAAGAATTCCATAAACTAGAGCTCAAATCATGATTTGATGAAAGAGGATATAAAATGATGTTTAATATTGAGGTTTAGGCTCTCTTTTGGTTTTATTTTATGTTTTTTAACTTATATAGGAACCTCATGAAGTATTATAGTTGTTTGAGGTTATTGGGAATGAAAACTAGCTATTACTAATCGTTATTCGTGCACCAGAATATTTAAAATCAATTCATGAATCGATTTAGGATGTTTATATTGCTCTCTTAATGTCTAGAATTGATTCATGAATCAATTCACCTAAATAGAAATGCAAACTCAACTTTAAAAGGTCATAACTTTTTCATTTTAAATCTTTTTTGAGCAAATGATCTATTTTTGGAAAGCTAATTGAGTCTAATTTCAAATAGGACTCTTTTAATGCTCATATCTAATTTTATTTTTGAGATATATTCAAAATAATGAGCAAAGGTTAGAAACGGTGAATATGTAAAAATCTGATTTTGAGACTCAATTTGTATAAATCATAACTTTTTCATATCTTAGTTATTTTAAGTAAATGACCTATGAATAAAAATATCTTTGAGTTTATTTTCAAATAAAAATAATTTCATGCTTATATCATTTATATATTTGGAGATATGATCAAAACAATAAGTACATGTCAGAAATGATTGAAATGCAGAAAATTATTTTTTAAACTCATATTGAAAGAATCATAACTCTTTCATATATTGATCATTTTAAGTAAATAATATGTCCATGAAAAGATATTTGAGTTTATTTTCATATGGAAAAAGTTTTACAATCAAATCATAAGTATTTTATGAGATATAATTAAGAGAATGACCAAAGGTCAATATTAAAAATATTAAAACCTCATATCTCATTAATTTTTAAAATATCCCTATAGGCTATCTTATAAAAATATGATTGTGGGATATATTTTAAAATATTTTTATCAAGTTAAGATTATAAAAATATATTTGAGTTTTATATCATAAAAAATTCTATTTTACAAGAAAGTTTAAGCTTAAAATGAAAAGACTATACTAATCAAGTTTCTTAGCTTTTTTTTATACTTCCAAGCTTTCAAACACTTTAATCTTCTCAATCTTCAATATTTGGATCACATTTCCTTTCTTGTCTTCCTTCCTTTTTCTTGAGTTGAGCATAATATGATCTTTTATTCCTTTGCTTCAATGCTCACTTTTTTTTCTTTTGGATTTTCCTATATAATAGCTATAAACTTTGCAAATCATATAGTTAGTCCAATTTAATACACCAAGATATTAATGCATGATTCATATATAAAATAAATTAGTACAAGAACATGCATAATCATCATATTATGTATCTTGACCAATCATACATTTAGTGATACTTGTATAAAATATAATTCTTTTAGCACATAATCAAGCATTGCTATTATAATCATAATCTAGCATGTCTATTGAAGGTTTTATAATATTTTAGTATAAAGACATGCAATGCTATTGTAAGCACTTATTCGTCATCATGCATATACAAGAACAAGCATAATCATCATATCAAACATATGTATTAACCATAATATAGTATGTCTATTAAAGCTTGTACAATATACATCACTCTAGCACAAGACATACAATACTATTGTAACATTCATTTATTATCATTAAAACTCATCACATAAAATCTTAAGGCTAACAGATTATTCATACAATGCTATTAGATTGATACCTCTTATTTAGAAATATTGAGAACTTGTAATGTTTTGTATGCTAATTTATGATATTTGAATTAAATGGACTTGAAAGCTCTAATTTTATTATCTTTTAATGATATTGGATAATGTTATATCGTGATTATTGACAATTAAGTTAGTATAGTTTAGGATACATGTTGTGATTAAAGAAAGGTAAATCCATTTAGTAAAAGTTTAATTTCTTTAAAATTCATTAATATTAGGACGTTTACTTACTAAACCTTAGACTTACTCATTCATATTTTAAATTACAAATACATAACTCAAAGGTAAGCTTTCAAGAGTTTCTTCAATATGGCCATAGGTAGTAGTAAATATTGTAGATAGATATTTATACTTTATAAAGTCAAGTGTAGAGGGATATAAACTTATTTCATCTAGAGCTAGTTAAGTCAGCCTATTCTTAAACTTGAATGGATTATAAATAGATTTAACTCTTCTTTATTATTGAATCATTTTGATAAATGAAATTCTATAATTTCATTTTTATTCCATAATTATATTCCTTTATTATCTTATATATGCTTTAGTACACAACTATAGAGAATAGGTTAGGGTGGTAGGATCTGAATAATTAGGTTAAATGACAATCATAACTAGGGTTGGTTCATGATAAAGTGGATATCAAAGCATGGTCTAGGTTTTCCTTAGTAGGATAAGGCCTTAGGTTATTTAACTAGGTTAAATCTATATACCACCCAGATAGGTGTTAATCAAAACTATACTAATGGTGTGCGTGCACTTAGGATCACATATCACTAGTATCATTTGATAGACCCTATAATATCCATTGATGTTTATGGCGGAGTTTATTTATAGTAAATTGATTAATAATGATTTAGTTTTTTATTTAATTACTTGAAAAACCTTATGAGTTAGACAATGGTAAATACTAAAAATTAGATACAAGTTGTTGAACCTAGTCATGAGGAGTCATCCATGAGTTCATAGGCTTAAAGTAGTAAATAGGAAAAGAAAGAGGATAGTGAATAATTAATTTTTGCTTGGGCTATAAACTTCTTGCTAAAAGCTATAAGCTAAGTGACTAGAGCTCTTGAACAAAATTAAAGGCATAACCATCATAGGAAATAAGATAACTACAATAGGGATTGTGAATAAGAGTATACCCCTATTGAAAGGAATGTTGAAAATGGATTCTATATAGTATATGAGTTTATAAAATTGAAACACCTAAGTATTCTGGTATTTAACAATGAATCCTTACCAATTCTTAGATTAGATTAAGTGATTTTATAAATGTTACAAAACCCAAAATTATTGTTATTTGAGCTTATGAATTACCAATTAGATGATATGACATATAATTGGTTTACTAGTACCATAGAAAATAAGGATTCACATCTAACACCTTTGACTTAGGTGATTTTATAGGAAAACTTCATTAACTACTTCTTAATCTTTAGTGTACATCAAGCTAAGGTTTGAGAATTTGAATATCTAAAGTAAAAAAGTCTCTTGTTATTGAGTATAATGCATAGTTCACTTAATTATTTAGATATACGGCAAACTTGGTCCTTACTAAAAAGGTCAAGGTTGAGAGATTTGTTTACATGAATTCTACTTTGAAAGGATCCATATAAATGATGTTACTAATTATTAGCAAGCTCTAGACTAAGCACTAAAGCTTAATTTTAGGATAAAGGAAAGAAAGGAAAAGGAAACATAAATGGGAAGCAAGAAATAGAGTCAGTTAAAAAAGCCTTGTGTTATGTCTAGCACAAAGGAATGCCCCTTGAAGTGCTCCTATAAGTAACAGGTGTAGAATATTTGTGGCGTTGGAGCTATCTTACCTTAGAACCATGTCAATCAACCCATGAGAATAAGCTAAGGAAGTTGTCAATTTTGACTGAATGCTTTTATGGCCTTCGATAAGAGCAATTTTTAAGGAAAACTACCAAGATGTGTATAATGTGGCAATAAACATCAGAAACCTTGTAAATTAAATTCTATTGTATGTTTCAAGTGTGGTCATGTTAGGCAAAAAGCTAAGAAATGTCCTGAAAATCCTTTTAACCAAGATGTTAGTTACTTAGTCTCTTAATAGAATGCTTCGACTCCTTGACCTATGACTTTTATAATGAGAAACTCACAGCCACCCACAAGGAGTGCTAATACAAGCAATTAGGAAAAAGCTATTAATAAAAGCCAAGTAAGAGTTTACACACTTCTGAGCCAAAAGGCCTAAGCCTTTAATGCAATAGTGATAGGTACCTTTAAAATTAATAATCTTCCTATTAGAATTTTGTTTGACCTATGCACTACTCATTGTTTTATTTCAAAAAGATTTGTTGCTACATTAATAAGCCTTTTAAACTTATAAGTACCTATTTGATCATAATAACACTAATTGTTAAATCCTTGCTAGCTATACATATGATAGAGATTTGTCCTATATACGTTCACAAGCATATGCTATTTGCTAATTTAATCTATTGGATATGACTAATTATGATGTAATCCTAGTTCTTTGCCTTGGAGAGAACCCTAGTCTTGTTTACCAAAAAGAAGAATGGATCCTTATGACTATACACAAACTATTATTAATTAAACAAGGTCACAATTGAGAACAAGTATCTTTTTTCACACATAAATGCCCTATTTGATCAAGTATAAGGAGTTAAATACTTTTCAAAGATAGACTTACATATAGGTTACCATTAATTAATAATTTTTAAAGATGATATTCCTAAAATGGCCTTCTAAGCTTGATATGATCATTTCAAGTTCCTAATTATGTCTTTTGGATTAACTAATGCTTCATCTTCCTTTATAGACATGATAAATTGGGTAATTAAGTCTTTCCTAGATAAGTTTATGATTAACTTTGTAAACAACATTTTGATGTACTCAAAGTGTGAAAAAGAACATGCTAGGCACTCAGAACCATGCTGTTGACCTTACAAAAGCACCAGTTGTATGCTAAATTCTCCACGTGCAAATTTTGGATAAGTAATAAGAAGTTTCTAGGACAAGTAGCATCACAAAAAGAGTTTAGGTGGATCCTCAAAAGGTAGAAGTTATGAAAAATTAACCAAGGCTTAAATCTGTTACTAAAATTTAAAGCTTTCTTAGGTTGATAGAGTATTATAAGAAATTTGTTAAGGGTTTCTCTAAGATATTTGCATTGTTGATCAAATTAACATAGAAAAAAGTTTAGTTTGAGTGGTTAGATATGTGTGAGAATAGTTTACAAAAGTTTACAATGTATTTAACATCTGTATTGTAGTTAGCCTTACCCTTAAGCATTGGAATGTATATGGTGTATTGCAATGCTTTTAGATTCAACATTGGATGTGTTTTGATGCAACATGGCAAAGTGATAGTGTATGCTTCCCAATAGTTGAAGAGACATGAACAAAATCATTTGAATCATCACCTAGAAATGGCAAGTAATGATATTTGCCTTGAAGATTTAAAGACACTACTTATATAGGAAAACTTATGAAATATACATTGATCATAAAAGCTTGAAAAATATCTTCAAGCAAAAGGATTTAAATTTGCAACAAAGAAGTTAAATGGAACTCATCAAAGATTATGATTGTTCAATCCTTTATCATTCAGGTACAACCAATGTTATAGTAGATGCATTAAGAAGAAAATCCATGGACAAGATGAAGAAAGTGTCTTTCAATAATCAAATAATGTTATTGGCCCGTATGGTAGTCTAATTGATCCTCATTAAAAAGATAAAAAAAAATACTTAGAAGATTGATGTGAATTATACAACATTGGTGAAGGATGTGACAAAGAACCCCAAA
Organism: Sindora glabra; assembly: GCA_020226215.1. Classification (NCBI taxonomy): domain Eukaryota; kingdom Viridiplantae; phylum Streptophyta; class Magnoliopsida; order Fabales; family Fabaceae; genus Sindora; species Sindora glabra. The sequence goes on from CM035230.1 coordinate 35,437,498, forward strand.
TTAGGAATAGTTATTAATGAGGGAGGAGTAATTTGTTATTAAGGGTAGATTTGGGTTTCATCTAGCAAATGAAACAAATTATTACACCAAGCTCATAATTCTTTATATACTATGTATCTTGGAGTGACCAAGATGCATTATAATTTGAGAGATGCTTTTTAGTGGAAAGGATGAAGAGAAAAGTGTTACTTATGTGGTAAAATGCTTAACCTACTAACAAGTGAAAGTGAAACATTAATTCTTGATTGAAATACATCGAGTACTTTTGATCAAAATGAAAATAGGGGTGTATAACAAATAATTTCTTGATAGGATTACCAAGGACTTGAAAAGGGTATGACTCTATTCGAGTCATGTTGATTGGTTGGCAAGTCAACACATTTTCTGCATATTAAAACCATTTTCATAATAGCATAACATGCATGAGTATATCTTGATAAGATAATGCCATTGAATGGAGTCTCAATTATTATTGTACTGGATTAAGATACATAATTTGCCTCCTACTTTTGGCAATCTTTTCGACAAGCATTAGATACTTAACTATCATTTAGCACAGTTTTCTATTCACAAATGAATGGACAATTAGAATGAATAATCTATATTTTAGAAGATATGCTTAGAGCGTATGTGCTAGAGTTTGAAGGAAGTTAAGAAAAATATCTACTACTTATTGAATTTTCTTACAAAAAGAGCTACTAGTCAAGTATCCAAATAACCTTTTTTGAAGTTTTTTTATGCTTATAGGTGTAGATCACCAGTAAGATGGTTTGAACCAAGGGAAGCAAAGCTTCTAGGACTAGATATGACAATCAATCCCTTGAAAAAGATTTGAATTATTCAAGACTGAATGAAAATAGCACAAGATTAATATAAATTTTATGTAGATAAAAGGTTAAGAAAGTTAGAGTTTCAAAAAGGAGATACGACTGTCCTCAAAATATCATTGATGAGAGAAGTCATATGGTTTGAGAAGAAAGGAAAGTTGGCACATTGCTTCATTATACCCTTCCTAATCACCAAACACATAGGAACTATTGCATTTCATTTAAAGTTGCCAAATAGCTTATGTGTTACACATTTAATATTTTATGTTTCCATTTTTTAGAAGTATATATTGGATAAATCTCATGTGATTTGAGATAAATTATTACAATTAGGCTTTAAACTATTTTACAAAAAATAGCTAGTCAAAATTCAGATTGTCAAGTCCAGAAGTTAAAGTCTAAAAATGTACTATATGTCAAAGTTTTTTAGGAATGACATAAAGTTAAAAAATCTACTTGGGAGCCAAAGTTAGAGATATGATAGAAATACCCTTACATATTAGGTAAGTGCTAGAATATAGTTAACATATTTAAGTGGAACTTATTAAAATAGCAAAATCCCAAGAATTCAAGAATGAATTATTTTGAAGAGGGAAATATTGTTACAATCCTTTAAAATTTAAAATACTTTTTAAAATATTTTCATAGGAAAATAATAAATTGATATAAAGAGATATAAAATGAAATTTTGTATGGATAATAATTAATCATTTGAATGGATTTGAAATAAGGATTTTGTATGAATTAGTTGAGGAATAGAATAAGTCATTTGGTGTTAAAAATACAAATGTGTGCATTTGAATGATGATAAATGATTAGTGTGTCAATATACAAGAAAGCATGAAAAGTGTTGGCTTTTTAATTATGATATAAATGGAATAAAATTGGGATATTTGATCTTGATATATGCTAATGAGTGAGGAATGGATATAGAGGCACATTGATGACAATTGTAAATTAAACTAGATTTAGCAAATGTTTAGGAACGGGTAACATAGACCTTGAAAAGACAAAGTTAGATTTGTAAACGGATAAGGATAACTAAGAGTCACAAAGAGGTTTACTTGCTTTTTTATGCATGAAATGTTTATTAATAACATTTTTGTATGTTAAGTTATGATATTCAAATTAAGCAAACTTAAGAGGTTTCATTTTATTATCAGTCAATAATATTGGATAATGTTATGTCATGATTGCTAATGATTAAGTTGGTATTTGTAGGCTGTATGTTGTAATTAAAGGAGGGTAAATTTGACCAATAAAAGTTTAATTTCTTTAAATTTTTTTAGTACTAGGATATTTATTCATTAAGTCTTGAACTTCTTTGTGTTTTTAATTGCAAACACATATGTTAAGTCTCCACCACCACTTTAAGCTTTCTAAAATTTCTCCAATATGGCCATAGGTAGTAATAAATGTTTTGAATGTAGATAAATATTTTGGGCTTGTACTATATAGGATTAAGGGTAGATGAATACAAATTTATCTCATTTAGAGTTTCTTAAGCTAGCTTATCCTCAAACTAAAATAAACTATAAGCAAGCCTAACTCTTCTTTATTGTTAAATCATTTTGATAAATGGAAATTCATCATGTTCCTTTTATTGCTTGATTATATTCCTTTATTATTTCATATATGCTTTCGTACACTAATATGGAGAATAAGTTAGGTTGGTAGAAATTAGATAATCAAGTTTTTACACTTGTCATAACTAAGATTAAGTTGTGACATTGCCTTTAGATCTATGGTTTAAATAAGTTCCTTTATGGTGCCATGTCAATTACTTCCTCAATAATTTGGATTGAGTAAGATTAGGAATCAACAACACATGAAAATTGTAACTTAAAAATTAAAATTGAATGAAATAAATGCTAAAAGATAATGTATATGTTTCTACAATAATATTTGTTAGTAATTTTGCTTAAAAATTAAGAGATAATTATCAATTTTTACAATTTTTAATATTTTAAAAAATTAAAAATTAAAATTTTAATATGTGTGGTTTTCATAAAATTAAAAAATGAATAGGGAAATTAATAGTTTTTTATTTATTAAGTGAACTTAATAACCTTTAATAATTTCTCTTCTAATATATGGCAACTAAAGGTATAAACTAGTCAAGCTATCAATGAGTAGGTCTAAATCAACTTATAAAAACTTCGATTTGAGTTTAACTTTAAATGATTACAACCTAAGTGACCTGAGTTCAATTAATACGTGTATCGAGTTTGAGCTTTATATTATTTAGTTTAAAATATTTACAAATTTAAATGAATTTAATAATAAAAATATATTTTATTTTTATATTATATATAAACAACATAATATATAAAAAATTAATCTCATTATTAATTATTGAGATTGTATGAAGAAATGTAATATTTTAATTGACGTAATTAACTTTTTAGTATATGTCACTTTTTAGTAAATATAATTATTAACATTGTATAATGATTGTGCAAATATTTTTATTAGATTTAATGGTTGTGAAAAAATTTATATTAATAAGTAAAATAAAATAAAAAAATTCATATTTAATTTATTTATGAAAGATAAAAATTTTATTTGCTTAAATTTAAATGAAATAATAATAATTTGAATAAAGTTATAAGATTCATTTATATTCATTTTCATTAGAATTTTAAATTCAAATTTAAACATTTAAATTTATATGAAAAATTGATATCCAATAATATATTCTTAATAAGTTTGTATATATTCATTTAAGTTCGTATTTGAATCATTCTTGACTTTGAGTTCAAATTATTTAAGTATAATAATGTTTAGCTTGGATCGATTTTAATTATTTTTCACGAATTTAAACTTAAATGTTTAAATATCCTAACTCGATTTGATTCGCCTTCCACGGGAGACAAACTCTCATACTCACAGCTTACGGTGTGGGAATCGAAGAATAAAACCACAGAAAAATGCTTATACTTTACAAGCAATATTGAGAAGTGAAAGTATAACCAAAACCAAAGGTGGAAAACTCTTGCTTACCCAAACAAAGGGACATATCCAAAACCATACAAAGTTGGCATTTTAATTATGCACTAATTAGTCAAAATTTTTTACAGAGTCAAATTCAAACTTGACATTTTTATGAGGCTCATCATATTTCTAGGATGAACTGTAGTATACATTAAGCTGGCTTAAGTCATTCCAAAATTGGAGAAATTTTAATTTTTCCATATAATTCTAAACTTATTTTAATAAAAGTTTATCATAACCCTAAACCCTTAATAAATTATATTTTAATTCCTCTATTTTTTTTCTTTTTTAATTTCATCCCTCACATCTCATGATTCAAAATTAGCACCAACCAAAATACATAATTGAAGAGTCTTTTGATACCATTTCATGCCGTAAATTTGACTAGCAGAAAAAAATCGCATAATGTAACAAATAATAAAAATTATTTAAATAGTTAAATTTAATATTTTATATATTAATATTTAAGTCTCAAATTCAACCTTAGCCTCCGTATATAATAAATATGACCCAAAATATCAATCTTATTCCTGCATCTGAAATTCAAATTTATGTGAATGTCACTTACAAGTTACAAGCATAAATCCATCTCATTCTTTTCGAAATAAAAATTACTTTATGATTATTGTTTGTTTAGAACTATATACAAAATTAGACTGTTAATATATTTGAAAAAAAAAACTGGTACAAATATTCATAAATTTATATTTAAATGAATTTTGTATGTTCATTTTTTATTTTACATGCGAGGTAAAAGCACGAGGGAATTGGATTTCAGTCACAGAAAGTCAAAGCGATGGGAGCCAAGAAAAATTACATAGGGATAATAAACTTTCACATGTAACGGCTTAAAATGATCGTTAGATTCTGAATACATTTCTTTTGCAAAATGTCAAAGACAAACTCCGCCGTGTCTCCTTGACAACAGCGATGATGTTTCAAGTATTTGCTTATTTTTATAATAAAAAATTAATAATTCACTTAATACATGTATATAATTTTTTTTGAATATAAAGTTTAGATAATGAAAGAAAATAAAATTCATAAAAGAAAATTGAATAATACTATATCACTAAATTAATTATAATATTTCACATATTTTTGTTCATATGCCATATGAACCAGTTTTTTTATCCATTTGGGTATCCTTAATAAACAAATTAATTCTATTCATTTTGTCAGAAGGTCGTATTTAGTTTCCCAAATCATCTTCTAATTCAACCTCCAACTGCTCCAAGATTAAGGCTACCCTAAACTTCAAGCCTAAACTTTATTGGAACCTCTTCGTGCCATGGTTGTCCGTCCTGTCGGAACTGCCGCGAACTCGATCCTGCTTGACCTGCCTAGGAGCTCTGGGATGCCGTTTTTATACGTTCTTCATAGAAATTTCAATATTTCTAAAAATATGATTTTTAAAAATTTAATTATTAAAAATAAAATATTATCATATTTGATTTAATTAAAATCATTTAGAAAATATTATAATATTATAATTATTTTTAATATTATTATTAGATTATAAAAAATATTCTTATTAAAAATTAAATAATTAATTAAAGTGAACGGTGATAGAAGTGATTAATAGCAATGGTAGCAACCATCACCGCAATTGGTGGGTGGCAACAATTATTACCGATGAATGATGATAAATAATAAGTGATAGTGACCGGTGATTGACGGTAAAGTATAGTAATTGATGATAACTAATCATGATAATTGACAGCAAAATAAAATATTGATACATGTGTATGTGAGGAAGAGGCTCTTAAAACAGGTTCAAACGTACATCAAGAATAGATTTGTTTTAGGATGTTACCCTGGTTAAAAAATGACCGATTACAAGTTAAACACCAAATTCAACATAATAATCTAAGTCAAAACTACTGCTGCAATTTAAAACATATGATAGGGACAAGATTACCTTGAAAGAAACCAACATTTACGTGACCTCTTACCAACTTAAAGGTCATAGTTTTTTTTCCCCCACTTATTTTTACAATTCACCCACAAAAATTTGTAATTTTCTAAAAATGCTGAATATTTTATTGTTACAATTATAACTAATAAATTGCAATTTTTTATAATAAAATCTATAATATTTATTTAAAAGTGGTAACCCCACATCTCAAATATTTACAAATTATTTAAAAAATTCAACATTTATTTAAAGAGAGTGTTTAAAATTCTTCACTAGTGCCACGAACCACATGATTCAACGGTCCAAATTTATTCATTTACGTAATATCATGCAAGTCAAATGAAATTCAATAGTTTAGAATAATTGATACACTGCACGGTACATTGTAAGATGATACTTCTTAATTTTTTCCTCACATGGAAAATGCAAATTCTACAAGTTACAATTTTTCAAAGAAACACAACCTTGTAGATCATCCAAGATTAATATCCTAAATCGCATTGTTTCGTCGAGGAAATACATTTATGGGATGACTGAAATGAAGTTGATAGAATTGAAATGACAAGTCAATTGTTGGAATAGAATGGAACTATATAAAGTAACTTCACTGCCAGAAGATAGGATTTGAAAGGAGACAATGATAGCTTGATTCTCAGAATAACAACAATGATAATTAATCTATCAGAAACCAAAACGAAGCAATACAAACAACAAAATCTACAACGGCAAGAAAAGAAAAAATCACAGTTCAACGTTAATAAGATAAGCATAAATTAGAAGTTATAATCCCACACGAACAAACTAAATTTGAGAATGGAAAGCAGAGCTGGTGGGCAATTTGATTTTTGGAGGAATATTTGCCGATACCGATCCAATAATAGTCAATTTCATCTTATAGATTTTATTCTATCATATTTAGGATTTAAACCCAAAATCTTGTATGTATACATTAAATAAATTATTACAACATTATTAAGGGGAAAAAACCTAAAACCTAGCATTCCGCTTGAATAGGGAAGAATAAAGGTAATAGAGAAATTATATTGCAACCTTCTCTATTTCATAGACTTCTTGTTTAGGAGTTTTAGTTAAGAAGGGGCAAAATTGGAGAGTTCATGATTAATTCTCTAGAATCCTCAAAATCCTTCCTCTACTAACTATTTTGTTCCTTAAATTTGAGAGATTTTCTAATCATCCATCCAAAGAGAGGGAAATTATAATTTAACCTCTTATTCTATTCTATTTCTTTTCTCTCAATTCCCTTTTATTGCCTTAGCAATCAACACAAATGTTCATAGAATTAAAGGAGCAAATACTTTATCAGCATAAATTCCTTTGGGAAAAACATTGTCCCCAGAAAATTATACAGCGCATGAACACATTTGACTAACCAAAGAACAAAGATAAGAAAAGCCTCATAGAGTAATTGAGTAAAGAGAAGCAATTATTGCAGAAAGCCAATTTTCTTGCAGAGAATGAAAAGTTTACAAATAAATATTGCACAAAAATGAAGATCCACGAGTTTTGATTTATATATGAATGTCAATAGACCAACATTATTAATAACAATGGCTTAGAAACGATAGTAAACACTGATCACGCACACAAGCAAAACACAGCTTCACTAAGAGACAAACCTTGCCCTAGCCCCCACACAATAAAAATAAATAAATAAATAAAGCACAAAAGAATTTGAATTTGTAACACACTCATGATTCTGCAATGGATAGAGCTGTCCTTAAAGATGGGAAAATTGAAACACAGTTCAGGAAAAAGTCAGAAATAAACTATTCTTCTCCTGTCAAGATATTTGATTCTTCGTTGATGGGGTTTTTATCAATTTCATTCTCCATAAAGTTTCATATTAATTCGATCCTTCAATGATGTAAGAAGTGTTCTAAATTGATTCATTTATATCTGCATGAGTAAATATCAATTTCATCTTCAAAGGAATCATTTTACAGCACTGTTACAGCAATGAAAAAAACCGATTCAATGTTAATAAAATCCTCTCGAGATACGAGCTTGATATGTAACAACCAAAAAGGATGCTGTCTAATCCAGGATTAGTAGTGTTTTTAAGAGACCGAAACTTTACCAACAAATAAAACATTGGATCAATTATATTAAAGATTCGACTTCAGAAAACATTTTCTATAGGAATATTTTATTTGCTTGTATTTAAATAAAGAAGCTTCAGGCTGTTTGCATATCCAGTGATTAAAAAAAAAAAACATGGGTCCATAGAATATGAAAAAACAACTTTAAAATAAAGGATATTTTCAACTACACTCCTCACAAAACAAATAGAATATTTTATAATGGTAAATACATATAAATCAGAGTATTTCACCAAGGAATCATTCTTTTTTTATAGAAACATCTTACCGAAAATATTTATTCAATATTATTTTAAATAGTGGAAGAAAAAAATATTCTCTTTTTCAAACAGTAAGTTATTTCCCCCACTAGTATAACTCTTGTTATCATAATTTTTTAATCAAGGTATAGAAGTATTATATACAAGTAAATGAGACTTTTCTATGAAAAATATCTTCTGACAAAACAAAAAAGCATAAAAATTCTTAATAGGCAATTGAGAATCCAAGACTAACTAAATACCATAGGAGGACAAAAGATCATTAATCGAATTCTACACTTTCCGATATTAAACTAATAATTAACCATTAAACATAAGATACAAAAACAATTCATGCTCATGAACTTTACATATACATATATTTCATAAGAAGCAACAAGATAAGTTAAACAACAACCATAATGCAATTCACATGACAAAATCCAACCAAAATTATATAATATGCCCAGACAACTAAAATGGGACACCATGTGAATCAAAAAGGTTGATCCCATATAAATGCTTTGTATACAGACAACCTTTCATTTCTTTATAATAAAAAAAGTCAAAAATGATAAGCAAGATTCTTGCCAAAATTCAATTGAAATTGGACACACATCTGCAGCTTCAAATAGCAATATATAAAGCACTGAAAAAGCCAAGCAGGAGTTCCGACAAATACCGTCGGGAAAGCTTAAGTTGACATGCAAGGCAACATCAAGAAAACCAGCATCTTAAACTAAATTATATAACAAGAAGGTGCTGGGATTTTTATAACAAAAATGCATCTTTCATATCCATAAAAAATAAAACAAGAAAAAGAAGGCAATGCAATAGAAAACCTTCAATTATGCAAAGAAACTGGAGCTGCAGACGCTGATTAAAGCAAAGCTTCATGAGAACATTGATTTGGAGCAACCCAGACACAAACATAAGTAAAACCAGCAAATAAATTGGGGTAAAAAAAAATTAATTCCTAGTCCACAAATTTTTAGCACCAGTGCCTTCCTATTTTTGACGATTTGGAAGTTATGGCTCTATTTGCTTTGTCACAAGACATTTTCTCCAGAGGAGCTTTATTCTCTTATGTATGAATAAAGGAATTTCATACTTACTATCTACGTTGTGATACATCAAGTCATGGTAGTAAGGCAAAATAATTTTTTTAAAATAGAGAATGATGTTTTCCATCACTTTGTTTGCATTTAATATTAAACAAATTATAAATGTCAATGAGAGAAGACCTATGAAACATGTTTTCCATTAGTGTGAATGGAACCTCCCTCTAATATAGTATCCATCTCACCTATGACTTAAAACATCGATTTGCTAGAAAGGAAAATTTTATTATTGTAATAAACCAGAAGTTTTTGAATGTACTTAAAAGCTATAACAAATAAATAAGAAGAAAATAAGTGAATGAAACTTCAACGTAAACACCATTCATTTTGACAATCATTATTTAAAAAAAAGCTCTAGACTAGAGATGGAAATATTAAAGACTAGGGAATTCCTCGGTCTGAACTTCACCCAACAATAAAGAGAATGGAAGTAGAAAATGCATTCATCAATACAGAAGCTGAGCAAGCTGCCTGTGCTTCATTAGGATGTTAAGAACAACATTTTAGGGGTGAAAACGACAGCCATTTTATTGATGGTGACATCACAACAACTTCCCATGCTAAAGTCCAAAGCAGCAGCAATACAGAAAACCCACATTTATTTGATTATTTCTAAGCTTGCTTACTAATCCAAAAGCAACAAACTAGGAAACAAAAGAGTTGAATATAATATTAGCTTCCCAAGAATATATATCATGAAAATAGTATATGATGTGTAAATGTAGAAAAAGAAGCCTAGTCAATACTACTAATATCATCATCATATAACAAAAATACATATATTATTTTATTTAGCCACAAGGGATAAATATACAGCTAGCAATATCAATTTTATTTTGCATAAAATATATATAAAAGATGAAAATTCATGATGACCCGATGCTTTACACTGTAGATTTCACCTTTAACAAACTTAACTCTGATAAAATAAAAGAGGAATAAAGGGAAAAAATGGAAAACAAAAAAGCAGTAGTCAGAAAAAAAAAAAGAAGAAAAACCTTATTATAATCAAGAAAATTGTAACTACGCAAAAGGCAAAAAATAAATAGATAAATAAAACAAGCTTTAACTAAGTTCATTAAGTAGAACGAGATTTTTCACCTTTATTTTCCATTTTCAGTCAATCTGCTACATAAACTATGATTTAACAGTTGAGAAAATCTGCTTCTTTTGCCATGCATTATCATCTCATGCACAAGAGGGAAAATAGAAGAGAACCAAGTCGAAAAAGTTATGTGGTGAGATACAAGCCAAGTTGAAGAGACTGTTAATTTTACCAGATCTCGCCCATCATAATTAGCAGAAAGAAGAATAATTACCCTACAATGTCATTCCTTCCAAGATCATCTCTTCATATTTTGCACTTTGAAAGACATTTCAATTTATTGGATTACCATATGCTGAACCTCCAAGGAACCCTCCCCCAGCAGCTGCAGCATAGACTTCGGATGGATCCAGCATTGGGGATGAAGATGAAGCCCCATTCCTCCCCGAACCACCGCCACCCAAATGAAGCTCGGATAGATCAGGATAACCATCTCTACCACTCTCCTCCCCTTGATCATATAAAACCCCTTTAAAGACATGGCCTCCAATCTTCACACAAGCTTGATAAGCATACTCATCTTGCCCATCTTCCACTTTCGTCACTCGAACACACTTGAAAACTGCCGGAGCACGTACTTGTCCTGGCAATGACTCTTTAAAACAAGCATCTGCACATAATCCAGCCATCAAAACCCTACTCAATTTCCCACTCAAACTCCTCAAATCTTAACAAATCAATTCCTTCAAAATTCAAATCTTGGCCAATATACCATGGCACAAGAAATCAATTTAATCACAATAGAGACAGATAATAAGGTAAATATTATTGCATAATTAATTAATAACTAATTTTTTTTAAACAGAGAAAAATAAGATTTCTTCAACCATCCTTGAAATAATAAACATTAATGATGCCTAATATTTATAATTTATGCATGAAATTATGAAGAATGAAATATATAGGAAGAGCTATAAACCTTGGTGGCTAGAGGTAGTCTCAAAGCTCCTAGGAGGAGTGGTATTAGAGGTAGAAGTATGCGAAGTTGTCGTGGTCTGTGAAGCAACGAGCCTAGGTTTCTTGGCACCAGAAGTCGAACCGCTGGACCCAGCAGCGGCGGCAGCAGCTGTCACAGCCATGAGCTGGCGTTCTCTGCGCCGGGCAGCCGGAACCCAAGTGCTCTTCAAGTGAGTAGGGCAATCAAAACCTCGACTTTTGCAGCAGGTCCTGCACCTCCTATGGCTGCAATCTTTCTTTGCCTGGTTTCCACAATCTTGGCACGTTGTTCCGCCAGTTGTCGCTGAACCGCTCAGTCCGCCACCGCTGCTGCCGCCACCCTGAAGATAATTCCCAGAACTTAGATTATGCTCAAGTAAGCCCGACTTCTTCAGATATTGCGGGTCTTGCCACAATTGAATTCCACCACCGCGGTTTCGATTACTCAGCATGTTTTCATTCTCGAGACCGCTATTCGGTGGCCCAAGACAAGGACCCGCCGTGAGGAGAGGTATAACGCCGACGCCAACTCCAACGCCGAGTGCAGTGGCGGGATTAGACCCGCCGCTGATGGAATGAGGATCCGACATGACTGGTTCATGGTGCTGGTGCTGGTGGTTATTGTGGTGGAAGGAAGAAGCCGGAGCCACCACGAAAACATCCCGGAGACCCACCATGCCCATCTCAGGTGCGAGGCCATAATTGATTGACCTAGCGTTGCCAGACCACATTCCGGAGGAGGGTCCGGCACTAACTCCGCCAGCCGCGGCGGTGGGTCCTGCATTAAAGCCGAGGGAGAGCTCGTCCGGGGCAGCGCGGCCGGCGGAGGAGGATGTAGCTGCCCAATCTGCAAAAGCTCCAGAATCCGAAGGCAACCTCCTTGTAGTAGCCACAACTGAAAATCTTCCGCACCAATTGATATACGATTTCTCTATCAACCAAGCTTAATAGAAATAATGATGATAACAAAGTTCGGTGAAACTGCTGTGAATGATTATGACTGTCTGACTAAAAAACGAAGGTTAGATAATCCTTCTTCTGAGCTTGGAAGGGTAATCTGTATGGATTTATCTAATGTGGGTGTTATGCAAAGTGGGGTCTCTGCAGAATCATCAGAAAGAATTTCTTGTGAGAGAAAAAGAAGAAATGAGAAGACTTTTTGAAATGATCGAATTTGGGAGAGTGAGAGCAAGAGATCTTGCTTCGTTTTTAGTTTCTCTTTTCTTTAATTCTGCCTCTGTTCTCCTCTCTGCGTCGTTCTGCAACAACAGCTGCTGTTGTAGGCTGGCTACTACTACTGTCACTTTGGCTTTTTCTAACAGAGGAAGAAAAAGGTTGGGTTAGGGAGAGATAAAGAGAGAAACTGAGTTTTTCTGAAGGGATCAGAGGGTGACCAGTAAGTGGAAAATGCAATAACGACCTTTCTCTCTTTCTCCACTGTAAATTTTCTGCTCTTGTTGTTATTATTGCTACCGACCTTCCTCTCTCATCATCATCGTCCCCATCATCTTCTTCCTCTCCCGCACTCACTTCTTTTCCCTCTTTGAGCTTTTGGTTGTTGTATCTAGTTGTAAACTCTTTCACTTTCAAACCAAAGTTCCTCTCGCTTTCGCTTCCAATTTGGCTTCCTAGATATGTAGACCGAAGGTGGGTTCCTCCCTCTATTTTCTCTCTCTCCAATTATCGTACTTATAAGAATTGCGGTAAATAAAGAGATGTGAGAAGTGCTAATTACACTCTCTGTCTCCCACTTACCTTAAGCGTGGAAGCAATTAGGTCACATACTGTCTCGTACGAAAATTGAAGTTTTATACCATACACTTTCTCTCTGCGAAGATACTTTAAAGTTATTTTTTATTATAAGTTGTTAGATTTATAATTTTATGAAAAATATAATAAAATGAATTAATCATTATAAAAATTAAAATATTATATTTTTAATAAATATTACTTTTAAAATTTAAATTTTTATTTATTAGTGAATTAAATTCTCATCATGCCAACAAGTTCGCCATTTTATGAACCCATAAATTATAAGATGGTGCGTATAATACAATTCCACTTTAAAAATGTGTTAAACATTTCTCTAAATTTAAATTTATTTAAAAAAAATTTCTTTACTAACTTTTTGCTTTTAAAAATATGTGAAATCTAAAATACAAAATTTCACATTCACATGCGTAAAAAAAAAAGGAGTAAAGAAAAAGTTAGTTTAAAAAAGAGAGAGTACTATTATTTCATGTAATATTATATTTTTTTAACAAAGAATGTAAGATTTATAATGAAATTCAATTATTTTAAAAAATATGTAAAAAATAAAATTATTATTTATTTAGACTTGCATGTGAGAGGAACTAGGCGTCATTCTCTCACGTGGGTGAGATTAACGTAAGAGCAAGAATGTATAATATGATATTTTGGTAAATCTTGTAAGGTAAAATTAAATTAAACACACTTTTTATTAATTTATTTGATTTAATATTTAAAAAATTAATTCAAGGCTAACTGTACTTGCCTCTATTTAAATTTATAAGATAAAATAAATTCAAATAAGTGTATAGTAAAATTTTGCTGGCAAAGATTTTTGTTGTGTAGTCTTTGTAATTTTGTGACACTTTTTTCTTCTGAGTATTATTATTTCATGTAGTCTCTCAAAAGTCACATGAAGCCTCTCATTATGTATGGGCCAGGTTCTATCATAGGCGCGTGTAGAACTTTACTGCGCGTGGTGTAATTATCACCCCGGAAAAACCTATACTAGTGTTTAGCTGTTTAGGGTTATCGTAGAGTATGGAACGTATATGTCACGCGCTATGAAATTATAATTTTATTATAATAATTTTGAATTAAATTATTCATCATAAATTTTATGGTGTCAAGAATTTTAGAATATGGATTATATAACGATGTTAAAAATTATTATATTTATTAAAAATAAATATAAATAATTATAATTAAATATTAATTTATTAATTTTAAAATTTATTATATTATTTTAAATTTTAAAAATACCGCAACAGCAAGTTGCAGGTAATGTTGGGTAGGACTAAACCTACACTGTAGGCTAGGATCTATTACAATGGTACCCATATCTTCTTCTCCATAGCGAAGCAATCCGTTGTTAAGATTGTCTTTGTCAGATCATTTTGAATATGATGTTTATTTAATATATATTATATTTTGAGTCACTTTGAAAAAAAATGTTGTTATATATGCTAGTTTAGGTGACGTTATTTTAATAAGATTGATGATTTGTCTTTGTTAGAAATATCACATAAATGAACATAGTGGTTTGAATGTTCAAATAATTGAGTATTCAACATTTCTTACAAAAGAAATTACAAGCCATTAATATTACTAGTGGTACCAAACATTCCATTGTATGTTAAATGATTTATTCCTCTTATGAAAATATTACAAATCAGTTAATATATATAATATAATAAGAATTTAAATTTGATATATTATCAATATAAAATATTTTATATAATTAATTAATAAAAAATATTATTATAAAAATAATGATGATTACAAATTTTTAATAGTAATATAAAAATTTTAATAATTTTTTGTTAACAAGATAATATATAAATAAATGAAAATATAAAATTGATTTATTCTGAAAGTGAATCAATTTTGAATTTATATAATAATCTAAATTAAACTTTGAGTATTAAAAAAAATTCAAAAACGATAACATATATCGTTAGAAAAGAAGTTAAATTAATTTTCCTTTGAAAACTATGCGATTCAGTTAAATTAAATATATAAGCCGTTCTTTGCTTATTAATTTTTTTGTGATATTTATTCATAATTTACGTTTAAAAACATGAATAAACTTTATTTTTTAAATTTTCTTTGTATTTTTAGAACCACGAATATTAACATGATTATAAAAAATAAAAATCCTTATCGAACACATGCTCTTATGCTGCATTTAGACAAATCCAAATCGGTGATGATTTGCGTGTCTTAATTAAGATCTGCTCTCACAGCCCGAATTAAAGATAGTGCATGTGACAAGTTATCATTGTTTTGACTTTAAAAAAATGAATTGCTTCTAATGAGCAGAGCCAACACGTAATGGCGCTCATGTGATATTTTCTTCGCAACAGACAAACTAAAATTAGGTAACTTGTTGCCAACAATGTCTCAAAATTACTCCAACACACCGTCCGGGGAACAAGATTCCCTCAATTTTAAAAAAATAAAAAATCAAGAAGCAAATATAATGGAATGTATAATGATAATCGGCTCGAACAATTGGAAATTTAGCTTCTTTAAGTAAATTTTAGATTCTAATTTATAAATAAAAAATTATTATTAAAAAAATTTTATGCTCTAAAAGATGGTCAGTCCGACTCAAATTTACATTAATTAATATATCTTGTTGAATTCGAGTAATTCAAATATATATAATGAAATGCCATATAAGAGAAGGAATATATTTAACTTAATTTGTTTATATAACTTGTAGAAAGCAAATTCTTTTTTTTTTTTTTAATATGAAATGCCATAGTAACATTTTAATCTAGAAGTTTTTGAGGAATTGTGGGGAGAAAAGAGTAAGAAAATTTGAATAATACTAAATAAAAATTAAACGTTATATGAAATTCAATAAACTAAAAAGGGTAGGAAGGATTCACGCCTTACGTGTCTTTTGGTGCATTCAATATCTATCTATTTCAATGATATATAGTTATAGTAGTTGTATGTGATATCATAATCTTAGGCACGTAGGATCTACACAGCTTTCATTAATCTTAGGTACGCCAATCAAACAATTTACGCAAACCCAAAAGACCAAAGTCGGTAATAATTAGGTTCGGTAAACATTTTTAAAAGCATAATTGACAAATTATTCCATACAAATGTAATATCTTAAATTTAAATTTAAAATATTAAGAAAATTATAAATATAATATGAAATGTCACTATAATATTAAAAATGTCAGTATTAGAAAATTATTAAAAGCCATGAAGAATTTAAATATTATTTGAAAAATCATAAATTCAAACCTTAGGGTTAAAAAAAATTTGAATATAATTGACATTAAAGATTTTATCTTTTAAGGCCTCTTATAATATTCGTGTATGTAGTTTGAAATTAATGTTGTTATGTCAAAATTGGTTTTGTAGAAGTGGTTTAATCTCAAAACGTTTCGGATTTGATAAGAAATTTATTATTTATTATTTTCGCTCCAAACATAAATTACTATCATACTTGATACGGAGATATCTACAAAATGTTAAGCCGTCGTCCAAGGTTTGCAAAATGAGGAATGAAGTAATTGCTATGCATATATTTAATTACCAATTATCATTATTATTTTTATTGCGAGGGAAATTTTCTATTGCAAGATTCATACCTTCAGACGGCATGCTTTAATTATTGATTAGAAGCCAAGTAACAAGAGTGAGTTATGAGTTGGCCATCCTTCCATCTTCAAACAAAGAAATCACAAGGAAATAAAATTTAAAGAAACCATATGCATCGTTTTATAAGGAAAAAGTTCGAAAGTAAGATTTATTAATTTATTTCCATCTTAGGACATGTCATTAACCGCATTGAAGGTTTATGAATTAAACCTTATTTGCTGCTCATTTTTTTAATGGTATTTGGTTTCAAGCAAGAAGATATTGCATTCATTTCATTTATAATTTTTATTTCAATTATATTGATGTCATTATGAAATCTATTAAATTTATTAAGGATTTCATTAGAATTCATCTTATTTGACTTAAAATATATTTTAAGTTAAAAGTTTTATCCTTTTCCTAACATTGTATATACCATATCAAAATTTACTTTTGAATTGAATTGCATGCATTTTTCAATATGTTATAAATAAAATAATTCATGCACAAATGAATCAAAATCATTGTTTTTGACAAGTTTTCAATCAATAAAATTCATTACAAGAAAATCTTTAGCAATGGAATTTTTGCAATAGATTTAGCAACAGATTTACTATTGGTAAATCGGTATGCAAGTCCTAAAAATATTTGGTAATGAATTTTGAGTTTAGAAATGAAATTAGTAACAAATATTTTAAAGGTTGTCATTAATCTCATAGCTAAATTTCCATTAGAATTTAGCAATGAGCATTAGTAAAGGTTTTTTTGTCCAAAACTTGAATTTGTTTGATGTAATGATGAAATATTTTTAGAAATTATTGACGGAATTTTAAGTATCCATTGCCAAATTCATTGTCAAATAAAACATACCGTTTCACTAAAAGGATTTAGCGATAGATATCTTCATTGTTATCCTAAAAATATATTTAGATCATGATAGTAATCCTTCACTTCTCCTTTTTCCTTTTCCTTCTTCTCTCTTCTGCTACTATAATCACCATCATGCCTTGAATGAGCCTTAATGACCTCTTTATTGCTCACTATTGCTTATCATAGCCTCCTGAATATTCATTAATGTCGTTCTTTGTGTTTACTTGATAACTTTTCCAATTTAAAATTTTCAAATTTTTAAACTTTTTGTTGATTAAAATTAGTTCATGATGATTTGAAAGTGAAATTGATAGTCATTGATAATGATTTTACTAATTTGTTAATTAATTTGAGTTGTTTTATTAATTTATGTGAATTATTTATTTTTTTATTAAAATTAGGTTCTGATGATTTGAAAGTAAAATCGATGATCATTAACAATGATTGTGCTAATTTGTTAATTAATTTAAGTTATTTTATCGATTCATATGAATTATTTGAGCTTTTTATTAATTAAAATTAGCTTTTTAAATATTACAAATTGAAATTGGTTGCTATTGGCAATGATTGCACTAATCTATTGATCAATTTAAGTTATTTTGTTAATTTATATGAATTATTTAGGATTTTTAATTTCTTTTTTAACTAAAATTAAGTTTTATTGATTTGAAAGTAAAATTGATGGCCCTTGATAGTAATTGTGCTAATTTATTATTTAATTTGAATTATTTTGTTGATTGATATGAATTTATGTTAGTTTTAAGGTATTTTTAGTATTATTTAATATATGTAAATTCTTAATAGTTTTAACTTAGCTTTAGTTTTGAGTTAGGAAAGAAATAAGAATTTAAAATTAATGGTAGCTTTAAGTTAATTTTAATTTTAAGTTATTTTTAGTAGGAGTGCTTAACAGATGGATCAGATTGAGTTAGGCTAAAGTATACACGAGCTTAGTCTATTTAAGATTAGTCCATTGAGGCTTGCATCTTTAATGGGTTCATTTTAAGTAGTTTGACCTATTTTTAAAAATGGACTAGATCAATCCACAGGGTTAGCCTACTTTTTGCTTTTTTTTTTTACTTTTTATTATTTGTTGTATATTTTATATTTTTATATTTATTATTTCATTTTTATGTCTTAAAATTTTATTTTTATATTTTTTATGTTCATTAATTTTATTATTTATTTTTATTTTTGTTACATTTAATTATTTTGCATAATTAAGTTTAATTTTTTAACAATTGGATTATGTTTTATAAAGTTATAATGCAAAAATAATTAATAGGTTATTTTCTTTTTTGACATAAATAATAATGGAATAAAAAATTTAAAGAAAAAGTAATGTAGACTCGTTTAGACTTGCAAATCGACCCGACCTATTTGGTTCATAGCTTATCGAATCAAACTCATTTAAACCTATTTTTAACTAGTTTAGTCTCTCCTAATCCAATCTACATAAAGCTCGTAGACCATAAGCTTATTAAGCACTTTTAAGTTTTTAATAGTAATTTTAATTTTAGGTTTGGAATTAAAATTAGTGTTACCTTTAACTTAGTCTTAATTTTGATTTAGAAAAGAAATAGGAATTTAAAATCAATATTAGCTTAAATTAGTTTTAGTTTTAGTTAAGATAGTTTTAATTTTAGTTTCAAGTTAGTCTTAGTATTAGTTTTAATTTTAGGTTAGGAAAGAAATAGGAATGGATCCCTACTGGAGTTTAATTTAACCTTTAATTTTCATTTGTTCTAGGTTATTTTGTCTTCATTCCATTGATGTAGAGATAATATCTTTAGGGATGGCCATGCAATCATCCATCCTAGTGTTAGAACAATGCCATCACTTCCTATGACTCAAAGCACTACACTAGTCACATCACCATCTACCTTTATCACATCAAGACCACTAATTGGTCACCAAGTGCCACCATGCTAATCACTAGGGTAGAAGTTTCATGCTTCACAGCCTTATGCGATAGATTTGAGGTAACATACTTAAGAACCCGACTAAAAGTAACCTACCAACTAAAGTTCTCCTCAACGCTAAATCCTATCTTAGTGGCTTATTTAGGGTGGCCATTGGCTTTGCTATCTAGACACTAAACCCTATCTTAGTGACTCATTTAATGTGGCCATCGGCTTCACTCTAGGGTGGTAAATATATTTGAAAGGTGACTTATAAGTATTGTTTCAACATTTAATTTTGATATTTTTTACAATCACTATATATATGTCATTGATGTATTTAGTTATAAGTTGATTGGTTATTCTACTCATGATCCCATTAAGGATATAAGAAAAGTAATTTAGGCTTACTTCATGGAGTCAACCTTTACCGATAACAATGTCTTTTAAAGGCTTAAATCCTATTAGTTTAGTGATTTGTATGCCAATATAAGTTCAATGATTGCCAATTTTGTATTTATGCTTTAATTTATCAATTTATACTTATTTAACTTCAATTATTCAATACCTACAAATGGAAATCTGAGCTCATGTACCTAATAAAGAAAATTTTTTATCATAAGGCTACAAGGAATTACATATGCATAATGGATTAGACGAAGAAAGACCTACCAAGGAAGCATGAACGGATGCTTGGCCATGTTTTTTATGAACTTAAGAAAAAGTGAGTTGAAAATGCTAAATTTTTTAAAAAAAGCAAAAGGTTAACAAAAAAATAAAGATCTATCACTAGAGAAAGCTTACACACTAGTGGTTCCATCTCTATATGTGAGCATAAGAGAAAAATAGTAAGACATTAACCTTACTTAATTTTAATATGTAATTGTATATGTGTACTATACTAAATTAGCATTATTTTATTCTATAACTTACTTTTATTCTATACATAAATTTTTAGGTGACTAGTCTTAGCTAGATGCCTACTAATTTGAAGTTGTTCTTGTCTACTCAAACTTAAGTAAATAAGGAAGAGAAAAAGCAATTTATGGTCTAAAAATCAGAAAGGACCTAAGATTTAATTACTTCTTTAGATATGCATTACATTATATGTAATCTATTAAAAGTGTTTAACTTTCAAATTTAATTTTGTGAGGCAAGTACTCTAGGATGTTAGAAGAGTCTTCTTCTAAGGCATCAAATGAGGGTGGTAAATGTAACTTAGTAAAGGTTGACAAGATTTTGTTTTGGATGAAAGTAGTTGGTGATTGGAATAAAAAGAGTTATACTTATGGCATGAGATAAGAAGCATGTAAGGTTGTTAGGCTTTCATCAGTTGTGGTTAATTTATCATTACTGGTCAAGCTATAAAAGTTGCATAGCACCATTGAATGATAGAGTATAGAGCTTGCAAAGGCATAAGAGGAAATCACATAAAACAATTAAAGGATGTCAAGCTAATAATAGTAGCTTACTTCCTAATAGATCCATATTAACCAACATGAGTGTTACTTTAGCTAGTTGTTCTAAAAGCCGAAGATAACACCTAATACCTTGCTAAAAGATAAGTCATCAGCTTGACCAAAAGGGTAAGCACTATGGGAACAACTAGTAACAAGATGCTAGGAATTAGCCATATAGGGTTTAAGGCTAATTTTTATAAGTATATACATTAGATATGATTTTTTTTATATTGTATTTCATTAATTTTATAGTTTTTTATGTTAGATAAATAAATATTAACATTTGGTTTTGTTTTATGAAATTTGATTCAAGAAATTTGATTATTGAATGGACATCTGTTTATAAAATTTGATTAATGTAAGGTATTTGTTGCTTGACTTGCTATAAAAACTAGTAGTATATTAGTAGTTCATTCATTCCAAATTAGTAATAGAAGTAACAATGGGTTTTTTTAATAAGAACGCTTCTAATTTTTCAAAAATTTCCAATATAGCGATGAATTTACCAATTGAACCAAGATTTACAAAGGAGTATTTTATCACTAAATAAGAATAGTTAGCAATGGATTCCTTGTTGTTAATTCGCTTAAAAGTTGTTAGTTATAAGTCGCCATGGTTCTAACTTTAGCAATAGATGTATCGACAAATATAAAAATTCATTACTAATTCAATTATTGATGCATGGTTTACTAATGGCTTTCAATCTGTCTTTAAATTCATCGCTAATTAATTTAGTAATGGATTTTTCATTCCTAAGTGGTGAATTTTTAATAATGATTCATTTATAAATGAATTAAAATGATTTTTATTGAAATATAATGAAATTAATTCTTAAATAATTTGATTATAAAAGAACCTAATAATAAAATTCATTGGAATAATTAGTAATGTGATTTAAATTTACAATGTTCCTTTTTGTTAAAATCAAAATAGTGACTAAATTGGTAGTCATTCTTGATATTAGAGGATTAATGAATTTCTTTCCACCTAACAAAGGGTCAATATCTGGATTTTAATTTCTGTCAACTAATAGATAAAATTTACTTTAGATTAGCATGCTTTTTACCTGAAATAACATCTTGTCAGCATTTAAATTTACAATTATGAATTATATAAAACATACTTATGTTATTTTATTTATTAATTTTTAATTAAAGAAAATGCAAATCTTGACTTAGGATTACATAGCTAAATGAAAGTAACCTCCATAAAATTATTCATAATCAAGTTAAAACATTAGTATAAGTCATATGGAGCTTAACCAAAGTGGCACAAGAAGCATTAGAGTAAAGCCAGTTTCTTAATTATTATTTTTTTAGTAATGATAAAAGTAGTGATCTACTAAACACGTACATATACATAAAGTTTTAGGTTTGAATCTTAGACATAATGAAGAGTAAAGTTCCTAAATTAATGTTAAGTACCATTACACCACTCATATACCAACTAATTTCTTAATTAACTTAACAATTTAAAAAATTGATTAACTAACCACTTAATTACTTCTTGAGAGTAATGGAAGGTTTTAAGTTTTCCAATTTCCTTGAAAGAAATACAAGATAAAATAAATTACCTAAATTTTCCTTAAAGATATTGGTTGTATAATATTTTTCATGGAATAAGTCACATTTCGACTATTGCCCCACAAGACTCCATTAGTTATAAAAAACTTTTTAAGATGTATTATCCAAAAAGCTAATAGAAGAGAACTGAAAGCTTGAAAATTACATTAGATATAATATCCAGGAATAGTTGGTAAGGTAGGAGAGTATCTAACACCAAAAGTTTAAAGAAATATGGATTAATATTAGCTAAAGAAACTTAAGATTTTAATCACTTATTAACAATAATGAAGAGAAAAAGAAATATAATCACTAATGTACAACTACCAAATGGAACTTGGCTAACAAAGAGATAACAAATTACTAACTATTTTAGTTTAAGGACTATTATAAACTTTTCCATTATAATAGGGTTAACGTCCTTTTAAAAGCTTTAAAGTCTAATCTAACTAATTATTTCGATCAATGACAATGAATTTTTATGCACCATACCTACTAGAGAAGAAATTGATATAGTGCTGAAGGGTATGCTTGACCTCAAAACACTAACCTTAGATGGCATGATAGCAGTTTTCTATAAGCAGTGTTAGAAAATTGTAAAAGACTAGGTAGTCTAGATAATTCAATAAGTTTTCAGGATACGTCAGATGCTTAGTTCTTTAAATGAATTAATTATTATACTTACACTAAAGAAAAAAGGAGCAAACAATTTCAACTACTTAAGATGAATAAACTTGCGCAACATGGCTTACAATATATTAGTTAGTTGTAAATCAAAGGAGAGAAGTAATAGACAAACTAATCTCTCTAACTCAATTAGTATTTGTATCAAGAAGATGGATGTAGAAAATAACCTTCTAGCTTAAGACATCATTCATACTTTCTTAAAGAAAAAAAGGTAAAAATGCTTGGATAGGAGTCAAACTAGATATATAGAGGGCTTATAATAGAATTGAATAGGAATTCCTTTTTTGGATTTTAGAACTCTATAGTTTTGGGCTTAAATGTGTATGGATATATTAATGTATTACAATAGACTCATTCAAAGTACTACTTAATGGAAGCCTTACACAACACCTTTAACTAATAAGAGAATTAAAGTAAAAGAACCCCTATCACCTTACTTATTCATATTAGTGTCTGAAGTAATGTCAAGGATGTTATTTACAATTTAACCTAAGAATATAACACATGAAGTCAAGATATTTAAAAATAGCCTACCTACCTCCCATTTAATGTTTTTCAATAATATCATTGTTTTCATAAAGGTAAATATCCATGAGACTAAAATGCTTTACTCAATTTTAGGGAATTATGAATCATGGATGGGTCAGAAGATTAATGTGACAAAATCTAGTATCATTTTCTAAAAGAAATGTTAAAACCAACGTATAAGCAAAGCACTTTCAAGTTTATAAGTGTGGATTGAATCCAAAATAATGCTAGATATCTTAGGATCTTTTTATATCTTTCCTACTTAAAATCATGAGACTTTTACTACTTAATTGATAAGATTTAAGCAAGGTTAGAAGTTGGAAGAGAAATGATATGTCATTGATAGGTCAAATGACTATAATCTAAATAGTATTATGATAACTGCCTATTTATCCATTGTCCACTTTAGAGGTTCTTATTTCAATGTGTGAAGAATTAGACATGGTATGTTGGCATTTTTAGTAGGATGTGAATTTAGGGAAAAAACTCATTTTTTCAACCTAAAAGCATGGTGCGATCTTTATATGCTTAAAAAATGATAGTTTTGGTTTTACATGCTTCCATCATTTAAACACGATTATGCTAGCTAAACTTACTTAAAAATTTGATATAGAGTTAAACAAACATTAGGTTAAATATTTTCTTGCAAAATATGTTAAGAATAATATTTGGTGAAACATAAATATATGTGATTCTTAGGTATAGCAGGGAGTCTAGGCTGGAAAGAAAATTACTGTAAAAGGAAGATGCTTTATGATTAGCAAGTTAAAGCTTTGATAAACTCATGGGTTCTTAATTGCAAGAATTTTATTCCTACATTAAAGCTTGAAGTAAATCCCTAATAATGAAATTAAAGTTGCTAATTTAATATAAGAAAATCAAAAGGTTTAGAAGCACAATTTAATTTTGGAATTATTCTATCTTGATGACTCATTCAAAATATTAAGGTTACAAATTCAAAAAATTGTAATGGTCAATTAGTATAGGGATTAATCAGGAATAGTCAGCTTATATCAAAATCGGTATGTCACTTTATCATACATCATCTATTTCCTTAAAAAGTAGCTAAGATGTTGTGTTACCTATGGAATTCACCAATGTAGCAATGTTATAAGCTTGCTCTATAAAGGTTTATTTACAAAGTTCTCCTCACTTAATCCAAAATAGGAACTCTCATTAGCACTAGTAATGTTTTTTTGTCCTTTATACATAACATCAACTAAAAAAGAAGTCTATTTGCTTCAATTATATTTGCTTACAAGGATCATTTAGTTCTAAATAAAAAACATACATAATGAGGAGTTATAAGCATCTTTGTTGGAAAAATTCTTTTAAGCTTTACTATATGGTTCACACCATCTCAGAATAATTGGTAACAAGAAACTTGATGTAATTTTTATTATTTAAAAGGGTGATCATGAGAAAAATTTAGGATTGCCAAAATTCTATGGTTTACAGAGGTAGAATTGTAGACTAAAAAAATCTTGATAGTGAAAATGGAGTGGGAATTTGTTATTGAAAAAAAAAACTTAGGGCAATGAAGTTGCAACTAAGAAGGAAAGGATATTGGTCCATCAACTTATAGACTTCCTATCTTCTACCTCATGGAAACCACCTTTAGTAAGCATTATAAAATTAAATGTTGATACTTATTAGGTCGAAGGATAGGCATCTTGTGTAATTCTAGCTTGAAGTAATGAAAGAAGTGTGTTAGGCCAATAGTATGATAATTATGAATATTCATCTACATTATCTATTGAACTTGCTAATTATCCATAATGTCATCCCTTGTGGCATATAATTTTGTGAAGAAAAATATCTACATGAAAAATAATGGTTAGGTGGTTGTGGAATCATGACTAGGAATTATATTTTTTCCATGGAAAGCTTTATCTATTTCAAAATGGTTAAGAATTTGTTATGAATTTCTAAGAATATTGATCTTTTATGCTATCCTTATAATTATAATGTTGCTACTAATCAAGCATCCAAATGAGTAGCTCACTAAATGAGTAGCTTAGTCCTTTAGGAATGTTATAGGGCATTTATCCTAGCTTCCTTTAATTTGGACACCTTTATCCGTTTAGGATATTCTGCCTAGTGCTCTGTAATCAATTTCTATTTTTCTATAAATATTATATCATTAGCTAAAAAGAAATATCATATTTTTCTTGAATATATCTTTTACATCATATTAGTACACAAGCATCTAATTTATACATCAAATTCATATATGAAAAATAGGTGTTGTACCAGGCTTCCCCTAAAATTATAGTTAATTGATATAAACAAACTTTTAGAGAAATTCTAATATGATCAAGTACTTTTGTGAGATCAATTTGATAATATACTTTTAAAGATATTATTGTCAAATATAGAAGAAAAGTTAAATCCATTGCAACTTTAGAGATTAACTTAAAATACATTTTATTTCTAGTAAACCACATTACGCAATTCCAAAGCCAAAAGAAAGCTCTAAAATTTTACATGATTTTACAACTAATACATTAATTGCCATATCTATCTATCAATTAATGTGAATCTTATAAAAATGTTATGATTTTATGCATTTCAATGATTAAATATAATAATTGTATTGATCCAAATTATCTAAGTAACTTCATAGGGTGGAGGACCAAAGTAAGATTTAAGGTTTTATAAAGGGAATTGGAGAGAAATGGAAATTGATTTTGGAAACAAATAAGAAGGTGAGTTAATGAGGAAAAAATAAGATTTTCTTTATTTATAGTGCTAGATTATTGAAATTGGTTCAACAAAAAAAATTGATATCTAATATTTAGGCTTTAGGCATTAGTTCATTTGTGGAAATTGACATTAAAAGGTAAAGCACATTAATTTTTCTAAAAACTATTATTTACTTCATATTTATAAAAATAACATTGGTTCGTGCCTTTAAATGAAGATTATTTTAAGAATCGACATCTAAAGTCTCATAGAAAAAGTATAATGATTTTTTAAAAAAAACAATGTCTAAAGTTTTTCTCTTTTTAACAAAAAAAAATGTCATAATTCCCATAACTTTAGACAACAATTATCTTGGGAACTAATATCTAAAGTTTTGACTTAGAAAATTGTTATTTTAAAAACAAATGTTTAAAGTATCACAAGAATAAGTACATTGATCTTTTCAAGAACCAATATCTAAAGTTTTTCTCGTGTTTACATAAATATCATTCAGTCTAAAGATTTTATATATTAGTTATTTTAAGCATTGATGTCTAAAGTATCATAGTGAATAAACATGTTGGTGTTTTCTCAAAATTGACATTTTAATTTTTTTTCATATTTTAAAAAATGTCAACGCTTTAACATACATATTGATATTCTTTTTATTTGTACTTATATTAGATGTGTTATTTCTAATTTTTGTAGTAGTGTATATAACATAGACATTATGTATGAAAAAATGATGAAAAAATTTAACATATTATAATATTGTGATTTTTGTTTAAAAACTTCATGAAAAAATTATATAAAATAGTTAATTAAAGGGTAATGGTTATTAATTCTGATTTTTGTAAAGTCTCAAGGCTGATTTCTTACTTTCCAAAATTGAAAAGGATTAAATCCCATTGCTCCAAAGTTAAAGTGGAGATTTTGCATTTTTCCCCTTCAATTTTTATGGTTTTGCTAACTCTAACCTTAAGGGCCATACTTAAAAATCAATAAATACCTTTCATTTACTATTATTTTCAATTTTTCAAGAGAATATTATGGAATAATACTAATTAAGAATAATTGTAGTATATTTATAATGTATTTAAAAGTCAAATTATTAATAAATACTAGTCATAAGTTCTTCTTGAATATTGAAAATAATAATAAAAAAGGGATATTTATTGAATCTTAAATATAGCTCGTAAAGCTATAGTTAGCATTTGCCTAATTTTTAACATTGGCAATAATGAGGTTTCATTAAAAAAAGTTATTTAATTATCTCTAAATACATAAGAATTAGGTAATTAAATTAATCAAAGTAATGCAATAACATACAACTAATTTATCCTAAAAAAATACCAAATTCTAAAGGAAAAAAATTATAGATGATAAATGATCCATTATAATGAAAAATTGCAAGATGATATGCATAAAAGCTCTCAATTATAATCTTACAACTCCCTCGCCACTATTTTGACATCTCTTCCAAACTTCTAGGATTCCTATATAACACATCATATCTCTGTCAAAACTTAAACTCTCAGCCAATACAAATTATTCATAACTAGAAAAAAATATTTATTTGATAAGAAATCTTTATTCTAATATAATATAAAATCCTAATTTGAATAGAAAAATAAATTACAATAGGAAATAGTCACCACTTATTAACAATTAGAATTTTGATTGAACTTAACTATCTCTATCTCAACACAAATTTTATTATTTTTATTAATTTTTGTACAATTAAATTAATTAGAGTAACACAAGAATAGATGAATAATTTAGCATGGAAAAATCCTAAACTCAAGAGAAAAATCATGAATAAGAAAAAAGCCACTATAATGAAAATATTATAAGATAATGCATGCAACCATAATCTTATGACTTTTTAACCACTATCCTTACATCTCTCCTATACCTTTATGAAGGTTTCCATATAATCTTTATTAATATTTACATCACATCTCTCCCATACCTTAAACTCTTGGCCAATATATATATATATATATATATATATATATATATATATATATATGTATATATATATAGTCTAGAAATACTTATTTGATAAGAAATCTCAATTTTACTATAATTTAAAAACATAACTTAAATAAAAAGATAAACCACAATAAAAAAATTACTAATTGTTGATAATTATAATTTTGATCAAACTTAACAATCTCCACCTTGACACAAATTTTATTATTCTCATATATTTTTATTCAATTAAATTAATTAAAGTAATGCAACAAAACATGAATAATTAACATGGAAAAATCCCAAGTTATTGAACAAAATATGGATGAGAAAAGATCCACTATAATGAGAATGAATTAAAAGCTTATTTTAGTTCCTATAAGATTAAGTTTTTATCAATTTAGTCCCTTATTTAAAATTTGTATCGATTTAGTTTCTAAAGATCAACTTTGTCTCAAATTTTAATTCTTTTGTTAGAAGTATATAGAAAAACTTAAAAGGTTAGCTAGTGTGGTTCTGTTAACTCTTATAAGGCTTGTTAAATGTTGACTAATGCTAACAAGGGGTGGAAATTAGGTGGTTAAGAGTGGTTATAGATCATAAACTAACCGCCTATCTAAAATTAGACATGTAACCACCTACAAAAGCCATATCATCCACTTAGACCCTAGCCTCATAGTTATTTACAAGTACCTATAGATATGGGTAGGTTTAAGTAAAAAAAGTTAAACTTAGTTAGAAGTTCAACCCTATAAAAGCTTTGCCACAAGTTCTCAGGATATAAACAATCAAACAAACAAAATTAAAGTTAAAAAATGAAATGAGAGAGAGAGATTTATTAATTATTAGGATGTGAGATCCATCGTGTATGTAATAATAGACAAAGATTAGAGTGAGGACCATCTGGAGTAGCATTCCTTGCTTAATCAATTTAGTTGTTTAGTTTGGAGGTAACATTTGATATTCCACTACACATTCACTAATGTTTGAGGTGGGCAATAAAATATTATGATCCTTAACATATAGTATTAAAGGATTACCATTATCAAGGAATTTTAACATCTAGGTTCTATCGAGGATTTAGAGTTTTATACATAATTTACAAGACAATTCAATAAGTAAACACAATAAGCACGAGAAATCATAAATAGTACATGAAAATTAATGTATTTTAAAGTGTCTGCAAACAGGTTGTGGTTAAAATTGAATAGTAAGTTTCAACACATGCTCACCCGCATACTTGTAATCTTCTTTTAAATTTCACCCACTTTATCCATTATAGTATTTAATCCATTCTAAACTAAATAATTATGGATTTCAGTGGGTGATTTATAGTTATTAGACCCAAAACTTTCAGCCCTAGTTTCTATTAATTTCATCCTTTACTAATGCTAAGTGGTTTCAATTTGATCCCTAAGGATTAACTCCATATTAAAATTTAATCCTTTATTCATTAAGGAAAGGAAATGGTTGAGCTAAGCTGAATTGGCACCATTAGTTCCTTCTCTATAATTTTAGCAATAATTTATAGATTAGGAATGCTTTCAATTACAAAAATCTTACTTCCAAATATAGATTATGTGAAACATAAAATTCTTTTGAATAATATCAATAGAATTTCCTTTATAAAATTTGAAATAATTAAAATATATATTTATAAGAATTATAAAATGATTCTTATAGGAACTTCAAAAAACAATTTGATTCAAAAACTTATAAATTTTAATATGCTTGTTTTAAGTGTTCTAAATTATTAAAGTATCTTAGTAATTATTATTAAAAACATAAAAATTCAATGTTTATGTTCAAGAGATTTAGTTATTGATTTTAAATGCTAAATAACAGCTTCATTTTATTTTATAAAAAATCTAAATTTTAAGTTTTATGAAATGATATTATGAATTTATTACATTATTTATTTAAAATATATTAGATGAAATATGGTTTTGAAGTACAATTTGGATGAAAATCAATTTAAAAATAGATACAATATATATGGTTAATTTAAATGCTTAAAGTATTATTATATTAACTATCAAATAATTATTTAGCCTAACTTATAACAAATATCTTTGTCTTAAGCATATTAAATAATATTAAAATTTTATTTAAGAAGATTTTATAATCCATCAAAGCATATTTACTTTATTTTTGTTGAAACATATATTTAAAAAAAATTCTAAAATATATTTATGAATGTCACAAAATCCTATTTAATTAAATTATAAAATTTATAAAAATATGTTTAAAGCTATATTATAATCCTCTTAGCTACATATTGTATATTAGATAAACATTTATTTTAATAACAACTATTAATTTATTACACAATGCAAAAAGATTTGTCAAGCTAATTCATTTTAATATCAACTATTGGGTAAATTTTTTTTGTATTTCAAAGTATTCTTACTCTATAAATTACCATTGAAAATATAAAGAAAGAATTAACGGTACTAACTCATCTTAACCATTAAGTATTTCAATTTCCTAATGAACAAAGGACTAAATTTTGAGATGGAACTAATCTTTAAGAACCAAATTGATACCTATCAACATTAGTGAGAAATGTAATTAATAAAAATTCCATCTTATAATGAGCAAAATTTAAATTTATTCTTTTAGTATGAGAGGTTAACATGACTTTTTTCAGCATCAATCAACATTTAACTGGCCATGTAGGAACTAACGACATCACGTTAGCTAACTCGTTAAGTTTTTTAGTCTGCTTATAATGGAGGAACAAAAATCTGAGACAAAGCTAATCTCTAACAACTAAATTGAAATAAACTTCTAATGATGGATGAAATTAATAGAAAACTTAATTTTACAAGAATTAATATAGATTTTTAGTCATGAAAATATTACAAGATAATGTGCATGAAAACTTTTAATCATAACCCTATATTTTTCTAACCACTATCCTTAAATATCTTCCAAAACTCTATAAAAGTTCTTATATAACCTCCATATAAGCATTCACATAATATGTCTTTCATACTTTAGACTCTTGACAAATACAAATATTTATAATTCATAAATATTTATTTGATAACGAATCTCAATCCTACCATAATATAAAAACTTAAATAAAAGATAAATTGCAATATGAAACAACCATTGATTAACAATGATTAGAATTTTAGTAAAATTCAATGATTTTCACCTTGACATAAATTCTACCATTTTCATAAATCTTCACTTAAGTGAATTAATTAGACTAGTGCAACAACACAAGAATAATTTAACATGGACAAATCCTAAACTCTAGGGAAAAAATTAAGAATAAGAAAATATTCATTATCATAAAATATCACAAGATAATGCAGGTGAAATTTCTTGATTATAATTCCACAATTTTTTAATCACTATTCATACTCATCTCCCAAACCTCTATGTGAATTCTCACATAACATTCATGTGCATTCACATTACATCTTTATCATACCTTAAATCCTTAATTAATATAAATATTTATATCTTAGAAATTCTTGTTTGATAAAGAATCTTAATTCTATTGTAATGTAAAAATTTAACTTGACTAGAAAGATAAATCATAATTAAAAAATAGTCATTAATTGATAATAATATAATTTGGTTCAAACTTGATGGAAAAATTTATCATTAATTTTGAGAAATTTATTGCTAATTATTTTAACAATGAAATTAGTTATGTGTGGATAATGCTATTTTAATAAAAGAATGTTATATATATTAAAAATTGGATCCAAAATTGAGTTTTAATTCTTTTATATCTATTGAATTAAATTTTATAAATTTATCCTACTAATAATTATTTATAAGTCTTAATTTATATTTAAAATTTAATTTTAAATTTAATTTTCAGTGTATATAGCTGCTTCTTTTTTTTTTTTTATGTTATTCGTCTTCCCCTGCTGAGCTCCTATCCAATGCCTTCTTTGGCGCGTGAAAAAACATTTAAAGAGGGGTAACTTGAAGAGCGCATGCCGGGATTGGACTAATCACTAATTACCCGTAGATTAATCACGCGACAGAAAGATGGAAGCCATAAAGAGAAAGAAATATATGAAAGTAAAAAGAAGGGCCATCAATCCACTTTGCCTTTTATGATAAACTCTTTCCCTTCAAATTAGGGTCACTTCAAAACTTGATCAGTTCAAGATCATTAATATGACCCCGAAACTGTAAAAGTAGCCAGCATACTCGGTTTAAATTTAGTCAATCTTATTTGTTAAATATTTTATTCAATTTATGTTAAATATTGTATAAATAAATAAAATTGAGTAAATATTTTATCAAATTTATTCAATTTCACTTATTATATAATTAATAAATTTTGATTTAAGTTGTT
The DNA here is from genome assembly GCA_020226215.1 of Sindora glabra. Taxonomy (NCBI): domain Eukaryota; kingdom Viridiplantae; phylum Streptophyta; class Magnoliopsida; order Fabales; family Fabaceae; genus Sindora; species Sindora glabra. The sequence goes on from CM035230.1 coordinate 35,470,113, forward strand.
TTTATTAACTTACAACTTGTTCATATGATTTCAAATCCAAAATGAGTAAATTTAAACAAATTAATACACATAAAGGGATTTTGATTACACAAACATTTGAAAAAGTTCCTAGGTATAAAAAAATAAATTTTACGTAAAAGTTGTATGCTTCTCGCACCCTTGCATTATTCACTGTTATGCGTGTTCCGCTGATTTTGAGGAGGTCAGATACAATATTTCTTTTAATTTTAGGATAATTGGATTTTCTCTCTTTTTATTTTAAAAGTTTATAAATCAACTCTCTTAAATTTATAAAATTTAAAATTAATTCCCATTATAATCTCAGTTAACTATATTTTTAGCAACTCATATGATTTTTTATGAACTTTTTAAATAAAAATTATAATGTTATAGAATATTGATTGATTTTGATATTTTTTTCGTATAATCCCACAACTCAATTTTTATTACATAATTAAGGTCCTATATATCTAATTTAATCCAATCAATTATATAACATAAAAATTATTTGTGCAAAAATAATAAAATAAACTAAGATACTATAATATAATTATTTATTATTTAAAAAGACCATAATGAATTATATTTGATAAATTGATAAATCAAGTTGATAGTGTGTGTATCAATTTTAAATTTTATATAATTAAGAAGGCGATTCCTAAAATTTTAAAGTTATTGGAGTAAAGTCTAATTACTCCAGTATTGAATAGAGTATTTTGCATTTTTAATAAGGGGAAAGGTAGTAATCCCTTGGTCATCAATGGAGTATTTTGCATTTTTGATAAGGGGAAAGGTAGTATTCCCTTGTTCATCCATTCCCTTTCCCTGCCTTTTATACTTTCTCAATAGTGTTTCCCTTTCATTCCTTACTTACTTCTAAATATAGCACAAATGAGAAAGTATTTTTGTAAAAGCAAAACGCTAATGATATATTTAAGAGTTAGGATGAAAATAAATAGAAAGATAATGAAAGAAAATGAAATAAAAGAAAAGGAAAGTGGAAGGATGATTAATGGTATGTTTGGATGAAACAGAACAAAAAACAAGAGGAAAGGGAAGGTTATTGACTAACCTTTTTCATGTCTGAGAATTCTAATAATGTAGGATAAGATATTAGAAGTTTAGGATTAATATTTTAATATCTTTTATCAACTTTTACCATTAAAAATTTTGTATTTTTTAAATTCAAATTTTTTTTAAACATTCAAATAAAAAAAAAAGAAAATTTCTCTTTAACCATCAATCCCCCTCTTTTACCTTCTATTCCATCATTTTTTATTGTATTCCCCACTTTTCTATTCTTAATTTACAAACATATACGGTTAGAGAGAACTTTTCTTTTCCTTATTGAATACTTAAAAAATACTTCAAATTGGAGGAAACTGATGGAAGATGTTGCAACATTTTGAAGGACAAATGATAAATATCAAATATCTTTTTCTCCTTAATCAAAAATTACAAATAAAAAAAATTATGACATAATAATTTTTTTATCATTCTCTTTCGAACAAAGAGAGCATAACAGCATGCATAAGATGGAAAGCAAATGAAGAGCATTCTCCTTGGATAGATAGGGCACGTGAAGGAGAGAAGAAAGCAAAAGATAAAAATGGCTCTTTGGTGCCCTCTTTCGGCAGCTGCTTCTCGTTCTTCTTTCTCTCTTCGTTGGCCTTTGGGGGCCCCGAGTTTCATTCACTTCTCTCAAGGTTCATTCAATTCATTCCTCTCTCTTTTTCTTCTGTTCTAACTTCTTAACTTGTAAGCGTGTGTGTGAAAGTGAAAGTACCCTCTTTTTTTCCAAAGCATATGACCCATTAATCTCTTTCCTTAATTCACCATCTCACAAAGTGTTAATGATGCATTTCAAAAGCAATCACCCTCTCCTCCTTTCTTTTGTACTATCTAACTGTGTTTAAAGTGATCTTGCTTCCTCATCTTTGGTTTAATAGTCTTTGTTTAGTAATATTTATATTCTTCTTTGCAAGCCATTATTATTGCACCAACAGAAAATATAATCATATTATAAACCCACATTTCTTAGTGCTTGCCGTCCTTTTAGAAATGGGTAATTAAATTAATGTACATGTTTTCAACATAAATTACACTTCTTTATGTTGAAATTTAACTTGTCATTTTAATTTATATTTTAGAAAATATTCGTTAATCTCTATTATTTTCCTGTCATACAAGTGTAAATGCATGTTTAAAACATATGAATAAGACAAATAACGGAACAAATGATATTTCACAAAATAGAAGAAATATCAGTATAATTAAAATAAACTAAAATATAGATAAAAGTACCTTCTAATATGTAGTGAATGAAATTCAAACTTCTACGCAAAAACTTTAGCCTAATTGTTAAACTCATTTAAATTGTAGTACTCTCTTCTTTCTTGCACTCTCATTTGTTGGCATTGTCGTTGGAAGGCATTTGTTAACCCCAAAAAGTGTACATTTAACCTAGTGTGCATCCCAATCCCCAACCCACCCCCATTGTGGGTTCAATGTTTAATAGATAATTAGATTCTCTTAAAATTCATTTTTGTTGGTTCATGATCAATGATTATTTGGTAGTCCCCCTTAATTAAGTATACAACACAATCAATCAATTAAAATTAAAGAGGCAAAAGCAATTTATTTTTGTTTAATCAGAAAGGGCAAAAGTACATTCCATTATAGTATATTTAAATTAAATTAAATTTGTGTTGCTTCATGAGTAGCTTATCTAAGCTTTAATTAATTTCCACCGACCAAAACTCATCTCGGTACATGCATGCATCACAAAAGAGCTTTACCACCAAATTGCAGCTGTTTTGTCCTTCCATGCATACTCATCTAATTAACTATGGGCTCTTTCTAAAAACAATAATTAATACTTTCCTTTATTTTAGTGGCAGTCTTATTAATAGCCTTCAAAGTTGTGGGGATCCTTTCTTTTATCTATATTCTCTTACCCTAAGATCATACCTTGTCATGACAAATTATATATCTTAATAAATAACTATATCTCACGGCTACTGTATTCTAAATAATACAGTGACATTTAATATTACTTTAATTTCTTTGTAACATTCTAGACTTGAATTCAAGATGTAATGTGTATATCAAATTATTTTTCACTCTTATTTTTACAAAAAATAAGTATATCTGAATTGTATAAAAAAATACTTTTACGTTAATTTTTAATACATTTGATTTACATAATTTTATATTATTTATTGTAAAATTACGAGAAAACATATATCTGACCTAAAACAAATAGAGGTGATTATAGTATTGTTGTAATTAAATATGAAATCTAAATTTAATCAAGAAAAAAGTCTCAATCTTAAAAGGGTGTGGCTTTCAAGTTTCAACGAGTGTTATTGTTAATTATATAGATGCATAAAGAGCAACCAACTCGACTGCTCGAGATTAATACGGGGACTCTTTTAAAATAGGTCAAAACTTAACTCTACTTTCGTAGTCTAATTTTTTTTTTATATTTTTTTATAAATTTTTATAGTTTATTGTTAAAATCGCGATAATGAGATTTGAACCCTTCAATTTTTTTGGTACACATTATCAGGAAAGAAAAGGCATAAATATTGTTTGTGTGAATGCATTATGTCTTTCTTTCTCATAAATTATAAAAATAAACGATGTCTAACTCATAATAAATATATATGTTTAACAGTATTCTATTAATCTTTTAACATGTAAAATATACTTTAAAAAGTATAGTGCAACGTTAAATTCATTAACAAGAAAACTAATAAATAAAAAAATTCATCTTACATTTTAAACAAGTTAAATTTTTAACATCAAGTATAATTAAAGATATTTGTCAACCAGGGCCCTTAGGCACTGGCGCTAATTTAAAGGTATTAAAAATATTAAATTTTTATAAATTTATGTATATTTAAAAAAGATTTAAAATTTTTATTTACATTATTTTAAAATTTTATATTAAAGTAAAGATGAATTTAATAAAAGTATATAAATTTTAAAAAATTATATCTTCCACGTCAACTAAATAAATAATTTCTTTTTGGTACAAACATTTGAAAATTTTTCCAAATGTGCACATATTCCTAGCATATTGGTAACAGCCCGAATGCGGTGGGAGAGATTCCGCGTTTATGACTTTTTCAAAGAAATTAAAACATGATGATGAAGCAAGATGGTTTCTTTTAATAACTAATATTGATTGATATTGATTTTCATGGAAAATTGTGTGCCTTCACACGACTTTCATGTGCTTTGTGTGAAATAGTAAATCTAATCATTAAGGGTTTATTTTTAAAATAACTCATTTGGATTAAAATAACTTCAATTCATTTATAAATAAATTTTATTATTAAAAAGTTTTATTAAAATTAAAAATATTAATTTATTTACAAATAAATTATTTTATTTGAAATATATTAAAAAATAAATAAAATTTAATTAAAAATAAGTTTTGATGATATTATGATAAATATGATATTAGAAAGAGAATAAATCTTTTACATAATATATATTTTAGATCAAATGAAATGAATGATACTAAAATTTTTGTTAAATTTAATAGATATCATAAAAATATAAATATAATTAAAATTAAAATTATAAATGAAATAAAATATCTTTTATTTAAATTCAAATATTATTTTAAAATAAATTTTTTTATTATTATGAGAAAGATTTGGTAAGATTTTGGGCACTAAAAGTCCAGTTAAGGCCGTTTGGTGGGACTGACAACAATTAATATATGTGGAAATCAAATTCAAATTTGGCATGTTTGATCACCATGACAAAACAATGCATCTCAGTTTCTAACTAGTTCTGTCAATGCAAACCTAACGTGGATTGGAATTCAAGTAATCTCCCATCCCCTCTTTCATATATTTTGAGTAAAATATCCGGAATTCAGAAAGTTATACAAATATAAGTATTCTTTGGAATTTCAAAATAAATATAAACCTCCTTACAACTAATTTTATAGCAAAAGCTAGCGCTAAGTCGATCGTAAAAGTCCAGTTAAGAAATTTTTCATTTTAATCATCAGAACATAACAAAATTAGATGTTAAAAGGATTATTTTATGATCAAACTACCTTCCCTTGTTTATATTTGTTCTCGTACTCATTTTATTCAAAATTTTCAAGTATTTATCAAGTATGTCTTTAATAGGAACTTTTGTTTGGTACTTATTTTAATATTTAAAATAAAATACTTATTTTAAATCTTTGAAATTATCATTAAGTGAAGGATTTAGTTTTTCAAATTTTAATATATATAATTTTGTAATTTATTTAATGCACTTATCTTATGGCATTGAATATTTTTTAACCATTTATTGTGAGCTACCTTTTCAAGTGCTTTTACACTATACTATTTATTGGTGTTTTATGCTTAAATGTCTAGAAAATAATTACATTTTAAATATTAAAATGATAATTTTATAAGAAGCTTAATTTTTTAAGAGGTCTTATTGTCAGATTATTTTTAATGTATTGAAATTTATTTTTTATTTTAATTCATTTATTTTAATATTTAAAAAAATAATTTGATTATAAAAATACTCAATCTCTTAAAAGATTGAGCTTCTCATAAAATTACTACTCCAAATTCTTTGTGTACGGATGATAAAAGGAAAGAGATGGAGGCATAAATATAATTAATAAGAATCAAGCGATTCGATGTTATAATAAACAAAAATAAGAACTTCACATTTGCTTGAAAGGCAGACAATAAAAAAGCCTTTTAAGACTAATATCAATATACAACTAGTAGTATGGAAGTATACGAGAACTCATGGGTAAGGGCATTTTGGTGAAGTTAGGACATGCAAGTTATGCTAAGCTATGGACTCATTGTCTTGCTATGGCTAAATTAATGAGATGTGTTTATATGGTTGAAATGGTGGTTAGGTGTATTTAATGTCGATCAAGGGTTTGTAGAAAGTTTAGGAGAAGTTTAAGGTTTTACAAGATGCTTTGCTAGCTGAATCATACCTAGGGTAGTATGGTTACTCTTTTAAGTAAGCTTTAAGTTGAAAGAGTGGAATGTAGGTTTGGGGTTTTGCATCTTTTTCACAAAAAGGGAAAGTTTGAAGTGATAGGTTAATGAGTCCAATTAAATACGCATGCAAGTTGCACCATGCTTATCAAATTATCACATTTTCACTTTAAAGTTATATTTAGACATCACTCTTAAAATTTTATACCTGCACAAAGCATTAAAGGTTTAGATATAGAAGCGTTATTTTAACACTTTAGAATCATATCAGACAAGATCTTACTTCAATCTAACCAATCTCTTTCACCAAGAATTCCTATTAGCTGGTAGAGGTAGGATTTGTCATACTCCAAAGCATTGTTTTGAAATCTGGATTGGCTCAAGTAGTTCAATTAGTCAGACTAGCACCTAGGCTAAAAAATGGACCAAATTTGCCTTTAGACCAGGTCTAGCGAAAAACTTGGGTTAGCCTGATCTAACTTGGTAAATACCAAGGTTGAATCAGTAAACCAATCAACCTGTTCACCAATTCCATTTTTTTTTAACAAAATGATAGAGTTTAACTCTAATCCAACTTAAAAGCCCAATGTAAAAAGAAAAAAAAAACTAAGGAAGTCTTAAGACTCTTAACTAAGAATGTATAATGCAAAAAGAAAAAAATTATTGAAAACTAATTTATCCTATATGTATAGCAAGAATGCAAGATAAATAAAACATATACTTTAAGATGTTGAATTTAAATGGTCAACAATTATAGTTTTTCTTTTTAAAAATTTTTAAATTTTTTATTGCTTAAAAATAAAAAAATTAAAATTTTCTTGTAAAAATGGATTAACAAAGTTTTGAAATTCTTGAATTTATACAAGAATTTTAAAAGAAAAAATATTTCTTAATTCTTAATAAATTATATGGATCAAAATTAATAATTTTTGTTATAAATTAATATTTTTATCATTTGAAATAATTACTAAATGAAAAGAGTTAAAACTTATGTGAAAGTAATTTGAATTAGAGAAAATAATATTTGTCATTTACTTTTTGATTGAATTAAAATTGTGTTGGATGATTATTATAATTATAATAAAATCAATATTTATTTATTATTATAGAAACATAGTAATAAAGTACACACATATATGTAGTACATAATTTATTATATATAAAAAATATAATAATCGGTTTGACCAGTTAAACCGATTTGATCTTGACCTACTCGCCTTGTTAGGTCAATGATGAATCAATGGCTAGGCTAAATTTTAAAACACTGCTTCAAAGATATGCAATTTATTATCAAGATTGCACTTTCCAGCTAAAGTAGAGTGGTATTTGATGACTAATGCTAAAAAACTTCTTGCCTTTGTATAGATCCAAACCTTGGCATAAAATAGGCATGGAAAGGGTGTAGCTTGAAATTCCATAGAAGGTTATCCTTTTAAAGGATCACTTGTTAGGTTTGTTAGACCCTTTTGGTGCACGATAGAAATGGTCTTATTCCACCTTGATGCCACAATTAAGTGATGAGAATGAGACACATTTCATCTTGATATCACGATTTTAAATGTAAATAATACAATGAGAGTACAATGTACTTTGTCTTGATATCTTGAGTATAATAAAAATTGTGCAATCAAGGCATTCTTATTCCACTTTAATATCATGCTTGTGATAGGAACAAGGCTTCCTTACCTTAATGCCACGATATTGATTCATTGGGTGAGGGAATTGTGACCACCTTTGCATATGAAATGGTTTAGCTTAACATTCCATTGACACTTCTACATGCATCGTGTGGCTCTTTCTTATAGGTGTGCATAGTGGGTCAAATTTGCATAGTCATGGAAATAGGCATTGTCGTATTAGAAAAGGAGGCACCTATAGGAAAAGATAAATCAAAGCATTGTGATACTACTTCTATATGTGTTTAACCTTTTTCTTGCTAGGTTATGATGCTTTATCTCTGTCATATCTCTAAGTTAGTTATGCTTTGTGACCTAAAGCATACCTCTAGGAAAAACTCATTTCTTTTATAAAGGTACGCATAAATGATAATGCTTTTGCACCAAATTGTACTTCTACAAATAAGATATGTGTGCTCGCATTTGATAGCAAATCCATGTAAGCTTATCTAAATAACCTATTTAGTGACTTCATGTTCCCAAAGGACTGTAATAAGCTTTTCCTCCTTAAAATCCTTTTGATTTTATACCCCATGTCTTTATGGCTTTTATGAATCTTATGCTTTTCCACAATCCCCATCACCTTATTATCATAACTCACCTAACCATAAGCAATATGGATCTCATTACCGATTTCCATAACCTATTTAATCTTAATTTGGTATCATCACATTATTACTAATAAATTAATTTAATTCAATTACTTTGCATCATAAACAAAGGAAATATTTATATAACAACAAGTTACTGTATATATAAAATACCTACATTTATCTACAAAACCCATTGTTCCCTTCCATTTGGCTTTTTGACACACGTTATAACATACAAAAATTAGATATTACTAGTTAATAACAAAAAAAATTGCAATATAGGGTAACAACTAAGTCAAAGCCCTAGTGACCCACTTAATATTATCCTTTCACAATGATTTACTAATTATGATTATAAAAAAAATGCAAATGGAATATAGAATAGAATGCATATAGAATGTAGATAATGTTGAATAAAATGCAAACAAGCCATGATACAAATAATATGTAACTAAATAAGGGTGGTTTGATTTGAAATTTAAACAAAATACGTTATTAAAAATAGAATACAAAAATCAAATAGAAAGATAGAAAAATAATATAGCAAAATAATTGAGAGCTCTTTGGTGGATTAATCATAAATCACAAAATATTTGATTATTTTAATTAATTTTTAACCTTAAATTATCCAAAACCCTCTAATAATTCACAAATTGTATGCTAGATAATCATATAAAATTTGATCAATTAAGACTAGCAGAATTAAGCAACTACTATAATCCATAAAGTTAGATCAAAATTAATTTAAAAATAGAATTTAGCTAAATTGAAAGATTAAATTAAAAGTATCTAATTTAATCTTTCAACCCTTTGCCCCCATATGAAAAGTACTAAGTAACTAACTATAATTCAATATAAAAATAGATAAATATAAAAAATCATAAGGTTAAATACAAATTATACTAAATCAACATTTAACACAAGTAATTTTAAGTAATCAACATAAAGAATAAAAGAAAGAGAAAAATCAATTAGAGAAATTTAATATTACTACTTAGAATATCATAATCCAAATAGAGATAAGCTTCAAATTCCTTGAATAAATAAAAAACTTAGCCTTCCATGGCTTAAAAATAAGAAACTTGGGAAAAAGGAAGTTATTGTCTAGAATTTAGTAAAAAATGTTATTTTGCCTTTGAAGGCACAAAACCTTATATCTAATTTTTTTTCCTTTAAAACCCCGATCGAATAATATCATATGCTTCCCAAGGCTATAAATAATAGGGCCTTACTAATTTTAGAAGCTCAAAATCTAATTTACAAAATAATACATTACAAGAGCTACTATAGTGAAATCTTATAAGTTTGACTTATGCCTAATGTAAAACCACCAAACTTATATAGTTTTACTAAATTCTAAATATAAAAAATGTTAATCTAAGTATTAGGAAACTTTAGGCACTAGTTTCATCTTTATTAGACCTTTAGACCTCTAGATATAACTCAAAAATTAAAATTGGTTTAGATTGGATAGAAATAGAGCATCAGTTTCACAGCTAAATTTGACCTTCCAAATATTAGAATTGGGCTTTGAATTATGAAAGTTGTAGAGCATCTTTCAAGCTTGCCAATGATATAAAAATCACCTAAATCTGATATCTAAAACTTAAGATGTAACTAAAAATTTAAAAGAGTATAAAAATCTAATATTAATTAAATAATTTTAAATCATTGTAAAATCAACTCCAATAACATAACAAGGTCAATTCTATAAAACTAAGTATATGTAACACACTAAGAGGCATAAAGTAGGAAAAAATAGTATAGATAAAATTTTACACATCACTTTCTTCCAAAAATTATGGCTGCTTGATACATTTATTAACATGGGATCTACTTTTGACTAGCTAGTTGTGGCTGTGGAGCTTTGGTCTAAACATTTTTAGAACATTTTAAAAGAAAACTATAAGACCATGTATCAGTAAGTAGACAATTTACTTTACTAGACCATTTTAACATTAACATTTCAAATATTTATCTCATATTACACATTAAATAATGCAACACTTCATATTATCAATAAATGAATAATATTAATTAATATAATTCAATTTTACATGTATCAAGTAATTAATAACCCACCTTATACCTCTAAGTTAACCTTATTTATTCATAAAATTAACCTTATCCTTATCTGTTCACAAATAGATATCCAGAATTTGATACCAATAATTTGATTTTAAAATTTCATTTCTAATATCACATTTCCACATATTCATGATTAACCATTTTAGCACCACATTTCTACACTTTCATAATTTATTATTTCATCATCATATTTTCATACATTTCTTATTATTTCATAGAAATCAAATATAAAAGTATAGTATTTATCATACAGGCTAATAAGTCTATTAATTAAACAATTAAGTCCATAATTAATAAATTAATATTACTTAAATTATTATTTATATATTTTTAGACAATCTAAGTATTCAAATATAATACTTAAGTATAAACCCCTAGTAACGGATATATTGAAGTATCAATAGGTAAGAATGAAGGAATATTATGGTATTTAAGTATGATGCTTGAATACAAGAACCTCAAGCTATATGGCTAGTATTTGAGTGTCATACTCAAAAAGTTCAAAAGTAAAAATGAAAGGCTCCCTTAATACTCAAGTAGAGTATTTGAGTACTAGCTTTCGATAAGCAGTACTTGAATACCATATTCAAGTATTAGTTTTAGAAATTCTAAAACATCTACCCAAAAGTGCAGATTTCTAATCAGATGAAACTTTAGTTCAATAAGCAAAAACACTTAACCCTTATTCCTTATTTTATAAAACAAATTTCCACATCCCCAGCCCAAACAACATAATCACATATTATTAACAATATTTCCACTCTAAAATCATTAAATTCCATAAAATTTAATTAACAAATTAATTAAAGTAAATAATTGTAATCATTCACCAAAAGAGTAAATTATCTACGTACCATTTATATGTGAAAGAGGAGATAATGCTCGTAAAAGCTTAAGTTACCGTAATTAACATCAATAAAGCAAAAATTAAACTATAGTTTTTGGAATTTTCTAATTCCTTTATTTATTATCATTATGCAAAGAAATTCCTAATCCAAAACTAAAATCTAATTAGAATTTACTTGTTAGAACTTGAGAAGAAATTTGGTGATGATTGGAGCTTAAGCAATTAATTGTAGGATTTGACTTAGAAGATTTGTAAGTGAAGAAAAAGGAATCAAGCACCTTTGCTAAGAAAATGGTAAATAAGTAATGACATTGATAATTAGGTTTTAACTCTTTGAATGGCACTTTAGTAAATACAAGGACAATTGTGGGCATTTTTGAAAATTTTAATCTCCTCCATATATCTTATTTCAAATTTAATTTTACACAATCCTATAATTAATTTAATCTTACTTATTTTCATAATAAAATTCTATTTTCTAATTATGTACACCTACCTTCAACTTATCCATAACATTTCCTAATTACTAACACGTATAAAGTTTTATCAAATAAATAATAAATATAAAATTCTATATATAATATTGGAGGTGTAATAATTCTTCTTTCCTTCAAAGAATTCTCCTTGAATTCTAAGGAATCATTTATCAAGAAATTAGATTAGTTTAAGTTTTAATCTTACCAAAAAGATATGAATAATTCTTTCTTATTTTTACTTTAAATTCCTAAGTACCTTCTTTAAACCTATAGTTTTCCCAACGAACTTTCACTAATGGAATTATCTTTGATTTAAGCTTGCAAATTTAATAGTTCAAAAATTTTACTAGTTGTTTATCATAATAAAAACTTTGAATTTAACTGGAGCAGTTCATGTTGAATAATGTGAGAAGTATTAAGAAAATATTTTCGAAGCATTGAAATATAGAACACTAGATGAATAACACACAAATCACTTGGTAAATTAAGCTAGTATGTAACAAATTTGATATGCTAGATAATCAAGAATGGACTAATGTAATGTAGTAAAAGCTTTCCCTTTTTAATAAAGTGTATTACTGCTCTCATCTAAGAAATGTTTAAGAAGATCATATCTCCTTATTGAAACTCTAATTCTTTTCTTCTTTTATCATTGTAAGATTTTTTATGATCTTGAATAGTTTTCAATGTATTTTGAATGATCTTTATTTGTTCAAGAGCATCAGAAATAAAATTAAGTCCAAGGAGTTTACTTTCTCATAGTTCACTAAGGATCTACATCTTCTTCCATATAAAGCCTCATATGGAGCCATCCTTATAAAGAATTGATAACTAATATTATATGCAAATTAAATTAGAGGCAAATATTTCTCCTAATTGTCTTCAAATTGAAAAGTGCACACATGCAACATATCTTCCAAAATTTTGATTATACATTCTAATTAGCCATTTATTTTAAAAGTTTATTGAAAAGGTCGCTAGAAATGAGTTATGAATTGAGTATCTTAATTACAAATGATAATGCAAGGAATTCCATGTAAATGAATTATTTTATACCTAAATTGAATCAAATCCTTTTTTAAGGCAAGGAAAACTAACAAGTAAGGCCATGATTACACTTTTCGATTTCCACTCGAGAATAAAAAGAGTTTGATGTAAAGATGTTAACTTAAAAGCTTTTGATGTTTAGCTTTGATTTGTTAATAAGTAAGATATTTCAACAAAAATTTAAGTACATCTCTTTTCATACCTTTCCACTAGAAGTTTTGATATAAATTGTGACACATTTTTATGATACTTGGATGCATGGTATAGGAAGAACTATGAACTTGATGAAGTAGTTCATTTCTTTTGTGCACAAGAACTTAAAGTCAATTTTGAAATCTGATTATCCCTTATATGTTAACTAATAAATCTGCATTTTAATCTATGATGATTTCTTCTTTCAATGCTAGCTAATAGAGATCTTGCTTTTATGATTTTTTTATTTTTTCTATCGACATGGATTGAACTATCACTTAAGTAACTGCTAATATTTGATTTTCAACTTGAATACTAGGTATAATTCTTGATAACTTCCTACTTAGAGCATCAACTGTAACATTAGCTTTACTTAGATGGTAATGGATAGTGTGGTTATAATCTTTCACTAACTTTATCTACCTATATTGCCTTGGATTCAAATTTTTTATGTCAAGAATGCATTTTGGGCTTTTTTTATCAGTATATGTTCCACAAGTTTCACCATATAAATAATAATGCCAGATCTCTAATACAAAGACAACTGCATAATTCAATTCATATTTCTTTAACTATTTGGAAGTGTATAAAATTACTTTCTTATTCTAACTTAATACATAACCTAAGCTAATTCAAGAAGTGTCATAATAAACAAAAATGCCACTATATTTAGAAGGAAAAGCTAAAATTGGAGCAAAAGTTAGATAGGTTTTCATTTGTTAGAAGTTATTCTCACATTTATCTTACCATTTAAATTTTACTCCTTTATAAGTAAGCTTTGTCAACAAAAAGGCTATTTTGGAAAAGTCTTTCATGAACTGATGATAATTATTTGCTATTTTAAGGAAGTTTTAGATTTTCAATATGGTTGTTAGTTTTAATCAAGTTTTTATTGCTTTGATTTTCTATAGATTAACTTGAATGCCTTAATAGGAAATTAAATACCCTATGAACTTTACACCAATAAGCTAAAATTCACATGTGGAAAATATTATCAAAAATTAATGTTCTTGAAGTGTTTGTAGGATAATTTGAAGATGCTAGGCACGATCTTGTACATTCTTGAATAAATAAGGATTTCATCAATGAAAATAATTTTGAATTTGTCAAAGAATAGTTTAAAGATTTTATTCATAAGGTCTATGAATACTGCAAAAGCATTAGTAAAGCTAAAACACATAACAAGGAATTTATAATGACCATACCAGGTTATAAAAGCTATTTTAGGAATGTCCTCTCTTTGGAATTTCAATTGATGTTAACCAGAACATAAATCAATATTGGAAAAACAATTTGTACCTTACAACTAATTAAATACATCATCAATTCAAGGCAATAGATATTAGTTTTTTATCGTAACTTTTTTCAATTGACGATAATCAATACAAAGGCATAAGGTTTCATTTTTATTTTTCATAAACAATATTGATAGTCTTTATAGAGAATTAAGGTTTTATTAATTAATTCTTGCAATTACTACTTAAGTTTTTTTAGTATAGTTAGAGCCATTTGATAAAAGTCGAATGGAAATTAAATTAATATTAGAACAACTTCAATATTGAATTCTATTTCATGGTTTGGAGGTAAACTTAATAAATCTTTTAGAAATATATCCAAAAATTCATGAACAACATTATCATTTTTTATTTTAGAAAAAAGTTAATTTAGATCTTAGATAACAATAAGGTATACTAAACATCCACTTCTGATAAACTTTTGTGGTTTGATACTTAAAATGATTCTAATAATCTTGGAGTTCTTTTCCTCTTAAAATATAATAGGAGGGACTCTCTCTATAGAAAAAATGATTGTTTTATCAAAATAATCCATTTAAACTTGATATTTTGATAACTAGTCCATACTTAAGATGGTGTCGTAATCTACCATTTCTAAAAGAATCAAATCTATAAGTATAATTTAATCATGGGCATAAATAGGGCAAGCATTTACAAACTAAGTAACAACTAAAGTTCTATCTATTAGTGTTAATACTAATAAGAAGTTTGGCAATTTACTAAGAGGTTTGTTTATCAACAAAGCAAATTTTATGGAAAATGTAAAGCTCCTAGATTTATTAAAACATAAGCTAATAGATTTTTAACAAAAATAGTACCTAAAATGACAACATTAGTAGCTTGAGCCTTCTAATAGGTTAAAGTAAAGACTCTAGCTTGGCTCCCTCGTAGGTTTCTCCTTCTACTGATACTATTACCATTAGGCCTTTATGTCAATTATGGTTTATGAGTTATTAGCCAAGTCGCAAATAGGTTTTGCGAAAGAAATAGGATAGTTTATGTTATAGCTTGGTAGATTACCAAAACAATATCATTTTTTGTGATCCAATTGGACACACTAAAAATAAATTACTTTATCTTGTTACGCAATCTTAGATGCTTATTTCCATACTAAATACATCATGGTTGTTCTTCATAAAAATTACTTCTTCCTTAAGATATTCCCTTACTAAAGTTAGCAAGAGTATTAAGGCTTCTAGGATGAAAGCTTGAAATAAATTAACTTCTTTCATTATAAGGAAAATTAGATTGAGGCATACCTTTAACATTAATTGAATAATTAGATCTCTCAAACCTCTTACATTTTCTTCTAAATTGCACCTTTCTTTCCTTTCAATCTTTAATCCAACATTTTGTTTCTAGTGCTTGATTAAAAATGTCTTAGAATGTGGTATTTAGTGATATAAGTAGTATTGAAAAAGTGATCATAAAGACTATAAGCAAATCTCTAAACTTTTGCTCTTTTGGTACGAATAAGATATCTTATATAAAAAGATAGGTTAATAATCTAGGATATATATTCACTAATCGGCATTGACCCTTGTTTCAAAATTTTAAATTCTTAAATCTTAGCTTCATGGACATTTAGAGGCAAGAATTAATTAATGAAAAGTAATTGGAAGCTTAACCATGTCAAGAGTGTTAAGGTAGATTCTTTATTTTCTCTAATGTTAGTAAAGTAGAAGTTGATAACATCTTTCAATTTATAACCAATAAGTTTAATAAGCATTAAATTGGAATAAGAAAGCATCTTACCACATTTCCTAATTTGAGTAAGGAACTGGTGAGAATTAAAATTAAATTCCATTCCAATGAATTACAGAGGTTTCTAGTTATTGAATTCATAAATGATGGAAAGTTTGTTAGTGAGATTTTCTATTGGTGGGGTTAGTTCTTTTTCTTTTTTATAGATGTAGGCTTCATCCTCTTGATTCCCATCTTCTTCTTACTCTTTTCCTTGGTGGTAAACCTATACTACATCAAATAATAATTATTGCCAAAAAGTAGCAACCCATGGTAGGATCTTTTAATTAATGTTTCCTTTATGTCTACCACTGATCATTGTTTCCCCTATGTTTACCATTATAAGCTTGTAACCCTTTGGATGAATCTTCATCCCCTAGTTACTAACTTTGTGACTATTAGATTATGTCATAGCATAATTCAAGGATGATTTCAAATTTTTTGGTTTATATTTAAACATTTTAACAGGCAATTATCCTATCAAACCTCCACCATCACCATTTGACTACTTTAGGGTCTACTAAAATAGTATTAGTGATACGAGTTCTTAAGGGCACACATACCATTGATACAATTTTAATCGACACATAAATAAGTAGCAATTATATCCCATTTATCCTATCATAAGCCTTTTTTTCCTATTTAATTCTTAGATCATGCTTTAATACTAACCTTGTCACGACCTACCAAGCCATAATCAATATGGATCTTATTACTATTTTCCATAAGCTTGTTTAGTCTTAATTTGGTATCATCATATAATTGATTTAATTTAATTATATCATTTCATAAATAAAGGAAACATTTACATAAGAGTAATGTTACCATATATACAAAATATCTACAAAACTCATTGTTCCTTTTTATCTAGCTTTCTTCATATAGTTATGGTTTCTTGATACACTTATTAGGATGTGCTCTACTCTTAATCAACTAATGGTGGTTATAAAGCTTCAATCTAAATATCTCTAAAACATTTCAAAAGAAAATCATGATACTGCATCTTAATCAGTAAATATTTTACTTTGTTGTACCATTTTATCATCAACATTTTGAATATTTATCTTACACAACACATGAAATTCATATTATCAATAAATGAATAATATTAGCTAATACAATTCAATTTCCCACATGTTAAGTAATAAATAATTTTCCTTATACCTCTAAGTCAACCTTATCCTTCAAAACACTTTATCTATTCATAAACAGTTATTTAGAACTTGATATTAATAATTCAACTTCAACATTTCATTTCCAATATCACATTTCTACACCTTTACAATCTATCATTTCATCATCATATTTCCACACCTTCCTTGTTATTTCAAACAAATCAAATACAAGAATTTAGTATTTGTCATAAAGGCTTATAAGTCCATCAATCAAACAATCAAGTCTACAATTAATAAGTTGACATTACCTTAAATTAATATATATATATATATATATATATATATATATATATATATATATGTATGTATGTATTTATTTAGATGGCCTAAATATTCAAATATAATACTTGAGTATAGGCCCTTGGTAAGGGATATACTTAAGTATCAATAGGCAGAAATAAAAGAATACTTTAGTATTCGAGTATGGCACTTGAATACAAGACCTCCAAACCATAAGGTTAGTATTTAAGCATCATACTTGAATATTTAGAAGCAGATAGCAAAAACTCCCTCAATACTCAAGTAAGGTATTCAAGTACTAGCCTCTAAAAGGTAGTACTCAAATATTGATCCAATATTAGTTTCAAAAATTTTAGAACATCTATTTGAAAGTGCAGATTTCCAACCAGATGAAATTTTAACACAACAAGTAGCAACACTCAACCTTTATTCCTCACTTTATACAATGAATTTCAACATCTCCAACTCAAATGACAAAATTAAAGCATTATTAATAACATTCTAACTCTAAAATCATTAAATTCCATAAGATTTAACTATCAAACCAATTAAACTAAATAATTGTAATCATTCACCAATAGAGTATATGATTTACTCATTATTTATATCGAAGAAAGGAGATAATACTTGTAGAAGTTTAAGTTACCACAATCAACATCAATTAAGCAAGAATTAAACAATGGTTCTTAGAATTTTCCAATTCCCTTATTTATTATCATCATGTAAAGAAATTTTTAATCCAAAACTAAAATCTAGTTATAATTTACCTTTCCTACTAGAATTTGAGAAGAAATTTGACAATTATTGGAGCTTAACTTGCTAATTGTCAAATTCCAATAATTGTCAAATTTGATGTAAAGTTGCGTGGAAAGAAAAAGGAATTAGGCACCTTTATTGAAAAAATGGGAAATGAGTAGTGACAATTGGGTTTTAATTCTTTTGATGGCAATTTAGCAAATATAGGGATACTAGCAGCATTTTCAAATTTTGCAATCTTAAGTCTCCTCCATACATCTTATTTCAAATCTAATTTCACACAACCCTATAATTAATTTAACCCTACTTATTTTCATAATAAAATTCAATTTTCTAATTATGAACACTTACCCTTAACTTATCCATAATACTTCCTAATTATCAGTACATATACATTTTTATTGAATAAATAATAAATATAAAATTCTATAATATTAAGGGTATTACACTTATGCTACATTATATTTTATAAACTGATGATTTGCCATTAGCACTTGTTCTAATAATAGTTTGCTTGATTGTAGGGATCCTCAAGATATCCTAAGTGTAAATGAATCTAAAAGGGAAGTTTATATAATTTTAGCTAAATTCAAAGAAGGTTTATGTATTCTACTCTAAATATATATAAAAGAGAACATGGGAGATCACATTACCTTTAAGCTCGTTATGACCTGTTCGAAAAAATTAATATAATTCATGTTGCCTCTCAAGCCCATTTTCAAAATATGCCAATATATAGCACATAGCCATGGAATCATCTTTTTCAAAATGTTTGTAAGGGTCATCATCGGCCACAGGATCATTATCTCCTGATTAGCATGTGTGTCTTCATCAAGAACATACACTAATTTTTTTAATAGTAAGTATAATTTTCAAAATTTTCTTTCAATTAGAATAATTAGATCCTTTCAAATTACTTTTATCTAAAATCTTTGTTAGAAAACTATAACTTTTCATTTCCATAAAAGAGAAATAAAACATAATTCCATAATATAATAAATCATCAAATATGGATTTTAATTCAATAGTAATGCTCATTCATTATAAATATACAATGATGGACCAAAGACCTAAAAATCAGTAAGGGTAAATATTTATATATGATATATAAAATTTATATCACAAAATAGCAAACCATAAATATAAATGGTAAGAGTTGTATGTTCAATAGTTACAATAAGAAAAAATTCTTTTTTTAGTCAATAAAATTAATATATCCTAAGATATACTAGAATAATTAGTATATAAAAAAATGAGTTTAAGAAGTATGCATAAAAATTGTAAATAATATTTGTAATGATTTTTGCAATGGAATATATAGATAATTTTAAGTGATCAAATTAACTTAAGAAATAAGTGATTTATTATGAGAGGGAGATATCAGTTATTTTGACCATTTAATCTTACATTAGTGATGTAAACTAAAACACAAAGTGCATGTGATCTTAATTGTTATTTCAATTTTAACTCCCTAAGGAAAAATGAAATAGGCATCAGTTTATTGTTTTTCTCCTCAAAAGGATTTATTATTCTCAATTAATATATCTTCTTAGATGATGATAATTTTAAAATTTTAATAATATAAATAATCTGATTGAGTTTAAACCTAAAATTTAGCAGATTCACAAAAGTAGTTTGCTTTGAAATTTAAACCAATATATTAAATTAAAAATTAATATGTAAACAATGAAGTAAGAAATGAGCGAGGACAAATGACTACACCCACGCATACATAGGTCCGCCTATGTAAATACAAAATTATTATAAATTTAAAGGGAGCAATGGATACTTTGTTAGGTATCTTAACAAATTCAATTTAGAATAAATAAAGTGTGTGTGTGTGTATATATATATATATATATCAATTTCATATGCAAATAGAATCCTGACATAATTTGTCCTCAAATAAAATACACTTATCAATGATTTTATAGTCGCTATATTTTAATTAGTAACATATAACCTCTTTATTTAAACATGTCATGTGTATTGTGATTAACATCTCATTTTAATTAATGCTTTCCATAACCATAACATGTCTATTATCTATATGAACATATATAATAATAATAGTTCCAAAAGTAAGGTTTAATATTTTAGTATCAACATTATTACCTAAACTATTATTATAATACACTAACAATAGAAGACTTTTAGAAATTATCTTCGTAAGACTAATTTTCATCTAATATATCATATATATTTTAAATTAAGGGATTTCATTGATCATTATCAACTATGGATATTTCATAATTAACTATTGGCAATAATATATATATCCTTATAAGATAAGAATAATTCAAGCGGAAAGGACTTATAATATCATAAAACAAATTTATGTGCATAAGCTTAATTTATCAAACGATTAAAATACTATAATAATATAGATATATGTTAGGCTTTAATATTTTTGTTGAAAAAAACCCTTTAGAAATTATAATTTTTTAAAGGTATACTTTAAAAAAATTTCATAAATTTTTTAAGATTGCTCGCATATATTTATATTAGTAAATCAAAAATTTAGATGTACCTTGTGTTATGGATAAAAAACTTCATAAGTTTTTCTTGTAACATACTCTCATTAGCCTTAAATTTGGCATAAGTGTCTTTTGTTTGATCTCATTATAAACTTTACAAATGCAAAGAAATGGTGGAGCCACACATTTATCATTTTGTGCAAATAAAGACATGAAACACTAAATTTTTTATAAGATATATCAAATCGAATTATTGATAAGCCTATTAAATTTTAGAATTTGAACCTAGTGAAGTGTAATAAGATTTGAGCTCCATTTTGCACAATAAATAAGTTAGTTTATATCTTATTGACCTAGTCAATAAGTTATAAGTTAACTTCTAGAGGTGTTTCTTATATTATATACTAACTTATAAATTACCTAAAATAGCTTATAGTTTATAAACTACTATTTCTTAAAATTTTTTTTAAATCTATCCTTATTCTTTTTATTAATCTACAATTCGTACTTTTTGTAATATAAATTTAAGAAATTTTTTAAAAATATAAATAATTATATTTTAAGTAATTATAATTTTATAATAAATAATAAAATAAAAAATATATAAGTAAATAAATATATAAATTTATAAAATATAATTAATTAAATATTAAAAATTATAATTTTATTTTAAAATTTTTAATTATGTTAATATAATTTAATTTTTAGATAAATATAAATTATTTAATTATGTATGTATTTTTATTAATATATTCTTTTATGTCATTTTACAATTATAATTTAATTTTTAGATAAATATACATTATTTTAATTATATATGTATTTTTATTAATATATTTTTTATATTATTTTACAATTTCAATTAGTTTAATAGCTAATTTTAGGAAACACTTTAGTTAGTTTATCAACTATCACCTATCAGCTAACTTATCAGCTATTTACACGAAACGGAGCCTTGATTGATGAATCTTACCTCCTCTTTGAGAGTGAATTAATTATTAAAATTATAGTTTTTATTTTTACTATGCAATTAATATTTGTAAAAAAATTGACTAATAACCTCTCCTTTTTATTCAACCAATGTATTTTAATAAATTGTAACTAAGTTTTTAAAACATAATATAAATATATTTAAATAAGTTTTTTAGGTATAGAATTTGAATTAGTTAGTTAGCAAATAAGTAGAACTTGTTTTTATCAAATTCCATTGAAAATATATAAAAGATTAAATAAATAAAAAATAATGAAAATACATAGACCTTTCTTAAAGTTTAATGAAATTACATAAACCTTTTCTTTAATTTTAAGATATACTCAAATCTCCCTTAAAACATAAAAAAATTGCTACACTAAAATCTAAATTTGAAAATTTCATCCGATTACAATATTAAAAGATAACTACACAATTTAAATCTATTATCATGAGATATTATAAATATTCTTTAATAAATAATATTATCACAACTTAATCCTAGTTGTTATGATTAGTGTGGAATCTACTTAATTAATTTCCACTAGCTTAACCTAGTCTTACTCAATATTTACATATGCATGCATAAAACATTAAAGATAATTAACAAAAAGCCTACATTAATAGATGAAAGAACCATGTTTATTAAGTTAGTTTTTTAAAATAAGAGAAGTTAAGCTTGCTTATAATCCTAACTAAATCAAGGATGAGCAAGGCCAAGTAACCTTAAGTGAAAAAGAATCTCTTTACCACTATCCCTTTCTACAATTCACAACCTAAGAAACATTCTTAGCTATTAAAAAAAAATCTAACCATTGCCTGTAACTATGCTAGAGGAATTCCTAAAGAATTTATCCTCATTATGATGGTGGCATCTCAATTTGAAGGTTTGCAATATTAAAACACAAAAAAAAGTTTGAAACTTAATAAGTAAATACTTTAAAATAAAAGAAGTGTAAAACAATTAGGCCTTACCGATCAAGTTTACCTTTCCTTCTTCATAACTTAACTTTTATGCTATTCAACAATTTGATCATTAGTATGTATAATATTATCACATATACATAATAATAACAAATTTGCAATCTACTTAGTTTCAAATTAACAATTTAGTATTAATTCAAAGGTATATATACAAATAGGAAAGTAAGTAAATCTTCTTGTAAATTTCATCCATCCTTATCTCATATAAGCTTATCCCTATTCCCCTAAGTCAGCATTATCCCTCACGAGTATATACCAGACTCAAGTTTTAATTCACAAGAATACATATCACTCCCTTTTCATTTTTTATGAACAATAATGCATTATAACTCAACTATTACAAAGTAAACCTATTCATAACACACTTACACATTACAATATTATCATGCCTTTTTGCATTGTCTCGTATCATTCTTTCAATCATTATTTGATGCATAACAACTAATCTCAATATTAAAGAATAATGAGTATAGCTTAAGCCCTTATATAACACAATGTATATAGTTTCAAAAGGAATAATTGATCATATAATTGATCATACAATCTTAGAGAGTAACTTTGCAAAAATGTAATTGATTATGTAATTGATTATAAAGACATGAAAAATAGGATTTTGAACATATAATCGATTATATAATGGATTAAGCAGTCTCAAAAGAAACTTTATAGGGAATAATTGATTATAAGCTATGAAATACAAATATCTAGGGGTATAATTGAATACATGATTGATTATGCCTACCTAGAAAATGTATTTCTAGAGTATAATTGATTATAGTGCAAAATCCTTATTCATTTAAGATTAAATTCTCAAGATTTCATCCTATTAGTTACCACACTCAATCAACACACCATATACTGCAATTATAACATGGTTTAATCTAGATGCGTCCAAAAATTCAAATCAAAACACATAAATCATCACATCTCTTATAGATTTAAGAACATATTTCAAACCTAATCCATTGTAACACCTGATAAAAAAACTCATTTGATAAAAATAGAAAGAATTAAATTAGATCGAGTTTATTAATAGGTAACTAGTAAAAGTATCCATTAATCCTACAAGATGAAAAATTTATTAGAAAATATCTAGGAAAGGGTTTAGAAAAAGTTAAAGTGATTTTAGGAATTACTCAAGATCCAAGGTTAATAGAGTTTTGGAGTAACTTTGTTTTTTAACTTAAAAGCATCCTGTAAGAACCTAACATGTCAAAATTGTAAACGTTGGACAATACCAAAGGTAGTTCATATTTTTATAAGGGCAAGAAAAGGGACAATAATTTGATTTTGAATATTAGTGTAATTTTTAAGTAGTTTTCCTAATTATGGTTTTATTAGAAATATAAAGGATAATGATATGAATAAGAATGTATTATTTTAATATATAATTAAGCATGTGAGATTTGATAAGCAACCAAGAAGCATCTAGCAAGCTTAGCCATCATTTGAGATAAGAATAAGAAGGAATGTTCTTGGAACCAAATAGATATGATAAGATCAAGTTGGATTTGCTCCTTGGGAAATAACTAAACGTGTAAATCTACTTGGGAAGGAACAGAAGAAGACATCATCTAGTTTGATGATATTATAAAAGGCTTGGAGGTTACCCACTTTTCTACTATGACTAGTAATGCCCTTAGTTCATTTTGCTTATCTAAAAGTAAGAGAAAGAGAAAGAAACTACGTAGAGAGAGAGAGAGAGCAAGTAAAATTTCTTTCACATTCTTATAATGTGTTCTTGATAATCTTTCAAAGACTTTTAAGTAATCTTGTGTGATTCTAAGAGTTTTCTTGGAAATTAAGCCTATTAGCAAAGGTAGAAGTTCATTAACCTTAGTGATTTCATTTCTTTCCATAGTTCTCTCAAAAGTTCTCTTATTCACTTATGATATATTTTGGTAACATGAAACTTGGATCATAAGTGTAATCAAACAAGTAAGCCCATTTAAGTGAGTAAAGATCTACTTATCTTCTTCTTAATTTTATTTGAAAATATTTTTATATATAAGATATACATGTGCTTTAGTTAATGGTATTAAAGTTATGATATTCATGATGGATTTACTTGAAGATTATTTTCTTAAAACATTTATTTAAGATGATTTAAATGTTGATTTAGGGAAAAAAAGATGATTAGATTCTCTTTTCTTTTAGAAAAAGGAAAAGTTTAGGTAAAGAATTTGAAAAGAAAATAAAAAGAGATTTCTTGAATGAGATTTGTGGAAATAATTGCTTAAATTAATACTTGGAGAAACAAGTGTTGAAGAATATGTTTTCTTCAAGGTAGAAATAAAACTTTTGTGAAAGTATTACATGATGCTCACAAGTTCTTCATTGAACCAAGGGTATAACTTTAATTTTTTATGCTAAAATTAAGTATACATCCTAGTATAAGTTTTATATAAGTGTTACATCAAAATTTTTAAGCAAAATTCACTTTGAAAAATCAAAGAGGATCTCTTTGGTTTCTAAAATGTGAAGGGAAAAAAAATTTTAAGAAAAACTTGTTATATCATATTTTAAACTCATTTAAAAATATTAGCATACATTCCTACCAATGCATTTTGAAGCAAAAATATTTTTGAAACAAGAAAAGAAGCTTTTGGGGGGCCTTGTTATTTAGTGAGGAAAAATTTTATTTTTGTAAGAAAAATTTATTATAGTATATTTTATACTAATTAAAAGATGTTATTAAATATTTATATCAAGGTTTTGAGGAAAAATATGTTTAAAAACATACTTGAAAGGAAGATTTTTGTTTTATGCTAAAAAAACACTAGAAAATATTGTTTTCAAGAAACAAATTATTTCTTCTAAGTTATTTTTTTAGCAAAACATTTTAACCACTTGCGTAACTTATATAAACTGAGAAAATAAACATTTTAGGTTTTTCCCCACAAAAATTTGCAAAAAAGAAGTTAGTATTTTAAAAGAAAGTTTTATCTCTTTTGATGTTTCATGGTTGATTGTTTTAGTAATTTTTGTAACATGTTTTGAGCATAAAAAAGGGTAAAAATAATGTATTTATTTTAATTTTGAAAACATTTAGAAAATTTAAGAAAAGTTTGATATTTAAAATAAATTTTTTAAGTACAAAGGTGATTGCTAAAACCTAGTTACAGTTAGTGATTGTTTTCTCAACTTATAAAAGTTATTGCATGTTTAAAAAAAAGTACTTTGCTTGCTACTAGTCAATATGCATATGACCTTGAATAAGTAAGAAAAAATAGTTTTTTTCCTTGCTAAAATAGTGAGCAAAGTTTTGGTTGAAAAATGCTTGGATTTGAGAGATGTGGAACTTGAAAAATTCCAACTTGTAACCTTTATGGTTTTGCTATAGAAAATTGTAAAGTACATGTTATTTAGGAATGAAATCATGCTTAATTAATACATGAGATTAATGGCTTAAAAGTATACTTGAACATTAGTAGAAATGCTATGAAAGCCTAAATGATGCTTTATAGTTTCTATGATGAAATCATAAGCAATATAAAGCTTTCTAGTACATGGTTAGATTGTGAAATTGTTTATGAATGCACTAATGAATTATATACAAGGGTATTTATGAATGATAATGAGCTCTTGCATGGATATGAGATGTGGTAATCTAACATATGGGAATGGAAGTTCAAATGCTTTGTTGGTCTTAAGTAATGTGACAAGGTAAATATGATTACTTCCTTGCTAGATTATATTATATATTATTATGTAATGGTTATAGCTAAAAGATGATATTTTCACCCTCCCATATTATATGTAAAAATGAGCTCTAAGTGCACTATTTGAAAAATAAGCTAATAAGTTTTTTATTTGAAAAGGCTTGAATGCTATATATGATGATATGATTATATTGTAATTATGAAACCCTTATGGAAATGTTTAGAGACTAGCTAGGCATCCTATATTTTGAGTCATATAAAATGACATGTGGAATAAGGTTGGCACAAAAGAACAAGGTTAGGATATATGTGGATAAGATTAGTTTAGAGTAATAAGGAAAAATCGTTTATACTTTTTTACTATTTTAATTATTATTCAATTAATTATTATATGCTATCCTTATGAGTAAATTATGTGATTAAAATCTCTAGTAGTAAAATATATAAAATTATTATATATTTGGATTTCTTGATTAAAACCTATCAGAGAATTTATATGATAGCTATCTTACTAAGTAATTTTTTACTTACTTTACTTATGAATATATTTTTTAGATACCTTAAATTCACATTGCACCTACTTAGATCTTGAACATATGGTGGCACCTACGCGAGATTGCTTTTAAATGGTATAAGCATGAATTTCATTTTATAATGGGCATAGATCACATAGGTGTATAGAATATGGTTAGGACACAAGCCAAAAGGCTAGATTTAAGAGTTATTAACTCTATGCAAGACTTCTTTAATGCAAATATTTTAGATATAGATTTTCATGTAGCCTCTCATTCTTTGTTACTAGCTTATGTTGGCCTTATTACTATGTTTTGTTTTGATGTGCACCATTTTTCAACTAACTATGCCATAGATTTCACAGCAATAGTAGCTTTAGTGGTGGTAGTAATTGTAATAGCAATACTAACACTGGCAATTCTTGATGAGTTGTTGTCAGCATTTGAAGACCATAACTCTCCTAACCTAGCCTTATTATGAATACAGTTGACAGCTAGTTTAGTGGATAACTATCATATTTATCTATTTTTAAAATTATATGTATAATTATATTCTGGCTCTCTACATGTTTTGTATAAATATTTTGAAATTCTAACAATGGATTATGGTATAGCCTAGGTAATGTTTTGCACAATTAACTTATGTACATTATTATATGATACACATTTATGACTTTTGGTATTACATACTCATTATTCTAATTACCTTATAAAGTTTACAAAGAATGATTTTGTGTTACATAGAAAGATGGTCCACATGATTTTTCAAAGAAAAGAAAAAGAAAATGGTTTTCATTTGCTTTAAAGATAAATATATATTCTTATTTTCAGAAGGGTCTTCTTAAATGATATATGAATACATATTTTGAAAAAGATTTATTAAATGGTTTTAAGAGATATTTTGAGGAAATGTTTCTAGTTTGATTTAAGAGAAAGAAATTTGATTTTTGAATTTTGATGGAAGCCAAACAAAATGAGATCCTTTGATTTTTTTTTAAGTTTTATTAACCTAGTTTTATTCTATCATGTTGGTTTTATAGTTTAAGCACTTCTTTTTGGAAGAAAACTTAATTATTTTCTAAGAATAAAAAAGGTTCCGTAATGGTTTTTTCTCTAAAATATCTCTTTGATTTCTTGAGGAATTTCAAGAAAAAAATGTTTATACAATTCTATGAATCAAAAATTATATTTCAACTATATCCTAATCAAAAGAAAAAATGTCTTTTTTTAAAAAAATGGATTTTCGATTTTGTATTTTTTTATTTTTAGGATCAAAGGAAATTATATACATACATACATACATATATATATATATATATATATATATCTGACTTTATGTACCCCCAAAATGAAAAAAAAGGGAAAAAAGTCTTTGACATTTATGTTTTTCTCAAAGATTATTTTGTTTAATTTCTTTTATCAAAGAAGTTTTTCTAAATTTTTGAACTTAATAACAATGTGTTGCTTGTTAGAATTATTAATTACTAGCCAAAAAAAGTTAAAGGTAATTTGTTTGAGAAATGTTGCATTCCAATAAAGGTTTAAAGAGTATGTGTGTGTATGTGTGTGTGTGTGTGTGTGTGTGTGTGTGTGTGTTTATAAATGAAAAAAAAATTGTAATGAAAATTTTCAAATTTATTTTTTCTATATTTTTAAAAAAATGAGTTTGTAAAATGATTCTAGTTTGAAAGATTTGTAAAAATATCTATTTGATATTTTTGCACTAGTCATGATGCTCAAGAAATGGGTCGTGACACCCATTTCAACTAAAAATCTTCAAAAAAAATTAAATTTACTTAGAATGCTTAGTCACCTTATATGAAGGAGATGTTAGATGAAAGATATTATGGTTTACTTACTCCAAATCCTTCAAAAATCAAAGATTTGAAATTAGGATTTTAAAATCTCCTTCTCAAGCTAGACTCCTACTCTTTTGAACTGTAAGAGAAAATGAAAGAAAGATTTTACAAAGATTGAAGTTTATGAGGCTTTACTTTGATTTGGTTGAAGATCAGATACAAAGTGATGAGAATTTATGCCCTTTGTTAGTTGAGGAAATGATGAAGATAGTGGGGGTTGAGGGGCTTTGTTAGACAATAGAGAGTGGGGGTTAAGGATCTAGGAATAAAGGGAAATGCGACCAAGGAAATTTTTGGAAAAGTAGGCTAAATTTTCTCCACATTCAATTATTCACCCTTAAACACATCATTTTATCCTCTTTTTTTTTTATCTATTTTATAAAAAATTCTTATTTCAAATTTTTATTAAAATAATTAATTTTTTCCTTGCAAAATTTTATTCTATATTTGTTTATAATGATTTATTATTCTCACACAAAATAATTTAAAAATTTTAAGGGGTGTGACAAATATGCTTTGATTAAACTTAAATAACTAAAATATGACTAATGAAAAAGTCAAAATTTATTGTAAGTGTTTTCTTGCCCATTTAAGTTTAATAAAAATATGTTATTGATCACAAAATACTTAGATTATTATATATTATTTGATTTTAATTTATAATTATTTTTTCTCATCATTTTATTAAAGAAAATTTTAAATTTGAGTTCAGGTGTAACATCTTTTTTTTAATGTTTGAGAGAGATTTGATTAGGTTCTAAAATTAAATGAAAGGTTTTCGTAATTTCATTAAATTTGAAGAAAGATCAAGATATTTTTCTCAAATAGAGAGCATAATATTACTCTTTCATTTGTTTAGATAATTAGATATAATTAACATATATATTTTTTAATGACATTAATAAGTAATTGATCCTTCAATAATTTCAACATAAAAGAAATTTGGTCAAAAATAAACTTTTATCTTATAGTTATATTCTTAATCAAAATCAAAGTTAGTAAATTGATATTGTTCAAGATTTGAGGATAATGCTTTGGTACAAATTAGAAGACTTATATGTTTCTACAAAGATGTAATTTATAATTTTGTATATAAAATCCTTTTAATTTTTCACAAAACTTACATTTTGCATTAATTTTGTATATAATAATTAAAAAAATTTTATAATTCCATTAACCAAAGTTGCATAAAAATATTTCTAAAACTCTCCTTTTCTATAAAAGCTACAACTTTTGATTAAAAAAAGTTGTGAAAATTATTAAAAAAATTCACTAAAGTTATAAAAGTATAAATTGATATAAATTTTTAGAATACATATCAAATTATAATCCAAAATTTAAATGACCAAACAAAAATATACTCTTAAATTTAAAAATTAAATATATAAATTTAAATTCACTAGCCACAAAATTCTTGGCTCCACCACATATGCAAAGTCTAGACTTTTAAGCATCCCTTCAAAATTATAATATATTAAATATATATTTATAAAATAAAAAATTCATAAATCTCTTAAAATTGTTTATATTTATTGATATTAATAAATTAGGAATTTAGATTTTTTTAGGTAGATCAGAGAAAGTTTTCTTAGTTTTTCTTGTACTCTCATTAATCCCGAGCTTAGCATGAACAATCTTTATTTAATCGTATTAAACTTCACAGATGCAAAATCCTCTAAAATTCAACTCACAATTCTTTTATTTTGAACCTTCCCCACTTTCATTATTTTGAATATTGTTTTAGAAGGAAGAGAATGAATGGAAAATTAGTGTATTTGTTCTTCTATAATCTCATTTTTTTATAGAAAAAGAAAATGACTCTTAAACTTTTGATATAATAAATTCAATGATCATCTCACTAAATTTTTACTTAAAAATAACAATATTTATTTTCTTCTTTCACTAATATGTATCAAATATTAAATAAATTCATGATTACTTAAGTCATCATTCAATTTATATATGCATCTAGTTTATAATAACTAAAATCCTATTTAGTTCCCTAAGTTTTTTATTTCTATCAATTTAATTTCTGAAATAAAATTTATATTAATTTGGTTCTTGAAGTTTTAAACTCAAGTAAAATTTTAGTCCTTAGGACCAAAATAGGATTTTGGTCTTTTATAATTACTAGCTTTTTCGTACACACTATCATGCAGGCTGAGAGGCTTTTATTCAAAATTATGTATAGTTTAACTTAAAATATTAATTATGTTATAAATATCTGTTATAACAATACTACTTGATATATCATCAATTATTGACATTGATTATATACATGCTAGCCTCTTTGCACATATTTTTCATATGCTTAAAGCCTTTTTATCTCTTTTAAAGAAATGCAAAATTCTACCTAGTAACATTAATTAATTTCTATTAGTTTATTTCATGTCAATTTTACTAGTGGCTTTCAATAATCATCATATAGTAAGGTTAATACGAACATAAAAGATGTAAGATTTAAATTTTAATACAATTAAATATCAACTAAATAGAAAAATGATTTGATTTACTATAAAATATAAGACACTTTAGTTGTAAAAAATTATAATCACCATCTGCAATTGCCTAAGGCTTTATGTAACTTTTTTCTAATAATTTGACCTCTATACTTTTATTATTCCATACATGTTATCCATAAGGATTCACATTTGCTCCTTTAATTATTAGGACACATTTCCCAAAGTTGCCAGATAGGCAAGTTTGATCTATTCGTGGACTAATTCATATAGTCAAATTATAAATAAATTAATTCATAAAACATATAGATATCCAATTTTTATAATTTAATTTTTTTATAATAATAAGAGTAGTTAAACCATTAAACACACATATATAAAGATCAGGGATCGAACCCTAAATATAGTGAAAAGTACAAATCTCTCAAGGGATAGCGAATGCCACTTAAGTTACAAGTTTTCAACTTTTATAATTTAATTTTGAATGCAAGTGTTATATAAAACCTATAAATCATCCTATTTTTTTCTCAAAAATATTACATTAAATTCTTATAAATCCTTTTTTATGTCATTTTAATTTCTTAATTCAAAATAATACTTTTAAACTTAAATTTTAAAATCATATAAGTAACTTATTATGATCATAATTTTTAATGAATAAATGAGTAATTTAATATACCTAATAGGTAGTGATTATAATGATTAATAGGATTTAATCACAAAATTAGTAGAATTTTAATCTCATACTAATAGATTTTAACTTCATACTTAATAAAATTTAATGGTATATTTCATAGAATTTGATTGAATACTTAATAGAATTAATCTCATAATTATAATTAATACCACTCTTTATATAGTTATAAAGGCCGCTAATCCTAACATCATCTCTATGAGCATTTATGATTCTAAATATAGAGCTATAATCACCAAAATATTAACAGATGTAGTGCAATAGATCAAGGATACAAACAATTGAAAAAATTATTGTGTTAATAAATAGAACCATAAGAATAAAAAAGTAAAAAAATTGTGATTTAATTGAAATCACATTATAAAAGTACAAAATTATCACTGTTACTTATTCGCTCAAATATTATATGACAAAAAGATGAATCAAATACTTCACTTCACAATCATAATTAGATTTATATATAAAAAAAAAAAACAATGAATCATAAGGGGATGCACCATGATTACATAAAAAGCGGCCTTCAGAAATCAATTAAAAAAATAGAAGGATATTTTCAAATTCATACGTACAACCTTTATTGAACATGGTTGTTCTTGGAAACAAAAATGTGGACACCCCCTTATGTATATTGGATATTTGAACATGAGTATTCTTAAAAAAAAAAAGAAAAGTGGAGTCCAAATCCTCCCATCGTCATTCTATATTAGTATAAATAAACAAAATTAAGTCACAAAAGATACCATCATTCAATCATTACAATTTAATTTTGAATGTAAATGTTCTATAATACTTAATGATCATCCTTTTTCTTTTCAGATATCATGTTAAATTTTTCTAAATTTCTTTTTTTTAAGTCATCCTAATTTCTTAATTTAAAATAATACTTCCAAACTTAACAAATTTTAAAATATACTTAAATTTATTCTAAATGTTAAAAAATTTGATTTTATGAAAAGTGAAAACATTGTATACATGAATTCAAACAAAAGTGATAAAAACAATAACAAATAGATCAAATAATATAAATAGGTTTGAAAGATACTAAATTACTCTTGTACTTCTTATAATATATATAATTATTAGAAAAAAAACCACAAACTTTTATCTTCATACAATTCATTTCTACTTCATTAGAAAAAGGAACTCATCCCTTATTAAGAGTTTATGTATGTCAAAAGAGGCATATGAAATACATTGAAGGAGTAAGTAAGAGTTCATGCCGGTAAGAATAGAAGAGCATGTTGATAGAGAGAGGGAAATTAATTTGAGAACTTAGTGCATCTCGAGGGAGAGAGGAAAATGTCAGTTAAAATAAAAAGGAGATGATTGTGAAAAGTTATAAAAGTAAAATAAATATGATTTTTTAATTACCCTTTGTAATGATAAGAGAGACAGAGAGAGAGGACAATCAATAGATAAAAGATAATTATAGGAAGTTACGGATTCAAAATAAAAATAATTTTTTAATTATTGGTTGAAATTAATGTGAGATTATAAAGTTATCTTCATTTTATCAAATTTGAAATAGATAAATATTGGTTTTTCTAGAAATATATAAGATATAATTGTAGAAAATTGCAAATTTAAAATAAGGATAATTTTTTAATTAAAATTACAATTTGAAATAAATGTGTGTGTGTGTGTGAGAGAGAGAGAAGAATAAGTTAAGATAGGCAAGAGACAATTGTGGAAAATTACATACTTAAAATAAGGATAACTTTTTAATATTTTTTAAAATAAATTCAAATTTGCAAAGTTGTCATCATTTTATCAAATTTGAAATAAATAAATATTAAATTTTTCAAAAAGGTAAAAGTGGACTTTAACTATCCCAATCTCCTTTATTGTAGTAATATATTATTATCCAAAAAAAAGATGATGAACAGTAGACTTATAGATTATTCATTATGTTTTTTTTACTAATATATATATATAATATATAATATAAATAAATAACTTTATTTATCTATTTATACGGTATACATGTCTTTCAATTTCTACTTGGAAGACTGTTAGTTGTATCATCTTCCTCGCACTGGCCCTTCCAAATGAGCTATAACAAATCGCACAATTCTCTTTACTCCATGTCTTTATCAATGTAGGGTAGGATAACTGAACTGACAAACAGAATTTCTAGTGAAATATTGTGTTTTTTATTCTCGTGGGACATTCTGGTCACCCGCCTTTCAAAATTTATATCGTCGCAGGACCCAATTGTTAGTGGGGCATATATTTATATATTAATTAATAATATATAAAAATATATTATAAAATAATTAGCTATAAATATGCACATAATAATTTAGTAAAAAAATCATAAAATACAACATAAATTATGTGCAATTGTCACACTAAGAAAAAAATTACATTTATATCAACAAAATAACATATTATAAGATACTAAAAAAATTTGATATTTCATATAAATAAGTTTAGAAAGTAAGTTGACACTTAGTTAATAAAATTATGTATATATATACGTATGTATGAATCCTATGTAACTGTGCTGCCATATGCATAACATATTGAAATAGTTTTAAGTGTTATGATTAATTTAATAAAAAGAAATAATTTATTATGAGAGTGAGATGATTAAATTTAAACTATTTAATTAAACATTAATGATTTAAATTAAAATATTCATACAATTTTTTATTGGTCAAGTAATATCTTGATAGTTTATTTTAATTCTTTAAAGAAAATACAATGACCATAATTTATTTTTTTCCAAAATAAATCACTTCCCTCACTTAAATATGAAATCAATTGAGAAAATTTTGTATACATATTTATGTGGTCACTTTCATTTTTTATACATATATATAGTAACTTTCATTAAATTATATGGACTAAACAATTTTTCTATCAAAATTTCTTAAGGTAATTAATTTTAGTGGGGTATTGATTAAACCATTTCTCTATCAAAATGTAATTAATTTTAATTATGGGGGTATTGGTTAAATTTGAGCGGGAACTTTAATCCATATTAAGTTGGTTCCTGGCCAGTGTGGGCAGTTGTCCACATTGGCTTGAACCTTGGTCTACCCTTGTTTTTTATATTTATTTTTATATATTGCAGTTTTATATTAATTCTTTCAAAATCTAAAAGATTATATAAATTTTATAAACATTTTGATATTTGAACCCTCAAATGAAAAAAATATAACTTTGTCATTGATTTCTGGTTCAGATCCTCCATTCCTCCAATATTAATAATCTGTTTAGGTAATTACTTCTTTTTATGGAGATTTTTTTAGTACTTAACAATGAATAAGCATACAATAATTCATTGCATTAATCCATCAAATAATCATTAAGAGATTGGGTACAAAAAACAAAATGCGTCACTAATACTCTGACTAATAATACTAATAATTAGTTTATTGAAAATTAGATGAATTTTAAGGTATTTCAAATTCAATAAAATATTTTAAATTTCATTTTTGAAAGTACAATTATTAAGAGAGATTTATTATTTACTATGCATTTGAATATGAATTAGTCCTATTTGGAAATCCCATAAATTAAAATAACAGTACTGAAATAATTTATTTACCCTGAAGTTGTTGAAATAAAAAAGAATCTCCCTTTCTTTCTGAGCTGCTGGCTGCTGCTATTTGTCGGCAGGAAATTGAAAATGAAATCTGAAACCTAGAAGCCTTCGATGACGTCCACAAGGCCAAACGATATTTTTCTGACTTGTTTGAACCTTCATAAATTGTATGAAGCTGCAGAAGTTTGGCAATGTACGCAGTCATGTAGCTTGGTCAGGTGGCTAGTGTAGCTGCATACACTAATTATATCTGGATTAAAATCTTATTTTAATTTTTATAAGATTTAGTTTACATCAATTTCATCTTTTACTAAAAATTTATATTAATTTAATTTTTATAAAATTAATTATATGTAAATTTTTATTCTTTTTTATAATAATTAGATAATTTCATTTCATGTACAGAAAGATTAAAATTTAAAATAAAATTAATATAAATTTTTAATAAGATATAAAATTGATACAAACTCAATTTTATAAGTATCAAATTAGAATTTTAGTCTTATCTCCACAAGTAGATAATAATCCAGCCTCTCCTTATTTTATCTGAGGATTTTTTTTATAAAAATATATCATTTATTTATGTATAAATAAATAACTTTTATATTTTTATATATTTTATATATTTTATAGTTAAAAATAATATATAATATTTTGATAATTAAAAATAATTTATTTTTTAAAATAATATATGTTATTCTCAATTATATTTTATATATAATATTAAATAAATAAAATATTATTATATTAATATTTTTCACTCAAAAAATATAGAAATATATTTTTTTACCAAATATACTTTTTGGGTTAAAATTAACGGAGCCTGAGTTGCACAAATGTTTTTCTTATTTATTATTTTCATTTGCCCTTTTTCTCCATGCTAAACGCATTTCTAATCATAAGGAGAGCATTTCATTGGGGATCTTCAAACCATGCATGAACCTAACACGACCAACCTTTTTACTGAGTTGTCGGAAAGGAGAATACGACAAAAGAGAGCGGAGAAAGTTTCATGGAATGAGATTGAAAATTTATAAAAAAAAAAATTCTTCTGTGCAATACTGATATAATGGTCTATTGATATATTATTAATATATTATTATATAATATATATAATTTAATTTTTAAAAGAATAGATTTAATATACAATTAAATTTTATAATGTATTAACATAATATTACATCAATTATACATTAAAATCTTTCGTAATTAATCCTCCGGGACAATGTTTCGAGGAGGCTAAAAGAAGATGGGAAAATTTAAAAGAATTTACCCTTCGATCCTGCATTTTATTTTAAAATAAATCATGATTAATCCCTCAAAATTTAAAACAATTTTATTAAAGTTCTTAATAAATTATAATTCAATCCATCTAAATTTTTTTCTAACTTTGCCCCCGTTTTCAACATCTCCTCATTACTAATTATTTTATATTTTATTAATTATAGAATATTTTAAAAATTTTAAATATTTAAATAATTAAAAAATTATTCCTTAATCATTTATCTTCCTCTCCTTTCTTCCCTTCTATTATTTCTCATGGTTTTTTCTATCCTTTTAACTTTCAAACATACCATAAAAATTTAGAATAATTTCTTGTCTTTTTAATTCCCTCTGTCCTAACATAATGTTTATCTTGTCAAAGTTAATATATCTCGTCAATTGCCAAGGTTTTTTTTTTTTTTGGCATTATTTTAAGTCTAACATATAAAGTCGCGTGGAAAATCCTTTAAAGAATTTTTTATTTGTATATAAAAGATAAAACTTTAAACCCTTGGTTGTTTTTATAAAATGAATAATAGAAGAGAAAATTAAAAAAATAGAAAGAGTAAAAAAATAAATTTTTTTCTTTATTCAATTGTAGAGTAGAAAAAGGCAAGAAAAAAAAAGATGCTATCACTTTTATTTTGCAAACTTAGGAAGAAAATATATGAAAAATGATAATCTTGTGCCCTTTGTTTCAAAATTGTCTCATCTCTCTTTTATGACTTTATTTTTTAAAAATTAAGTTTAAAGATAATATTGCCATTCAATAAGATTTCTCTTTTATGACTTTATTTTTTGAAAATTAAGTTTAAAGATAACATTGCCATTTAATAAGATTTAACTTTATTTTTTCTTATTTTTCTATTTAAACAATTTTAATAAGTAAAAGAAAATTATTTTTTATTTGCTTTTCAACTAAGTACAAAAAGTGGAAATTCATTTCTTTTTGTCTTCTTTCATTTCCGTTTTTTCCTTTTAACCAAGCAAATCGAAGAATTGAAAAAAATCTCATAATTAATGTATAAAAATACCTATTCAATACGAATTTTTTTAAAATATATCAATCATAACCCCAAGAAAGTGAAGACTTGGAATGGGTCGTGTTAGGCAAATATCTCAATCCTTGGCTTCATTTCAAAGAGACAAAGTCATGGACCACTGCCTTAAATTTCCTGTCTTCCCCACAACTTTTCAAATAATAAATGATCAGTCGTGATATGTCATCCAAATCTAGAGAGGAAGAACGGGGCAGATGAGAGAAAAATTTTGTTTTTAGAGAAAGAAAAGATAAATAAATCAATGAATCTGAAATTATATTTTATTAAATAAAGGGAAAAATTACTTTAATCTCTTTTAAATTTTAATGAAATTATTTAGACTTCTCTTCTAATTTTAAAACTTATACAGATCTATCTTATAATATAAAATAATATTATTCTTAAATTCAAATTTAAACTTTTCTTTAATAAAATTATGAAAAATATAATTATAGATTGAAATTAATCAATACATGATAAAGTTCAAATGGTATATTATCATTTTATTTGTTTGAGTTTAATCAATGAATATTTTTTTATCACAAAATATTTAGAATATTTCAAATCGATAAATTTGAATATTATACTCATTTTTTTACTATTTTTTGATAAAAATTCAAATTTATTTTTTAGATTAATAATTTTTTATACATATTAGAGAAAGTTTGAGTAAGTTTTAATATTAGATAGGAGTTCCATGTAATTTTACTAAAATTTAAGAGAGGTAAAAAAATTTCTCCTCTAACTAAAAGTATGACTAAAATCCTATTTTAATCTTTAAAATATTTAATTTATATCAATTTTATCTTTGAAATAAAATTGGTATTAATTTGATACTTGAAATTTTAAGTTCAAATAATTTTTAAAAAAAATTAAAATTTATATCAATTTAATATTTATGAGAAAATAATATTTTACTTAAATTTTATAAATTAAATTAATATAAATTTTATTTTAAAATTAAAATTAATACAAAACAAATATTCCACGAAGTAAATCAAATGTATCAAAATCAAGTAGTTTGGAAACTTGCTTGATTCTAATTCAGATTTTTGTAGAAATTCAGGATGCACTGGCCCTCCGAGGATAATGAATCCTCGTAACCAAACAAGAGCACATGTTGATGGTGGAGCCTGCAAGAAACGTAGGGAGTGGGGGCGGTGCGTCACATCGGGCGTAAAAGTCCCAAAATGTCAACAAAAGGGACCATCCAATTTACGAATCGTTGACAATCGAACAGTAACCCACAAATTATGAATCAATCAAAGCTGAGGATCCACCAGATTCCAGCACCCATTATCCTCCTCTCATTTTCTCCTCGTTTTCTGGTAGTTAATTTTAGTGTAAATCATTGAATTAATCTTTAAAATATATATAAATTATAATATCCTATTTTTTATTTTATATCTGCTAACTCAAATTTAAGAAAAAATATGATGTAATATTTATCTTTTAAAAATAAATTTGATATAAAAGTTAGATGCTTGTATGATATAAAATAATTTTTTCTAAAAAAAGTTTGATGTAACCAGTATTTTAGGATCAATTCAGTGATTTACTCTTAATTTTAAGACATTTGCTCCAATATCTTAAAATTTTTATTTTTATTAATTTTAACATAAAATTTATAATTCTACATATTAAATAATTTAACATTTTCATAAAAATATAAATTTAAAATTGATATTTTATTAATATAAAATATTTTATAATGTCAATAAATAAAAAAATAATATATAATTAAAAAATAATTATAATTAAAGATTTTAAAATTATCTTTTTAATCTCTTGAATTTTGTTGGTAATCATAAAAATGATTAAATTATACACACATATAAAAATTATAAACGAAACCTAACTGTAGGAAAAAATATAAAATCTTTAAAGGATATTAAATATCACTCAAATTAAAAAAATTAAGTAATATCTTGAATTTGAATTAAAAATATTATATGTATATTAAATAATTTGTCATTATATATAATACACTAATGGTATGTGTAGGGGTTAGGAAGTGAGAGAAGGAAGGATGATAGAATTGAATGGACAGGAATGAATGGATTTCTAAAACTATCTAAAGAAGGATAACAAAGGATTATGTCAAAATGTACGACGTTTAGTACATATTTTTACACATTTTCCATTTCTTAAAAATTTATTTTTAATGAAAAATGATATGACAAATTAAGATTCATTAATATTATAATCTTGGTTAAAAGATTTATTAAAAAATATCATTGGTTCATGTAATACAACTTTTATTTGATAAAATTGATAATGACTCAACTTATATTCATCTTAAAAATAAAATAAATATGTTAAAAAAAGGATGAATGTGTATGTTTAAATATGGTTCATAATTATAAATTTTAAATATTATTAATAATAAAAAAATAAAATTTTTATTTTTTATTACAAAAATTTCACAATTATAACATGTATTTTTCACACATTAAGTGCTTTTCAAAAAAATGTAAATAATATATTTTTATTTAAATATAATGAAAAGTTGAGAATATAAATATAAATATAAATTAAAAAATAAAATAGAATTAAAATTATGAATTAAATAGATTACTTGTTAAAACCTCCTAATTTGAAAGAATATAAAGTATTAAATGGTGGTAGACTTTTAAAGGATTAATTATAAATTTTCATTACATTCTCTTCCTTAAACAATTTTCAAATAAAGAAAATAATAAACACGTAACCTTCCTATCTTTGTATTTTCTCTGGATGAAACAAACCATAATAGAAAGAAGGCATATGATGAACCGAAGCCCAAAGCCATGAAACTTTGACTTAGAAGTATGAGGAGATTTGTTCAAATACCCATGACACTTGAACATAATAAAAAGAATAAAAAGAGAATTACTTTTCATTACGTCTTAGCCTTCAATCCAAAATTTTATGTATATGTATTAAGTAAATTATCACTTCTATCATTAAAGAAAAATAAAAAGAAAATGCTTGAAATTTGATTTACTATCAGAGTAAATCAATTTCATACTATTATTCATCCATGTATTGACATGTTACATTATTATAAACTAGTTTATTAACGTTAGTAAATAGACGATGGTTATCATTATCACCAACATCTATATTGGCATGATAACATTCTTAAAATCATATGAAACTTTAAGATGACAAGTATAAATTACAATCATTATGTATATTAGCATAGTGGTGTTTTAATTTTACTGGAAAACATACTATGTCAAGTTTTAAAATAACTAACACCTAAAGGTTAGTGCGAAAGCTTGAGATGCCAATGTTGTTAATAACCACCACCCAAAAGGCATTTGAAGCATCCTGTTGAAAAATTTAAAACAATCCCACATCAGTTTCCACGTTCACAGATGTCAAAAGTTATGGTAATCAATAACAACATTGAAAAGGATGATACATAGGACATCAAGCTTGTATTAATAACCAAAGTCCATTTCACCCTCACTTTTTGTGTTTTTGTGTTCAAGTAATTCTTAGAAACATTTCAAATCTTGTAGAAACACCCCTATCCAGTAGTCTAATATCTTCTACTATAAACATTTTAAGATTGAGTAGGAGACATTAGATTCTATAATGGGATACTTTTATAATTCATTATCACTTTTCAATATTCCAATAATATCTTTCTGATGATCCTCCACTTTTGTCATTAATGTTTGCATGGAAGAACTAAAATGCCTTCAATTCTTCTATGCATACTCACATGATTAAAATAGAGAAAATTAAGCAATAATTGAGAATTTCCATCCAGAATGATGATTTTGATACATTGTGGTTATGCTATAACTTTTGTGCATTGACATAAACATTTATTTTTTCTATATTGATTTTTAAGCATAGTTTTTTGTCATCTAATTGTACCAAATAAAAGATATCAAAACACAAATAATCTTCTACATAAATTCATAATTTGATTATAAAGAGACCAGTAGATAAAAAAATAAGCTTTAAAATTATAAGATGTGGATTATTTATAAAATCAATGTTTAAAAGTAGTCCAAACATCTTTGTTAAAAAGATGTACTTTAATGTGTTGGTTTAAAAATTAATTAACATCTAACTTTATAGCATTTACAATGTTTTGATAAATAATGAAACATTATAACATTGATTATTTCCAAAATCCTCGTCTAAAAGGCATTTCTAAAAGGCATTTCATAAGTTACCTTTGTAAATGTAAAATGTTTATCCATCAATTTTTTATTTAATCGATATCTAAAGATATGATGATTGTCACTTCTTTGGATAATGAGAATAAATAAAATGTTAGGTTTTGCATAATAATTGATGTCTATAGTTTTCTACCTTCTTTATATATTTGACATTCACTTTCCATTTTAAACATTTCAATGATTTTTTAGCCTTTGTTATCTAATTCTAGAGTATTTGAGGATGGGAAAAGCATCTCTCTGACCATTTCATATAATACACTTTGTTTAAGAATCTTATTTGTTTTGCTTTTACATATTAGCAAGCATATAGATATGTCAGATGAGATGGTAGAGTAGTTATTTTCCTCCTCCTCAAATACTTTAGTATTTCTAATAGAGACAAATATATTACTTAGATCCATGATTCATTAAGAAAAAAATTTTTATGATGGCAAAGAGAATTGACAATGAAAATAAAATGTGGCACAATCTTCTTTTTTATTTATGTAATATTTGTATATAATTACATTTATTGATGTAAGAATATATGGAAGTGAATAAAATTGTATAATAAAATTTTGTATTTGGACGTTTCCTTCCTCATTTTTTTTATATTCATGTTCAATGTATTGATGCTAGTATTTATAAAAATAAGTAAATAAGCAATGAGAAATGATATCAAAGTTATTATCTAATAACTAACACTATATTTAAAAGTAAATTGAGTTAATCTTGTGTGAAAAAAATATTATCAATTCAAACAATGGCTTATATCTTTGTTAAATGTTTTCTTTTATTATATGATTTTTCTATATTCATATCTAATACATTGATGTTTGTATCATCATAAGAAAAATAAGCAAAATAAAATGATATCAATATTTATAAAGAAAATGAGTAATGAGAAATGACGATGGGGTTATTATGTAATAACCAACATCGTATTTCAAAGTAAATAGAGTTGAATTTGTATAAAAAAAATTAACAATACAAAAAATGGTATCAAATTTTATGTCTTGGAAAAAAGGTATATGTGATTTTGACATAAATTTTTAGAATTATCGGTGTAGTTTTCAATTAGTCAATGTAGCATTCTAAAATTTACGTTATGGTAAAATGATTTGTAAAGTTAAAGGATGTCAATTGTATATAAATAACCAAGATTTAAAATATATAACAGTAGTTTCTCATAATTAATCAATGTGAAATTATATTTATTAGAATGACACCACTTTATTATAGATGATAGATATTATATAAAAAAATAAAGTTCAATCACTAATGTAGTTCATCCAGTATCTTTTTACATGTTGACAATTATTATTAACTAATGGGAAAAGTTAAAAAAGAAAGACTACAAGAGCTCTAGTAAGAGAATAAAATACAATACTAAAATATTGTAGCAACATTTGTAGAATCGGGATTCTTCTAATATAAAATTCTATCTTACAAACTCCTACAAAATAGGAAAGCATAAATTAATCTTCTACTTTTTTGTGCAAATAAAGTACATTCACCAAATATTAGAGGTTTTCATTTTATTTAGGTCTTGATATTTTGGTGTTAACTTATGGTTTTATTAGTTTAAGATCTATTTTAATATATTTAACTTAAGATGTTTAAAGATAAGATTATGATGCCATATAAAATACTTTTTTATTCTATTTTGGTTCATAAATATACACCATAATTATGAGCATGAAATAGATTATGCATAGAAGATTGGCTTTATAAATGTATGGAATTGTTTTGCTTTAGAACATGTGCTTGGAAAATGTTATATTGTAGATGATTTAGGTTGTATTTTTTATATATATAAATGTATGAATATATTTAGGTTTTATACACAATTTGTGATGGTATAGGGTTTATTTAATATTCTTATGTATATAGTTATCACTAGATTAACTTTTGATGGATAAAAATGGATGCATTTTGATTGACATAGCATTAAACATAAAAATAAGGTTAATGAATTCATCAAATTTATAATTACTTAAGGAAGGAAAGAATTTGGTGATGACCATATATTTTTCCCTGCTTTAAATATTGTTATGTTAAGAAAATGATAGTCAAGCAAATATAAGATAATTTATTTGAACATAACATTAACACTGGGTATACACAATAGATATGGTATGGTGAAAATAAATTAGGCAGCACATCTATTGATAATAAAAATAATAGTTTCATGACCATTTAGAAGATATAATGCATAATATTGCAAATAATTTTATTAAGTGACCATGAGTCCTTAAGTTATTGTATCCATGTTGCATTAAATACACTCATTTATTTACTATGTCAAGATTATTCAAGTTGAAAGCAAAAAATGATTGGAGTGAAAAAAGTTTCGTGACTTTACTATAATTATTGAAAAACATACTTTCTGAGACAATGTATTATCGACTCATGTTTACAAGGCGAAGAAAATGATATACTCAATGGGTATGGATTATAGAAAGATTCATGGATGTCTTCATGATTGTATATTAAATAAAAAAGAGTATAAAACATTACATGAGTATCTAAAATATAGGGTATCCTATTGCAAATTAAAGAAGCATGATGATAATATGAAGAAAGTGATTTTAGCTAAGGTATTATGTTATCTTCCTATAATACTAAGGTTTAAATGCAAGTTCACTAATATAGAATATGCAAAAAACTTAGTATAGCATATGAAATGGATGATTCCTAATAAAAAGTTTCATTATCTAGTGACTTAATAGAGAATAATCGACACATTATATTCAAGTTCAATAGTGCAATAAGAAACTTTAGACTTGTATTGTGTACTAATGAAATGAATTATCACAATAACATGATTAGCAAACATAGCATATAACCGGTAATATAAGTGATTTATAATCTTCTTCCTTTGTTATGCATGAAACAAAGGCATTTAATGTTGACATTATTACTATAGGGGACCAAGTAACTAAGAAATGACATAAATGTCTAC
This sequence comes from Sindora glabra, assembly GCA_020226215.1. Classification (NCBI taxonomy): domain Eukaryota; kingdom Viridiplantae; phylum Streptophyta; class Magnoliopsida; order Fabales; family Fabaceae; genus Sindora; species Sindora glabra. The sequence goes on from CM035230.1 coordinate 35,514,826, forward strand.
TTAGCACCACTTATCTAAGACTCAAGATTCATATAGGATAAAAGTATGTTAGTGTTCGACATATATAAGAAAGAATCTTTTAGGCTTTATGTTATACTTATTTATATAATCAATGACTTTTTAACTTATGAAAACTTATTGGGGTATAGTGTTTCCTTATTCACAAAAATGATAATAATTTTATTAACTTAAGTATTGGAAGAAAATAATTCATCTTGATTATAGGAGATTTCTACCTTAGGCCTAAAACTATTATAGGTTAAGAAAGGCTTTCAATGATTTATTGAAAGAAATAATGGCCTTAAGGCCCTTGTATAGGGAAGAGGTTTATAAAAAGGTAAAAAATATTGACATCATTTTTGGAAAATCCATAACATTGGCAAGCAGCAATATTACATGGAAGAAAAGGTCTATATTCTTTAATCTTCCATACCGAAAGGACTTGTTTATCAAGCATAATATTAATGTTATGCATATAGATAGAAATGTATGTGATAATATGGTTGGAACGCTCTTAAACATGCCAGGTAAGATGAAAATGAAATCAAAGTTTGACTATTCTTGCAAGAAAGGAGAGAATTAGCACAAAAAAAGGGTCAATGTATATATTTGCCTTCAAAAAGTTATACTTTGTTTGAGAAAGTAATACAAGTTTCTTTAAGTTTCTAAATGGGATTAAAATGCCACAAGATTATTCTTCAATAGAAAAAAAGGTCTATATTTTTCGATCTTCCATATTAGAAAGAGTTGTTTGTTAGGTACAACATTGATGTCATGTATGTAAATAAAAACATATATGATAATATAGTTGGAATGTTCTTAAACATGCTAGGTAAAACGAAAGATGGAATCAAAGCCTAAGTAAACTTGCAAAAGAGGGAAGAAATAGTACTGGAAAAAAAGGTTAATGTACATGTTTACCTCCAGTAAATTATACTTTATTTAAGAAAAAGAAAACAAGTTTTTTGAAGTTTCAAAATGAGGTTGAGGTGGCATAAGGCTATTCTTCCAATTAAAGAAGTCTTATTTCTATAAAAAAAATCTTAAATTAGTTAGCTTGAAGTTTTATAATTATCATACTTTAATGCAACAACTTCTACCAATTATCGTTTAAATAATATTGCTTAAACATATAAGACAAGCTATCTTGAGACTTTGTTTCTCCTTCAATATAATTTGTGTTAAGGTTATTGATCCAGAAGAGTTAGTTGACTTACAAAGGAATGTTATCATCATATTTTGCTAACTTAGGATATATTTTTCACCATTATTCTATGACATTATAGTGCATTTGGTTATATATTTGGTGAGGAAGATAAGACTTTGTGGACCAGTTTACTTAAGATGAATGTATCCTATGGAATGATATATGAAGATCTCAAAAGAGTGTGTGCACAATAGAAATAGGCTAAAAGGATGTATTGTTGAGGGGTATATTGCTAAAAAGGTTGTTAAGTTTTGTATTGAATACTTATTAGATATAGACACTATTAGGCTATTACATCTTGAATATTTTAGAATTTTATTTTTAGTTATTAATCAATAATCTTGTATACATGTTAGTAATGAAAAATATACTATGGATAAGTTTAGAATAAGTATTTATTTATAGGAAATAAAATTTTATTCTAAAAATTAGTGAAATTAAGTTAAACAAATGTGAGTAGAAATTAGAATTGAAATAGGGTGTGTGGAGGGATTTAAGGGAATGTCTTTTGAAATTACCTTTAATGGCCCATTAAAACTATGAATTTGCCACTATTGTTTACAAACACTCCAAAACCCAATTCACTTCTCATTTATCCTAGTATAGCAACTGGACCTCCTTCCTTCTTTATTTCTTTCTTAAAAATTTCCTAATCTAATCCTAAAATTAATTTAACAAGGATCAAGTTTACTTCAAGTTGTCATCAATTTCTTTTGTAATTAAGATTGAGTAAAACATCCCTTTGAGCTTAATTCATCTCCTTCAACACCTTAGGAAGTAAGTAGATAATCTACTTTTCTAGGAAATAATTAAAAATGGTAGATTTCATTGGATTATTTGTTATACCTTAAGATAATTGATGAATTATAAATAAATGCTAGATGTAAAATTATAACGTTTAAGTTGGAAATATGATTAATGCCTATGAAGAATAATGTGTGATGGATGAATATTATTGCATGTTAAGTTAAGGTGTGTTTTTGTTAGGAATTTTGTGATTCAAAATGAATTTTGGAAATTCTAGAATTAGTACTTAAGTACTACCTAATGTGTAAACATGTTGACCTAGTACTTAAGTACCTTACTCAAATACTAAAGAACATTTTTTTCTTTATTTTTTAGTATTTAAGTTTGACACTTAAGTACAAGCTTGATAATTTAAGGCTGTGTATTAAAGTACCACACTCAAATACTAAGGCATCATTTCATCTCTATCTCCAGGTACTCAGATATGGTACTCAAGTATTACCCAATTTATGAGAGTCCATATTCTAGTATCGTACTTAAATACCCATGTTACTTCCATTAAATTAAGCCAAATGGTAATATTTTAAGACAAAGTAGACATTATATGTACAGGCTTGTCTAATTGTGAGCTAAATTGATTGATTTAAGAACTTACATGAAAATATGAGGTTTCTATGATTTAAATATGTATAGCAAAAAATAATAAAATTATGGATGATGAATAATGATAGTGTGCAGATGAAATGATGGAAAAAAAGATAATGAACTTAAATTTATTAACACCAGATCTAGTTACCTATTTATGAACAAATAAGGTGTTTAGAGAGATAAGATTGTGTTTTTGAATAAATAAGATTAATTAGGAGGTATAAGTTGGATTATTTGCTATTTCACATATGTAAGTTTAATTATAATTATTAATGTTACTTATTTATTAAAGAAATAAACTTTTATAATGTTTAAAGTATAGTAAGAAATAAATGTTGAAATGTGGATTATGAAATGATATTATTAAGTAAATTATCTACTTATTAAGATATAGTCTCGTTACTTTTTCTTTGAAATGTTTTACAAATCTCCTATTGAAGCTCCCCAACCACTATTGGTTGATCAGGAGTAGGAATCTCTTAATAAAATAATCAAATAGCCATAGTTATGTTAAAGTGTAAATGAAAAATAATGGTTAGATTTGTAATAGCTTGTATATACATTAAAATAAACTTTGATATAAATATTTACTTTGTTAATTAAATTAAGTAATTAAGTTAAGTTAATTAGTTTATTAGTGGCTATATGATGATATTGAATAAGTTAAATCGGCTTATGGATACTAAGGATAGGATCTATGCTAATTAAAGCTAGGTGGATCATGATATAGGTTTTTCAAGCCTTGCCATGAGGGAAGAATTTTAAGGAAGGGTATATTAGAAATCCAAATGGAAAGCATAAACTATGAAATATGAGTATAAACATACTTTATGTTTTGCGAAATAGTGAAAAAGTTGAACCTTGCATTTACTTCCATAAAAGAGCTCAATCATAACAAGAGTGAGTAGTGGGATATGGTTTTACAACTAGGTGGATAGCATTATAGAAAAGACATTAAATATTATATCAAATATTATAAGATGGTTAGCTAATAACATATCAAGGATACGACATCAACTTATAATATCTAAAATAATATTTAATATCTCTTCTATAATGTTATCCACCTAGTTGCAACTAGAGGTCATAACTTTTCAAGGATATGGCATTAACTTATATTCTTTTTACACAAAAAGATAAGATGAAAGAAGCACCATGTAAAATAGAAAGGTCACTCTGGTGGCTCAAGCAAAGTATATCTTTAGTACTAAAGATAAAAACCTATCTATATAACAACGTCATATTACGAGATCATTGAAAACATATAGGAGTTTAGCTACATTTAATTCAAGGAGCATGTCTTTTGATATAAGTGGGTGAAAAATAATTATAGCATCCAAGTGGATAAGTTAAAATTCACATTGGTGGGTTTTAGTAAAAAGGGTCATAAGAGGAAGCCATTTATAATGACATTCTAAGCAAAACAAACTTTTTTATAAGCTAGACCTAATTTATAATTCTTTAAGAGAAGAGACAAATTATTAGTAATGGTAATAAAGACTACATAGCAACTAATATTGAAAAGAACCTTCTTTCTCATCGGGATTACCTTTAGTTAATCATGAAGATAATTTAGGAAAGTTTTATATGTGAAAAGATAATGGTAAAAGGATTTAGGTTGACAATTTTGCTAAATAAATTTCCTACCATAAGTTCAAGGTATTAATCATTACTACATAATTGTCATTGTTATAGATGTTGAATGTCAATTTGGATTTGACATTTATATGAGCATCATTATATATTAGAATATTCGAAGTCAATTAAAAATATAATAATATCGATTTCTATATGTATAAAAACTATTGTTGTTTCTTCATTAGAAGCCTTTTTTTAAAAGTATATTACAACTCTAAGTATTGTTTGTATATTAAGGAACTGATGTTGAATGTCAATTTGGATTTGACATTTATATGAGCATCATTATATATTAGAATATTCGAAGTCAATTAAAAATATAATAATATCGATTTCTATATGTATAAAAACTATTGTTGTTTCTTCATTAGAAGCCTTTTTTTAAAAATATATTACAACTCTAAGTATTGTTTGTATATTAAGGAACTGATGTTATATATATATATATATATATATATATATATATATTCAATGATAAGTTTTTTTCAAATAATTAACATGGTATGTCATATCCTCCCTTTAAAACTAATCCATTTGTAGTTCCTCCTTACTTTAACCTTTTTATCGTAACTCTTTGTCATAATTCCTTTCTATCTAATCCATTCTAATCTTTAACATCTCCAATAAAATTACAGATTCTTAATTTCAACATTTTTAAAGATTATAACAAAAAAATGAAATTAGTGAAGATTTATATCCAATACTTGTTAATCAATATGAAAGGTTGGCACTCTCTAAAAAACTATACTTAAGTCCAATATTTACAAATGAAATGAATATTTATTAAATATAATGTATAATATTATATTTTTCTTATAAATAAATGATAGATAATACTACCGAATGAAAAAAAAAAGATAAATGATATCAAATTTCTTACCTGTATAAATTGGCAAAAACTATCTTAGAATGAAAGAAAACAAAACATTGTTAATTATAAAACTAGAAACTAAGTTAAAAGAATAAACAAATACATAAAAATTAAAAAAATCATTAATTTTATATTTTACTCTTTTCTAGTGAGTGTGTAACCTTATAGTTTTAGCAACAAGCTAACAAATCTTTATTACTGCAAAGTAATTAGTGAGCATAAATATAAAATTAAAGAGAATCATGATAAGGTTGGAAGATAGCATACCTCAATAAAAAGAGAATCATTTTAGAGTTGGAAGAGTTTAGTGATGAATTCGCAAATGCTGCCATAATGCCACTTATTTTATTTTTAATTAATGTCATTGTTTACATTTTTATGATGCCATATTAATAAAAACCTAACCTCTATAATAAAATGACATCATTCTAATATGGAGTTTTACATGCCAACTATTAGTTAATAATTGATATCATAAAGCAAATTTTTTAAATACAAATTTTAAATCAATCTTGTCATTTATCCATTTATGTTGCACATTTAGAAACGCTTAGAAACTTATAATTATGGTAATTAAATCAAATCATAGATATATTTTACTTATGATCATCTATTTGAGAGTAAAAAATAACCATAGTTTGATAGGATGCACATAATCAAAAGATTCAAAACTTTTTCTAAATGTGCAATAACAATAGATGTGTTATCCTGTTAAGCCACAAAACAAAAATGGAGTGAAAGAAAAATATATAAATAGAACGGAAAAATAATATATATATCAATTATTAAACTAAAACTAACATCCATACTTAACTAAACTAGTGTTTTAAGTTTTAGTAATTTTCTAGTACCTCATAAATACCATCCTTAGTAAATGCTCACTATTATTAAAATTTAATGGTTAGTGCTATACTTTTATATATCAATTAAGTAAAAAAAAACTAACATGGTAATTTTATCACAAATTTTCTAATCCAACTTTATCATAATTTTTTAAAATCATGTTTATTTTTAATGAATAACTGATGTGATTTATTCCTTTTTTATTATTATTTTTTGTAACATAACTTTTGCATTCTAACATTTTTTTAAAAATGATACTAATTTTTTTAAATAATATTATTAACTTTCTACATTCCAACATTTTTTTAATAATGAATATCAATTAGAAATGATTTTTGAACAATATTATCAACTTTAACTAGTAAACATTGAACAGTAATATTATAATTAACCATTTAATATAATTTACAAATTATTGACACTATATGTTTCTTATAAAACATTGATATATACAAAAATATAGTACATCATCCATATAATTTGTCGTATAGCCACTCCTTTCTTATGTTAAAGAGATTAACAACTTTGTTATAGATTTTCATTTGTTAAAAAGATCTAACCCATTTTTCTTATGTTGAAGTGCTCTATCAAATTTCACAAACATTAGCCATTTATCATTTATAATACCAAGTGGAATATGAAAATAACACACTTAATCAATGTTATAGAATAAAAATTTGTTTCAAATCTTATAATTACCAATCTCTTGTCAGACCACAGATATCTTATGCTCATGAGTATTCTATCCCTGTAAAAAATAACTATGGTTTGATAGGAAACTCATAATTATAAGATTTGAAGTATTTCTAATTGTGCAACATTGGTTGATATTTTACCCTTTCATGCCACGTGAATAAAAGGTGGAGTGAAAAAGAAATATATAAATAAGGAGTTTCAAATAGATGTCGATTGTTAAAATAAAACAAATATTTAAAGGATTTATATATCACTTTTAATACCAAGCCATTAGTTTAACTAATTTCGAAAGGCTAATATTGTAAATTCCTTACCTTATTAATGCTTACCATTTATGCAAGTGAAATAGTCGGTGCTATACCACTTTTTTATTTTTTTTATCTAAATTTTTGTCTTTCCCTCCAATTTTCTAAACTTACATCAATTCTTAGCAAATAATAGAGTGATTTATCACATTTTTACCTTTTTTTAATTGAACTTCCACATCATAACATTTTTTCTAAAAATGAATACTAATTTTCCTAAATAATTATTAACTTTCTATATCTTGACATTTTTCTTACAATCAATACTAATTAAAAATTATTTTTCTAACAATATTATTAACATTTACTAGAGAATATTGTACAAGGACATGAAAATTAATTATTTCATGAAATTTACAAATTATTGTACACTATATGATTTTCATAAAATAATTATTAACATAAAAAATTACAAGACATCATTGATACATTTTATAACATAGCCATCCATTCTTCATATTGAAGAGTTTAAAATCCTTGTTACAAATTTTTATTTTTTAAAAAGACTAAAAACTTTGTTGAAGAGCTCCATTAAATTCTATAATTATAAGTCACCCATTCCTTGCAATAAAGGGATGAAATATAAGGATAACTCATCTATATTTAAAAATTCTTTAAATTTATTAGAAGCACCTCATCCATGATTTTCTCTATTTGAAAATAGCAGACATTAAAGTAGTAAATGAATACTTCTAAGGAACTCAAAGCATTTCCAAAGAATAAGTTAATTGTACTCAAATTCAACCTAAATATTAAAAAAAAAAGTGTAAGCAAATTTTATAGATAGAGTAACATCAATTTTAATGTCGATTTATATAAAAACCAATATTGTAAGTGACAGTGCATTTTAAATGAGTAAACTATTGAAATACAGTTAATGTTTTCAATTTTTACTAGTATCCTAGATACAAGTATTAATTAGCTATAGATAACCTTTAAATATTGATTTTCATTTTACATGACTTTAGATGTCAATTTAATGTACAATTGACATTTAATGTTCTACATATTCAATGTTTGGTATTCCTTTAGATGAAGGATATATAAAAACTAACGTGTAAGTAACAATAGATGTTAGTTTCAAATAATGATTATCATTTTAAGCTTTCCTAGGCCAGACCCTTCATCTCTTTTTAGAAAATAAGGTTTTTAAAATGTTGGTTTATTATGTTAGCAACATGGTAAGTCATACTTATTTTTAAAAATGTCACCATACTTTTATATATATCAATTTTCACTACAACTAACACAAATGTGATGATGTTAAAGGGCAAATCTATAGTATTGAATGTTCTTTATTTTATAGTTATATTTCTAACATAATTGTTTGCTTGTTAATTTGTATTTCATTGATAAAATTGTCTTTGGTTGATGCAGGTCTAATATGAGAGATGTACATCAATGATGATTTAAATATACTTAGAAAAAATATTTAAGATAAATTAGAAAGTAATTTTGCTTTTACCAATAAATCATTTCTTTGTGATTACTATAACTATCAAATTTTCATGTGTTTATTTTATTCCCTTATAGTTTGAAATGGCATCGCTGTAAGCCATTCAATAATGCAAATCTTGAGATATTATATGATCTTGTGTCCAAATTGTGTGCAATTAATGTAATAAGAAATGTGACTTTTTTCTCAATTAAGTTATTATGTATTGTACTTGCTAAATATAAGATTATGTATTGTTATATTGATAAAAATCAAAGAAAGTCCATTGAAGACAATGGACTAAAGGTGTTGGAAGGGCTTCACGAATCAATGTCAAGGGTTTGGAAAAAAAAGATAAAGGGAGACCTAGAGAAGATGATTGCTGCCCTATTTGAGAAAAGGCACAATTTGGAGCTAGAAGAGTCCAAGATGCTCAATTGCGTGTTTTTGGAAAACTTGGGCTCCAATGAATCCATTAGCATTTAGTTAGTTTAGCATTTTTGTAATAAATGGGCCTTATGGGCCGAGACTTGTTTTTAGATTTATTTTGGCATGAAAACTTGTTATTTTATTTGGATCACTTAGAATTGGGCTTGTTAGTGTACAAGGCCATTAGGGTTTGCTTGTGGGGGCTGGTCATACATAAACTCTTGTAAACAGATTTTTATTCAATTTTTTAATACAATTTGAGATTGAGAGCTTGTAACTCTTAGGTTCTTAAATGAGCTAATTATCCTTGATCTTATCAAGAGGCCTCCTTTTGTGGCAATCTTTTCTTCGGCTTATCAATCCGTGATTATGGTACCTATCCTCCATCTTTTTTCCATTTTTATTGTTTCAAATCCAATTCAAGATCCGTCATATTTCATCAATTGGTATCATGAGCTTTAGTTAGAATTGGATTTAAGGGTACTGTTCATCCGTTACTGTTCACGCACTGTTCATCATTTCTGTTTTCTGCAATTTGACATTGTTCACGCCATCACTGTTCACACAGTTAGGGTTTCATAATTTTTTAGTACAATATTTCCTAAATCTTGTTACAACAATTGTTTTATTGCTGGATTCTTGTTTCTTGGTAATTAGAATTGCTAAATTCATAAACAATTGTTAGTTTTCTGCACTTGTGTTCTTCGTGTTCATCACATGTTCTTGATTCTGAATATGTTCAATCTTGTGAAATTCTATTAGTTTGGTGTTTAGTGTTAGATAATATCTTAATTTAAAGGGAATTGTGAATACAATCAATTCTAATTCCTTGTTTACTACTTCTTTTCAAAATTCTGGTTCAATTGGATTGAATTTATTTGCTATCTCAAAAATGAATATTCCATATTTTTACTTGTTCTTGCAAGTTTATCAGTAATAGCTAATTAAAAATTATGTGATTTAATTTAAAAAGGGGTACAACTATTGTGCCAAAAAAAAGAAGACGAAGAAGAAAAATCTGCAGCAAAAAAAATAAAAAAAGAGGCAAAAAAATTTTTGTAGCACACAAAAGTACTTCTTGAATGCCACTTTCTTGTAATTTTCAGCTTACTTTTGCTTAGTTTTTTATTTATTCCATACCAAAAATTTTTGGGAATAACTTAGCTATTATTTAACATTACATAGTCTTGTCTAATTTCTCCATTCTTGTCTTCTTTGCATTCATCTCTAATTTGCTTTCTGTTTGCTTTCTTATCTCTATTCTTGTCTTGTTTGCATTCTATTTTTCTTAGTGTGCTTATTTCTTATTTCATTTTTCTTGATTGTCTTTATTGGCTTCACTTGTGTCTTACTGATTGATTGTCACTTGGTTGTGGTTGATTGTATAGATTGGAGGTTGACTTCCTTAAGAACTCTTAAGAACACTTGAGAGGAAAAAGGCAAGAGAGAAATCCTTACACAAAAGCCAATTTTGAGTGAAATATGAGTGAACATCTTTTGAGTGAAATACTTAGCGAGTGGAAAGGACCTTTTATTACATTAATATTTTTGTTTTGTAGACATGTCTCATGAAGGTGGATCAAGTGGTGAAAGCACTCCTCTCTCACCTAAGTCCTTGGCTGTTAGAAGACAAATTGAAGGACTTGCACAAAGATTTGAAAGAATGTTTGAGAGGCAGAATGAAACCATAAGAAATATTCAAGAAACCATGGTAAATAATGCAAGAAAGCAAGCACGTGACCATTCTCCACATGCCCATGAAGATTCTAATAGTTCTCCTAGAGATGATAAAAAGAGGAGATATGATAGGAGGAGAGATAGGATGGATGATGAAGAGAAGAGGTATGATAGAAGGAAAGATAGGAGAGATGATAGAGAGAAGAGGAATGATAGGAGGAGGAGAGAAGGAGATGGAAGAGTGAGAGAAAATGAGAGGATTGGTGGAGTTAAAATAAAGATTCCTAGTTTTCATGGAAGGAATGATGTTGAAGCATACTTAGAGTGGGAGTTGAAGATAGAGCAAGTATTCTCATGCCATGACTATAGTGAGGAAAAGAAAGTGAAGGTAGCTTCCCTAGAGTTCCATGACTATGCCTTGGTGTGGTGGGATCAAATTCAAAAGGAGCGAAAGAGATATAATGAGGAACCCGTAGTCACATGGAATGAAATGAAGAACCTAATGCGCAAGAGATTTGTTCCTATATACTACAATAGGGAGCTTCATACAAAGCTTCAAGGTTTGAGGCAAGGTGGGAAAAGTGTTGATGACTATTACAAGGAAATGGAAGTTGCAATGATAAGAGCCAATGTAGTTGAAGAAAGAGAAGCAACAATGGCCCACTTCTTGAATGGGTTGAACCATGATATCTGTGACATAGTGAAACTTCATCCCTATGTAGAACTTGAAGATTTGGTTCAGCAAGCTATCAAAGTAGAAGCACAACTTAAAAGAAAGGGGACTTTGAAGAAAAACACTTTTTCCTACAACTCAAAAGGATGGAAGGAAGGAGTGAAGAAGGAGGGAACTTCAACTAAGGATGTGGCTGTCCAAGGTGGTAAATCCTCATCTAAAACTTCTTTTAATTCTACTAATGCTTCTGCTTCTTCTACTTCTCGGCATAGGGAAATCAAATGCTTCAAATACCTTGGAAAAGGTCACATTGCATCCCAATGTCTGAACAAGAAGACCATGATTTTGAGAGAGAATGGTGAGATCTCAAGTGAGAGTTCATCTCCATCATCACATGCTACAAGTGAAGAAGATAGTGAATGTGAGGCTTTTTGTTATGAGGGAGATTTACTTATGGTGAGGCATCTCTTGGGTAGTTTGGTCAAGGAGGATGACACTACACAAAGAGAAAATATCTTCCATTCAAGATGCTTGGTACTTGGGAAGGTTTGTTCTTTTACTATTAATGGTGGTAGTTGTACCAATGTGGCTAGTGTTAGGCTTGTTGAGAAATTGTGTGTTACTACTACTCCTCATCCCAAGCCCTATAAGCTACAATGGTTGAGTGATAAAGGGGAGTTGGTTGTTGATAGGCAGGTTTTGATTGCTTTTTCTATTGGCAAGTATATGGATGAAGTCTTGTGTGATGTAGTGCCTATGGAAGCAAGTCATATCCTCTTGGAAGACCATGGCAGTTTGACAAGAAAGCTATTCATGATGGTCATTCCAATAAGTTCACATTTGTACATAAAGGATGCAAAATCACTTTAGTACCCATGATTGCTAGGCAAGTTTGTGAGGATTAAACAATTATGAGGTTGAAAAGAGAGTAAGAGAGAAAAGATGAGAGAAAAATTGAAAAGAAAAAGAGTGAGTTTGAGGGCAAACTTAAAAAGAAAGGGGAAAAAGTGAGGACACTTGCAAGTGAGAAAGAAGTGAGTGAAAAGAAAAGTGAGTGTGAAAGGAGAGAAAACTTGTTTGTGAGAGAAAAAGAAGTGAGGAAAGCTTTGTTGGCCTCTCGACCTATGTATCTAGTTTTGTATAAAGAAAGTCCTTATGATGAATTAATTGATCATTTTGCTAACAATGCTTTGCCTAGTGGTGTTTCTTCTCTTTTGCAGGAATTTAGAGATGTGTTTTTGAAAGAATCTCAAGAAGTGCATCAAGAGAATCTTCAAAAGAGTTACCAGGTTTGAGAAGGAAAATGCTTTAATTGGAACAAGGTAACATTATTGTCATGATTGATATGTTGTCTTGGAAGTACACTCTTATCTCTTATTTGCATAAAAAAAAATTTGGGTGTTGAAAACATTAGAAATTTGCATGCAAATGATTATGATTTTCCTAGTTCTCCACTTGATGTTGTTATTCCTTTAGTTGATTTTGCTACTCTATGTAGTGAAGATGTTTCAAATGTTGATGCTTGTGAGGAAATGATTTTTGGAGACAATTTTATTCATGATAAATTTTTATGTGGGAAGAACAACATGTGTGTGCCCAAGAGTTCTCTAAGAAATTTATTTGGTAAAGAAGCCTATGGATATGAATTGATAAAAAAAATTTATATTAAAGGTACTCTTGATATTATGCTTTATGTGTTGCTAGATCCTTATGTGTTTTCCAAACATGGTTTGATGGGAGGATTTTATCCACTGTGCTTTGGAATAAGGAATGCATGGAAAAACATCTTCAAAATAAAGCATGGTTTATATGAATGGTTGGGTATGATACTTAGTTTGTCTAATGCCCCAAGTACTTCCTTGAGTTTAATGAATCATGTTATAAATGTTTTCAGTAATAAATTTTCTTGTGTTTATTTCCATTGTTTTCATGAGTTTAAAGGTGGGATCTTGTTGCTGTTTGAGGAATTAAAGAATTGGAAAGATTGCTTGCCACTTGATGACATTCTTGTGGATAGTAAAATAATAGTTGAGCATAATGAACTATTGAAATGTGTCTTGCAATTTTTGAAGAATGAGAAGTTATATGCTAATTTTAAAAAAGGTTCATGTTGTATGAGAAGTATTATAATTGTGGATGATTTTGTATGTGGCATAGCAATAAGATGAATGAAGGAAAGAAAATTGAAGAATATTCACCACATCAATTTGTTGCTAAAATTGAAAGCTTTCTTGATTTCATTAACTTTTGTGCAAAGCTTTTGAAAAATCATGTTCTACCTGCTTTCTTTGACAAACTTGTTGCTATTGGTAATTTTATAGGCTCGCATGAGATTGATGACTCTTATTTTGTATTTGATTTGAGTGGTTGCATATTGATGATACGAATGGAAAAGGTGGTGTTCCCCATGGCTACATCTAAGAGGAGATGGTTCATTTCAAGTTTTGAAAAGACAATAATTGTTTTCCTAATTTTGAATTCTCATAATGAGTTTGATATGAGTGCTTATTTTGGAGTTTGTAATATTTCCCCTATTGATGTAGGTTTTGAAGATTCAAATTCAAGGGCGAATTCTTTTGAAGAAGGAGGGATTGATGAAAATCAAAGAAAGCCCATTGAAGACAATGGACTAAAGGTGTTGGAAGGGCTTCACGGATTGCTGCCCTATTTGAGAAAAGGCACAATTTGGCAAAAAAGATAAAGGGAGACCTAGAGAAGATGATTGCTGCCCTATTTGAGAAAAGGCACAATTTGAAGCTAGAAGAGTCCAAGATGCTTAATTGCGTGTATTTGGAAAACTTGGGCTCCAATGAATCCATTAGCATTTAGTTAGTTTAGCATTTTTGTAATAAATGGGCCTTATGGGCCGAGACTTATTTTTAGATTTATTTTGGCATGAAGACTTGTTATTTTATTTAGGTCACTTAAAATTGGGCTTGTTAGTGTACAAGGCCCATTAGGATTTACTTATGGGGGCTGGTCATATATAAGCTCTTGTAAACAGATTTTTATTCAGTTTTTGAATACAATTTGAGATTGAGAGCTAATGACTCTTAGGTTCTTGAGTGAGCTAATTATCCTTGATCTTATCAAGAGCCCTCCTCTTGTGGCGATCTTTCCTTCGACTTATCAATCCGTGATTGTAGCGCCCATCCTCCATCTTTTTTTCATTTTTATTGTTTCAAATCCAATTCAAGATCCGTTTATTTCATCAATATGGAATGTATATTACTATCTATTTCATTTGAAGGGTTTTGTATATATATTGAAGTTAAAGTATTGAATTTCATTTGAAGGATTTTGTATGTATTTTAGATGGGTAGTAGTGTAGTAAGAAGCCTTTTGAGATGTTGTATTGAATAGAGATGGTGTACAAAATGGGTTATGTGGATGAAAGGAATAGTTTTTTTTTTTAAAGGATAGTAATAAAATGTTGGCTATTTAACGAAATTGATATAGTATATACAACATCCCACATTGAGGCAAAAAATAAACTGACATGAAAATTTAATTTTCAATGATGGTTTAATACTAATAAATCTCTTTAACTCTTTATCAGTTATCAAGTTGCATATTCATGATGACACAACACTAGCATTTTTATATAGGAACTAACTCTTTTTTTCACATTAATTAGCTAACCAATGTTATAAATTATTTGCAATGTCACTTAATAAGACATCAGCTAAATTTCACATATAATCAATAAAATAGCCAACATTGTTAAAAAGATTTTTACTACTATTAAAAATTCTTAATTACTAATTACATTTTTAATGATATGTCTTTTTGTTTATTAATAGTGTAAAATATTTTATATTAATAATATATTAAATTTAAACTCAAGAGAATACAAATTCAAATGTTTTTGCCTTTTACTACTATAATAATAGGGTAAATTACACTCTCCCCTTGAGTTTAGGCTTAAATATACATTTTTTTCCTTTATTTTTCCATTTTGGTGTATAACCCCTTGCGTTTTTGAAAATTATTGCACTTCTTTTGCTTGTATATAACGTGCCGATAGAATGACTAATGTTACCTAACATAACCTTAATGTTTTCTTTCAAAAGTACTGGACAACTATACCTTCTAAAATTTCTTTCCTACTGTTTTTCTTAGTTTACACAAATATCTTCCCAATGAAACATAATTACAAGAGTAGGTGAAAATCAAAACAGCGTGTATAATTTAACAGTTTGTTCTGAAGGACAAATGCTAACCAAGATTATAAATGCTAACTAAACACTAAGTCCAGAAAACAAAATACTCCAAGTCCAAGATTACAAATGCTATCCTCTTAGTCCCAATCATGCAAACTTAATCCCAAAAAAATAAAACAAAAAACCAACCATAAATAATGAATGCCAAGAAATCAAAACAAGAAGCAATAAATAAATAAATAAAAGCATAAAAAATGAATCTTAAGAAACCAAAACATGAAGGCGAAAAAACAAATGTGACCTACAATGATCAACATCACCAAGGCAATCTGAAAGATAGAAAATTAAAGCATTAAATAAAACACACAAAAAACTAAAAGTGAATCTAAAATAGAGAGAATAGCAATTTGTAGTGAGATAACCATGGAAAATTATCAATGACAGAAAGTGATTATGTAGGAAGAAGAATACCTTATTGGGCAAAGAGCTTGCAATTCCAAATTAAAACAAAACCCAAAAGAATTAGAGTAAAAAGGATTAGATTGAGTAGTATTTGGTTACAATAGACCTCTCTCTCTCTCTCCATGTGCGTATGTGCCTGAGTGAATAGACTTTGAATCTAAATATTCAAAATCAAGGAGAAATAAAGGTGTGGATATTTATATAGTACAAGTTGTGATTAAAAAAAACCAATAGAAATATATCGGATCAAATCAACAAACCATCATTAACATTCAACAAAACAAACTGAGAATAAAACTAAAAAACATGAATTAAAAATAAAATTGTAAATAAATAGAAAAAATAACCCATGACCTAGGATGGAATAATGATGGTCAATGTTTTCTAAAGCTCATAGCAAAGCATTTTACGGTCCTCAATGAGTGAAAAATTGTAAAGAAAGGTGAAGAATGCGAGAAAACCATAAAAGCCTACATGGGTAGTTTCAGTGAGGAGCAAGGCTTCCTTTTTCAGGGTAAAGAGGTTCGGAATTTTTTTTTTTTTTTTGCACTAACAAAGACTAAAAGTGTGAGAGATAAGGAGGTTTGTGCCAGAATAAAAAAATGGAGGAGTGTACTTAAGCTTAAATTCAGATAATGGGGGTGTAATTTACCCATAATAATATTATTGGGACTATATTTTTGTTTGTTTTGTATAGTGATGAGTTGATTATGACAATTAATTAATGAGAATATGCTGGGAGCACTAAAAACAGTAGAGCACTACCCATTCCACTAAGCATAGCCCTTCCTTAAATGGCAATATGTTCCTCCACTTTCGTCTCTTGCCCAATTTCCTTGCGCTCAAAATTCCAATCGACCAAATTAAGAGATGAGTAATATGAAGCTAACTTTTTTCAAATTGGCATTTTTTAATTTTTAAAAAATTGATAAATGTTATTATTTCCAAATTTAAAACAGGGTTATGCTTTAATAACTAATTTGTCTTTTTAAAAAAATCATATCAATTTGTATTATTATAACAATTTTTGTGAAATTCTTTATACTTTGACTATATCACATTTTTCTTGTCTCATTACCCATTAGAAGATGATCGATTATATATCAGCTCTCATAGTTTTAAATATTTTGAAAATTGAGAAATTAAATTTTAATGTATATGGATGCTATAAAATTAATAATTATTATTTATTTATTGAGTAAAAATTTAAAAGCATATGTTTTAAATAAAACATTTAAAGTTTTAACTAGAACATTTAAAGTTTTCTCAATTTTTTTATTAAATAGATTTTTATATATATTCAGTTTTGCCTAAATTTTATAAACCATTCATCTGATGATTCTGTTCTGTTCGGTAAACTAATTAAAATTAAAATAAGCTATATGGTTATTTTGTGACTAGTTGACAGTCTAAGATGCACCTTATCTATTTAATTTATTAATTTTTATAATAATTCACAGTTATCAAATTATTGTAGTGTAATGTTTATCAAAAGTAAATAAACAACCATGGCCTAGGAAATAGTTCTAAACTTCTAATTACAATGATATTTAAAGTAAATTATACTTTCCTTTCCAAATTTAATATAATTACACATATACATATATATATATATATATTTTTAAAAATATACATTAACACTACTTTTTATATACATTTATTCCTTTTCTCTTTTATTTTAAATATATATCAATCTCTCATACTTCTGAAAATAAAAGAGTTACTTGTATAATTATAAAAAATATATAAATATAATTTGACTAAATTTTAAGGGAAATTATAGTGAGACATTTTGCCTGAATCAAAAACTTACTAAAAAATGGGATCCCAGCTGAAGGCTGAATTGGCCATCTAACGTAGGAGAAATTCTCTTGGTAAATATTTATAAATTATTTTAAATAATTTATAGTGGGTTAATTACATTTTTAGTTTGTATAATTTATTTTAATTTATAATTCTGTCTTTATAGTTTTTCTTGCAATTATGTAAGTCTTCAAGCGAATGTCTTATTTTCTATTAGCTATTTAAGGATGACAACTGGCTCTGAACTTGAGGATTTCCGCGGGGATTGTCTGCGGGAGAGTATTTTTTTTTTTTTTTTAATTTTAATACTACGGCAATCGGGATGGAGCAAAAGTCTTGTCTCGTTCACAATTTTGGAAATCGGGCAAAATTCTTAGCTGCTATCCTGTTTAAAATATATAATAAGGGAATTTAAGCATTTTTAAATTATATATTTATAAATTTATTATATTTTATATGTACCAAATATTATAGATAATTATGTAATAAAGCATATCTTAATTTGAGAAAAAAATTTAAAATAATTATTAATTTTATATGAATTTAAAATTTTAATTTTTTATATTTGAATTTTTTTTAGTGGATGTGTGTGAATTTTAAGTACTTAATTTTAAGATTTATATACTTTTTATTTTTTATAATTTTGGAAAGTCTCGATAAAACTCAATTATCTCATGGGAATATGGAAAAAAAAAATTATCTCTCGTAATGGAGTATAGATATAAGTCAATGTTTTATGTCCGTTAATAACGTAAGAGGTAGGGAAGGACTAATCGACTTTCATCCGACCTTTTGTAATCGCTATTTTTATCTATTTTATTTATGATTATTTAATATAATTAATAGGTAATATTTGTAAACTTATACTGATGTGCACGAAAACAAAGTAAAGTGATTCGTTGAAATAACAAATTTTGTAGATTGAAAGCATATTGACACACATTCAAGATACACGAATCCACAAGAGTTTCAGGTTAAAATCAAATTATTTTTGGGAGGAAATTTGGTATATTATTATAGTAATATATTAATATATTATCAAATTTAATTATAACTTAATTTTATTTTTTTCAATCAAATTTTATTTATTATGCAATAATATAATAATAATTAAATTTATTTATATAACAACATATTATACCAATATACTATTATATTAATAATATACCATAAATGTTTCCTTTTACTCTACTCTTTGAATTGCCTGGCGTGCGTGGCATCTCATCACGTCTTATCCCAGTTATTGCCTGGCGTGCATGGCATCTCATCTTGTCTTATCCCCGTTATTTGCATCTTATTATATATCACAACTTGATATGGGATCCATTTAATGCAAATTATAGACTAAAAAATTTAAACTTAATTAATAGTGCCCTATCTTTAATATTAATTATAATAAAAGATACTGTCAGTATTTTTCTTATTGTAGTAATATTTGTAAGATAAAAATATATTTTTAATCTCTTAACTTTTACTAAAATTTTAATTCTATTATTAAATTTTATGTGAAGTAAATTTATCTCTTAACTTTCAAAAAAATGTGTAATGTTCCTCAATTAGTTATCTTTGTTAGAATTTTTTAATTAAAGTGCTAATATGACATCCAATTCAGCATTCTACATGACATATAATTCATTTTGTATTGAGTTTGACCCAATCAAATTCAAATTGTGATTGCTTTTTATTGTGAGTTATTTTTCTATTTAATTTAATTTTTGGTGTTAGAATAAGATCAGAATCCCTTGCTTCACAAGTATTTTATTATTATAAATATTTATATTGGTAAATGGTTTGAAGTATGAAAAAGATATGATGTAAGTACTTATAAGGATTATGTGGGAACCTTTATAAATGTTGGAACAAATATATAGATAGTGCTTAGAAAATTATGGAACTATGGTTGAGAATATTCACATATATCATTCTGTAATTTTTATAATATTGTACGTCTTTTCTTGCTGATAATTTTTTCTGAAGTTTTGAGTTTTTTTAAATTAAATTATTAGTGCAATTTATTATGATACTTTAATTAATTTAATTATTTGATGCTTATGTATTTGAAGATAGAAATATTTTTTGTAAAAACTAGTCAAACTGTAGGTTAGGTCCCATGAGAGAGTGGTAATTTAAGAGAGTAAAAACCTATTTTGATTTCATGTGTGAGATGATGATGATGATGGTTATGGTCATGGTGATAATAATAATGGTAATTGTTCGATTGTGTGTAATAATAAATGATGAATGTTGACCCATGGAGATAGTTGGTTTAATTGCATGTAAGTTGAAAAATATGATCAATTGAGATCATGGAAAGTTAAAAGTTAATGTTGTGGACTAAACTAGAGTGAGAAAGTTGCCATTGATAATGGGGAATCAAGATTTAATGATGGGTAAGATTGTAAGATTCAATTAATAATGGGGATGAAAATGTGAAGAGTTTATGCCAATTTATAAAAATATTCACAAGACTTGATGTGCCCTGCATATGTGAGAGATTCCTCCAAATGGGGAGATTGTAGATAGACTCCAATGAATCTTATGATGCTTGATTGAGGTGAAACTATTTGATAGGAAGATAATTGTTGGAATTTAAAGAAATTCCAATGATAGAGGAGTCTTATAGTTAATGCCTTATAATCGATCTCATTTGACAATAGGTGAACTATAAAAGATTGATGAAAATGATCAAATTTGTATTAAAGTGAAGATTATTAAGTTTGACTCAAATTCAATTTTTTTATTAATTTATGATTGTTTTCTATCATAAGTTATTTTCCTAATCATGTTAGTTTTTTTATATTAGAGTAAGATTAAGATTTCTTACCTAGCAAGTATTTTTGGGTTATTGTCACTTTCCTAAAAATTTAAAATGTTATTTGTAAAAAAATAGTTAACTATTATAATGAACTATGGGATAAAAAATTTAAATGTGAAATACTTAAGGAAAGAGTATTATAAAATGTTTAAAGGTTAATTATGACTAGTGGTGAGTATATAAGTATGGGAGGAGAATTAGGAAACTTTTTCAATTTTGCCCCTAACCTTATCTTTTCTTACTTCCCCCATTTTAACCTTCTATTTCCATATCTTCTTTAAAGTCTTCCACTCATCCTCCTTTTCCTCTCATTCCATTGTAAGAAAAGCTTGCTAATCTCCCTCAACTCATTAAATTCCATTCATGTTGATAAGGTAATAATTTTTTTTCTTTATCATTATGAGGATCCTTCTCTACTTCTCTTTGAGGTTTGATGACTTGGAGGTTTTAATTTAGAAATGGGTTCTAAAGCCTAAGTCTAAACCTTTTGGTTTATAGATGATTAAGAGCTATCAAACCATAATTTCTTAAAAATTAGTATCTCTTTCATATAAAGTGAGTAAGCATTTTCACTAGATTGGAATGTTTTTGCATGATTTAGGTTAACTTTTCATCAATCTCAAGGAAAATGATGTGGTTGATTCTTTTAATTTGAATTTCTTATTGGTATGATAATGTCAATGTAATATATGGTAGTTTGATTAAGTATAGTAGCCTAAGGAACAAATTTCAAAAGGATATATTTTGAATAAAGAATATTTTTGCAAGAAAATTTTATAGAATTTGAAGCTATAATTAATTGTGTAATCAATTATGTCTCAAAAGTTACTTTTTGAACAAGCATAATTAATTATGGCACCAAAAATTTATTTTGTAGGACTCTATAATCGATTATATAGTAGATTATGTTTGAAAACCTTTGTTTATGAAGTTGACATAATCGATTATAAGCCTAGGACTTATTCTCAAGACTCTTATAATTGATTTTGTTCTTATAGAGTTAGTCTTTGAATTAACATAACCAATTATATAATCAATTACATTCTATATGATTCTAATTAATACTTGCCTTAAGGATTCTAAGCATTGACTTATTGTTCTATGGTGTTAATGTATGTTTCATATTAACTAATTAATATTAGATAATATTTTGGAGTCATGTAAAGAGTCATGGTGATATTGTGATATGAATTAATTTATTTTATAATACATAAGTATGAATAGTTTATGGTATATGACAATTGAGATGGTACTGAATTGTGACTTTACTTATTTATATGAATGATTGTGTTATAGCTATGCAATTGAAGTGCTAGTGAAGCACTTCTTATATATTGAAAATTGTGTAATTAGTGAGATTAATGATGTTGGGGTAATGATATATATTGTGGCTATATACACAAGATTCACATGCATACTCATGAAAGATAAAGTTAACTTAGAAGGATAAGGATAAACTTCTAATAAATAAGGCTAAATAGGAGTTATACAAAAATTTACTTTCTGTTATTATTTATCCTCTTGTATGATTGTTAAATAATGATCTTTGCATGGATATGATAAGTTCGTTAGGAAGAAGTGGAACTTTGATAAGAAACTATGTAGTATATTCAAAATAATCATCTTAAGTGAGGTACAATGAACCATAAGGTATGTTCTGATTTTTCCTAAGGTATGTGTTACATCTTCTTTAATTATTAGTAAATTAAAATTTATTTTATAAGAAAAAATAGCTAAGATAATAAGGAAATTTAGTTAAATTAAGAATCTTTTATATGAAATATAAAATAATATAAAGTTAATTAAATTGAAAATATAGGAATATGAATTTGGTAAAAATTTGACAGGAAAAACTTATTAGAATTATGAAATATAAAGTTTTATATTGATATAAGTAAGTATGTGAGTGTAGAAGACGTATAGGAGTAATTTTTTAAAAATACCTCTGGGGCACTATTTTTCCTCCTTATCAACCTCCAAACACGAATCTTTCTCATTTCTCCTAACTTTCTCCTTACATAACCTTTCCACCATTCTATCAATTAAGTAAGAAAAATCTCAATTCTTCTAAATTTCTCCATTTAATGAAGGTAAAAATATTACTTTCATCAAGAATTCCTTTTATTTTTTCTTGGTTGATGAAGAAATTTGTGATTTATTTAGCTTTGTTAGAAATTCTAAGCCCTAACTTTAAAACCCATGAATTTTAATGTGATTAAAATTGAAATGTCTTCAAACTAACTTTCTAATACCTTCTTCCATACAAGGTAAATGGATAATCTTGCTAATTTATGGATTTTATGGCTATATGATAGTATGGAGGGAATATTAATTATTTTACGATTTTACTTCAATTTTGTTTCTTTTAATATGGTGAAAGTGATAAATAATGAAGAAAGATGATATGATATGTTAGGTAAGTGTATTAATTATTGCATCAAGATTTGGTGTGTAATATATATATTTAAAATGTATTTTTTGATCAAAAAAATAGTGAAATTTTCATAGAAAACTATAATTTTCATATGTAAATTGAGTGTCCAATCAATTCTAATTATCCAAAGATAAATTTGGGCATTTAAATTGAGGGATCAATTGATTCCACATGAGTAGAGGCAAATTCAAAATAGGCAAATCAATTTATCACTCAATTCACCAATCCTAGAATTTTATATCAATTTCAAAAGGATATAACTCTTTCGTCTTACAGTTGTTTTACGAATTACTTATTGCTATAAAGGTAATTGAGTGCACTCTTAAATGGAATTAATTTCAAATGAATATCTTATGTATATTTTGAGATATCATCAAAATAAAAGATTGAGGTTAAAAATTCAATATTTCAAAAAATGAACTTTTTGTATCTATCCTCAAAAGAGCATAAAACTTTTAAAACTTAGCTGATTTAGATAAATGACCAGTATATGAAAAACTAATATGAAAATAAGATTCATGAATAATATATTCATAATTTTTGAGTTATCCATAAAATATCACTCAAAGGTCATAATCATGTGCCCATATAGTAAACTATACCTAATATATTTTATGTTTTTATAATTTATAATGGTTAACATGGGGTGTTTGGTCTTTAAGCATTAAAGATAAAATAATTTATGATAATTATAAGATAAGTACAAGACTTAGGTAATTATAAGATAAGAAAGTAGAGGTTGTATAATATAATATATATTATAATGGACTTATTACATTAATCGTGGAATAAAATGTGTTAAGAAATGCTTTGTGAATTGATTATTATGATATATGTAAATGCTTGTAGCCATACAAAAGGACATAATGGTGCTAATATGTATTGTGATGTATATTGAAATTAAATTGTGATTGCATTAGATAAAGCTTGAGCTCTAATGTTTAAGCTACATTATGAATCATGTATAAATGGCATTAAAGATAAAAAATATGATAAGGTGATGTTATAAATATCAGATGAAAATTTTCTAATTATATATTTGTGAAAGGTATAAGCTAAACCCTAGAAGAATAAGGATAGAAAGTCTATGAAGGGTGTAAGATTGATTCAAGAAATAAAAAGCAGGTGAATGTATTTATTTATTGCTTATTTTCTAAATGAAATGTAATCTTGAGTATAGTTATTCATAAGTATTCTTACATGATATATTGAAAATGAAATGATTATGCATTATTCTCATTGTTATTAGCTTTTAGTTACTAATATACTTAAATGTGAAATAAACTGTCAAATGAGGATAGCCTGATAAGTAAGCTAATATAAATTATTGTTATTCTTATAGATTGTTCACTCACTGAACTCTAAATTCACTTCTTTATAATTTATTTTACAAATTCTCAAGTCAAGCCTTCAAATCCACCTCTTCAAAGTTAGATTGTATGAGAATTCATTAATAGTAATATGGTAGCACAAAATCTTATACATAGTATATCTTAGGCCCTAGTTTGTCATAAATTTAGGTAAAAGTTATGTTTGAATTGATTCCTTATGAATTAATTAGACTTACTTATCCTCATTTTAGGAAGACTATATACATACATAACTTCCTCATCTTTTATAGAAACATCAATGATTGCAATGAATGTTTTCTTTCTAAAATACCATTTTCTTTTATATATGCATGATATTTGTTAATCAAGACCAAGTTAGATAATTAGAAATAGGTTGGTGAAAATAAAAAATAGGTTCTATATCAATCACGATTAGATTAAGGTCATGACAATATATAGTTATGACTTATGCTTTCAAAAGGAACATATTTAGTCTTTTTTGAAATTTAATCGTAGTGTGAAATTAAATCCAACCTTGTTTATTATTCTTTCTTAATATTTTTCTTACTGAGTTCCTTGAAACTCACTTTCCTTTTATTTCTTACTTTTCTTTAAAGATCTACTCCTTTAGGTACTCAGTTACTATCAAATTAGTTGAAAATAATCCCATTTAAGGATTTTGTCATTCAAAAAAGCCATGAGACAATTAGTATAAATGAGTGCAAATATTAGACGTTGTATACATGCTTGAACACTAATATCTTATATTTGAATATGATTATGATAACTTAGATAGTTATGCATAATTGCATGTCCAATATCGCATTGAGCATGTATAGGAATGTTAGCACTTGGCTGTCTCTAGCAACTCCCTATATTGGTCATGTGCACTAGGATAGGTCATGATAGTTATTATCCCTAGCAAGTCCCTATATTGGTTACATGCTTTGGGATAGCTCATGATAGTTATAAATATTTGTGTTAGCCAATAGTTTGAGGTATAAGAAAGATGTGATATGAGTGCTTGTAAGGTTATATGAGAACCTTTATAAAGATTGTAAAAGGTGTAGAAATAGTGGTTAGAAAGTTATGAGATTATGGTTGAGAACTTTCAAAAGCATTATTTAGTAATCTTTGATAATATAATGAAACTTTTCTAATCCATGGGTTTTTCCTTAAAGTTTTTTTGGTTTTCCTAGTTAAATTATTAATACGGTTTCTTGTGATAATGGAATTAAGCATGTGATGCTTGTATATTTAGAGATAGGAATATTTTTCCCAACATATTGTTATATTATTTTTTGATTTATGCCTAGGGCATCCCTATATTTGCTAGGTATAAGACTTATCCTTGTTTAAGGTAGAAGTAATAAACA
Source organism: Sindora glabra (assembly GCA_020226215.1). Lineage (NCBI taxonomy): Eukaryota > Viridiplantae > Streptophyta > Magnoliopsida > Fabales > Fabaceae > Sindora > Sindora glabra. The sequence goes on from CM035230.1 coordinate 35,540,379, forward strand.
ATAAATCATTTCCATTAAAGGTAACTCTAACTATCAAACTTACAATCCTTTACTAGACTTGAACTTGGGAATCAGTTTGCTTCAACTGAGCTAACTAATTATTTGTTATATTGTCATATTTTTATGGCAAATTAGTCTTCTAACTTTAATTTCAATCTCATTTTCTAAGTTTTATTTGAATTAAATTTATTTTGTAATTTTTCAAAAATGCAATTACTTCCATCATTATGAAAGGACAAAATGTCACTGTAATGCAATTTCTTTCACTATAAATAACTAATATAAATACTAAATCAAACAAATCAAAATAATAATTTGAAAAACTCTGAAGACAAATTATATTTATATATTTGAATTATCTTGTTCTTTAACTAAGGATTTATAATAAGTATGTAATGTTATAAAAATACTTTCCAAATTTTTAACTTATATTTATTGATATTCATTATTATTATTAGATTTATTATTTATCTTTTCCTTTTATTTTAAATTCAAAAATAAGAAGTTCAAAGGCCTTGAGTTGAAATGATTGGTTTGATATAATTTCGATTAATCTTAAAGAAAGTTGAAATTTGACAAATCTTCCTCCTAGATAACAATATAAAGATGTTTAAATTAAAGGATAAATTTCATTTAAATAAATCAATTTTAATAAAAGTTGGAGGACTAAAATTATCTTTTTATCACAAAAATATGAAAATATTAATCATGTATGTCACATTGGATATTATGAAAGTATTTCCTTTAATAAAACCTAATGATATTAAGCTACTAAGCAGTATTGCATACTTTTGAAAAGTTAGAGGGTGAATTTGATTCAAATAAATTTTAGAAAATAAGATTAAAATTTTAATAAAATTTAGAAATTAAATATACCCTTTTGCCTATCTGTTATTTATTTAAGATTATATTAAGTCAATATCCTACATTTAAATTCAAAATAAGAAAATAAAAATAATTGAAGTAAGATATTTTTATTTGATTAGGCTTTATTTGAATGAAAAAATTATTTTTTTATAATTAAAATTGAGAGAAAGGAGGTCGGTCGGAAAATTTAATGGCAAAATTTGTGATTTTAATTTTCTAGTACTTTAAAATTTTGATTTTTTTCTCTTCATTTTCATTTTAATATAAATTTTAAAATTTCTTTTGCCTTTGATCAAACAAGGTCAGTTCCAAATATTTTCCAAAAAATGAAATGTTATTAAATGAGGCTACAAATGATAGGAGAAATTTATGGTGACCATTAAAATATAATTAAAATTCATATGATAATTTAAAAATATTTTATAATTATTTTAAAAAATTATATCAATTTATATTTTAATCTTAATTTTTTAATATAAAATATGTAGATTACGATTCATTTCTTTCACTTTAGTGTAAAAATAAAACTCTTACTAAATATTCCTTTTTATATATAAATACTGATTTTATACTATTTCTAATTTTATATGATAAGTTCTATGATATTGCAAAATTTTCAAAATTTGAAGTGATATAATAATTTTAAAAATTATTTGATTATATTTACTAAAAAATAAATAATTGTGATTGAATGATTTTAAAATTTAATTAGTCATCTTAAATTTTAAAATTATAAAAATATTATAATAAGATTATTTTATAGTCATTTTTATTTATTTGTATAATTATTGGATTTAATTAATAATACCACAAAATAAATTAAACTAGTTTTTAAATATAAATTAAATTATTTTAATTAAACGTCGTTGACTGTACGAATAACAAAAAGTTCGAAGCGAGAGGAACAGTAGTGTACATGTACATCTCCATACATGCATGATGGGAGAGAAAATAGGGAATAATTGGCAGGTTAAGATTGAGATCGAGTGGAGGGGAAAGCTGAGGTGGGTCCCAGGAACAAGATTGTACGGCATTGCAGAGACAACACGCCACCTCCGTAAATTTAGGTTAAGGCATTTTAGTTGTTTGGTTGTCGCACACTCAATTATCTCATCTATTTATTATTATATTATATTGTGAGCTTTTGTTTTTGCTTTCCTTGAGCTCCGCGCTCTGTCCCTCTCGCCGCGGTCCTTTTCTACTCGGCTTTTCCCTTTGTCTGCTACAAACTATAAAATATTGGACTGTGCTTGATTACACGGTCGAGAAAAAAAGAAAAAAAAAAAGGGGGACGAAACGTATTTTTTTATAATTTTGTACAATTTTTAATAGTTTTATGAGAAAAATATTTTTTTGTAATTTTTTAAATTATAATTTTTATTTATTTTTAAAACAAATTACGCAAATCTCCTGTAAGATTTATCCCTTGCGTCATGGAGATGATAGTGGGAGGAATGAAGAAAAGATTTTAAAATTTAGATTAAAATTTTATTTTAATTATTAAAATATTAAATTTTTAATAAATTTATTTTTGAAATAAAATTTATATTAATTTGATTTTTGAAACTTTAACTTCAAGAAAAATTTCATTTCTTTTCATAAATATTAATCGCTTAGAATATAAATTAAAATTTTATTTGAATTTAAATTTTTAAGAATTAAATTAATATAAAATTTATTTCAAGAATAAAATTAATAAAAATATAATATTTCAAAAATAAAAATAATACTTAAATCTAAAATTTAATTAGAGAGCGGAATGTGAAGAAAAAATTTAAAATATTGATATATAAAATAAAATTAATCACAAACTACTTCAATTATTTCCTCTTTTTCTCATCTCCCCCACTACCAAACAATAAAAATTTTCAAAATTTAAGGGATTGTTTGTTTTTATTTTTAAAAGTAATTATTTAATAAGCTATTTTTAAATTTTATTTTTAAAAATTATTATCTAAATATATAACTTAAAAATAAAAAATAAAAAATAAATTTTAATTATTTTCTGAGATAATTTTCTTATTCTAAATATCAATTTTATAATTAACTAAAATATTTTTTATTTATAATATCAATCACCATCTAATTTTAATTTTTTATTCAAAAATAATTTTTAAAAATAACTTTTAAAAATATAAAAATAAAAATAAATTCAAACACATCCTAACTTTTTTGTTCTTTCTTTCTGTTTTCATCACCACCAAGTCAAGGGTTACTAAAATTAGACTTGGTAGAGTGATAACTTGTGAACGAACGTGTTTTTAACATTTTACTGGGAGTAAAATTTAAAAATTGATGTGAATATTTAAACGACACAATTCTATATGGTATTTAAAAAATATCAGTAAAAATAAATTCATAGTGAAATATATATATATATATATATATATATATATATATATATATATATATATATATATATATATATGTCATTGATATTTATTTTTTTATTTTCAGTAATATACATAATCTTTCTTTTTCTTTATTCTAAATACATACTCATCTACTTTATTTAGGGAAAAAAATGAAAGAGGTGCATAAGTATTTGTAAATTAGAAAAAAAACGAGTGTAATTTAATTGTATCTCATAAGTCAAGAGGTAAGTGTAATTTGTATTTTTTATATAAAATGAATCTGAAAATTTTACTTTTAGTAAAAAAAATTACACAATTTTATATACAAAAATATTGTAATTATACTTTTTGTGAAATTTCAACTGCTTACGAATGCATAATTTTAAATTATTACTTCCAGCGCTTTTTTTTTTTACCAAGTTTTTATTTTGTTAAATCTGTTTCATTAATTGGTCAATAATTCTGCTTGACTCGTGCGCAGGTGCGCCAGATTTTTTTTTTTTTTTCCTCTCCTTCCATCTGCATGAAAAATCACCACTTCACCGGGATAATTTTGGTGGCTGTCTCAGTGTGAATTTACGGGGATATAATTACATTTTTTTAGGATGAATTCTTGTAAAAAGAATTAATAATTCTAGTGTAAGAAATTGTGTCCATTTTTTTTTCTTGAAAATTTACATTCTCAAATTTTTTAAAGGAAAGTGAAAGGGTCCATGCTTATCAAGATTTTCTCAAATAGCATTCTTTCTATCTAGAATGATGAAAAATGGGCATACAAGCTTTTCATATTTCTTGCACAAGATTTGTTGTTCATTACTAAATTATTTTTTTAAGCACAAATTCATGATGCTACCTTTTAAAAGCATTGTATAATAAGTATGTATGATGCTGTAGGATATTAAACAGATCTTGATTCATAAGTTAATCTGCATCCATAATGAGTTTTGATGAACTTATTTTTTTAAAATTGAGTTTATTTTTATATGTAAATAATATGGGTTAATCCGTTATAAATCCTATTAATTATGAATTAACGCATATCTGTAAAATTGTAATCAAAATTCATTAGTCGCTTCAATTTATTGCAAATTTCAATAAATTTGAACATTATAATATTGAATTTATTTTAGATATAAATAATATGAATTAGCTTATCACAGCCTCAACTCATCATGAATCGATCTATATCCAAATAAATTGACTTGTGTTGCTTATATTGAATATATAAAACAAAAATAAAATGTTATTCTTTTATTATTTTCCCAAATTAGAATTGCTTTTACATTCATTTAAGATTAAAATAATTATATTTTGAATAATATTACTTTCATTTTCATACGTTCACTCTACACTCATTTCATTCTTATATATCATAAGGTCTACAATTTTTTAGATTTTATCATAGATTTGATGGGAGCAAATGACCACCCTCTTTTGGAAAATCAAAGAATCATTTTCTTTATACTTCATGCCTTACTATTTTTCTCCCAAGCCACATCATAGATTTTAATAATTCATGACCTTAATTGTTTTACAGAAAAATATAAAATTCTCTTTCAATTTTAACTCATTGAATTTTACCTTCTTTTACTTTAAAAATTCAAAAATTATCTCCTTTTATTTTATTAAATTTATAATTAATACCCATTGTCAACTTAATTAACCATTTTATCAAACTATATAATTTTTTAATGAATTTTAATAAAAATTATAATATTATAATATATTGATTTATTTCATCATTTTTTCACATTTAATTTTGCATCTTATTTTTTATTATTTAATTAAAAATCTATATATCTAATTTAATTCCTGTTAATTATACAACATAAAAATTATTTGTAAAATAAATAATAAGATAAATTAATATATTATAATATTATGATTCTTGTTTAAAAATATTATTAAAAAGTTATGTAGTTTGATAAATAATAAATTAAGTTGATAGTAAATATTAATTTCAAGTTTTGTATAGTTTAAGGGATGATTTATAAATTTGTAAAATTAAAGAAGTAAAATCCAATCACTCTCAAGTTGGAGGGATTTTTTTACATTTTTTCCCTTTATTTTATAGGAAATAAAAAAACCAAAAGCATGAATTCTAAGAATTTATTTATTTTTTGTTTGAGACATGACAAGTGTTGCATTAACTATTAAACATTGTAGCAACACCCTTCCATATTTTTACGTGTTGAAAATGAAACACAATTTTCCTAACAGTATAAGCTCAAATTATTTTCAATAAAAATTACTTATACTTCTATCTATCTACAATTACTACATATAAATGTAAAATTTAATTTAACTTATGTTATATGTAGAATTATGGTTATGATGTGAGATATAATAAAAAAAAACTTACATTGATTTGGTGGTAAAGTTTGCTATGGTTATTATTCATATCTTATATTTAAATTCCACTCCCATCTATTTCAAAGATTTAGATGATTTATAAATACTGAAAAGTTTAGGTAAAAATAAGTGTTTAGATTAAAATTTTCCATTATAATTAATTTTATATACACATATCATTTTTCAGCACTAGTAATTATAATTCAATAAGTTTAAATATAATTATTAATTAATTTCTTAATTAATAATTTCTTAATTAATATTGATAATAAAAATAATTATAAAAAATAAATTATTTTAAAATAATCATAATAAATTCGCCATTCTACCCAATATTAGTTTGAATTGTTAGTTAGAAATATTATGATTTTATTTTATGTAAACAAATGATAAGTTAATAAATAGTTAATAAGTTAGTTGATAGTTAATAACTCATAACTAGTAACTAATAAATTAATTGATTGTCTAAGAAGTATTTCATAAAATTAATTGTTGAATTAGGTGAAATTATAAAATAATATAAGAGGATATATTATTAAAAATAGATATAATTAAAATAATTTATATTTATCTAAATATTAAATTACATTAATATAATCAGTATGTTTAAAAATAAAAATATAATATTTAATATTTAAATAATTATATTTTATGAATTTAATTATTTACATAAATTTTATTTTATTATTTATAACAAAATTATGATAACTTATAATTATAATTACATAATAACATTTTATGATATTATATATTTATTTATATACATATTTTTATATATTTACAATTTAAAATCAAGATATAATTATGGTAAAATTAAATTGATTATATTTTATAAAAGATATATAATATTTAAATTTATATTATGAAGGTATAAGTTATAAGTTAATAAAAAGAATAAGGATAAATTTAAAAAAAATAAAGAAGTGGTAGCTTATAAATTATAGATTTATGAACTATTCAAAGTAACTTATATTAAAACTTATTTTTTTAATAAATTAAGATTAACTTGATATTCTTATACACTATCACACAAAATATCATACACACCAATATGAGTAAGAATTTTGTACGTAAAGGAAGAAGTGCAAGATAAAAAAATAAAATAGAATGCTTTAACAAAAGCCAATTAAAGAGAAAAAAGTAGAATGCTTTATTCACCGTCCAATGATTTCACATTAATTTTTCAAAATTTACATAACTTATTTATTATTGATATTAATTAAATAACTAATTAATAATTAATTATATTTATCAACTTGTAATATTAATGCTGAGTTGAAAGAATAATAACATGAAAATTGTAACTGGAAATTTTATAACAACTTGGAAATTTACTTAAATTTTCTCCTTAAACGTAAAATCATTTTAAACATTTAATGAAATTACTAACATACCTTCACCTTAAAGTCACATAACCTATCTTATAAATTTTTATGCACCAACAAAAGTTAGGATAAAAAAATTGCAAACGCAATCAGCTATTGCATGTTTTTATTTTGAACGGAAAGCAGGCGTATGTCATAAGAGTAGCTTTTTTCCTATATTTTTATTCACACTTCTCACTTGTACCTTCTCGTGGAGTTCATTATTCTTATTTTTTTTAAATACAAAAAAGTGAGTAAGGAAATAAAAATAAAAACATACGTATAGCATATATGAAAAGTACGGGTGAGGAAATAAAATTAAAGATATAGGTGTAGCATTATTATATAACATAATCACATCGTAAATAACAAATCTCAGAATGAAAAGTAGAAGTTAAAGCTTACAAGCAACATGTTTAAATTATGTTGAAACTCAGCCTATTTTTATTGAGTTTGTGAATTATATTATTATGTGATTTAGAATTTTAAATTTTATTTATAAATAAAAAAAATGAGTGGAGGAGTAAATATAAGAATATAAATATAGTATTATATCATAAATAACAAATCTCAAAACGAAAAGTTGAAGTTACAACTTAATTACTGCACATGATGGGGTAGCAAGGCTCAAGGTCAATAATTAGCCATGATTTGCACCAATTTAGATGTGAATCTTGCTTGAAAAGAATAATCCGTTTAAAAACATTAGATAGTGCAAGTTGCAAATTAAGTTTTCATTAGAAGTAGGGCAAGTCACATTGACTAGCGTTGGAGTTTGGTTCAATCGCATTTAGCATTTCTTATTTTTTTTTAAATTACATATTTTCTCTATTTAATTATTCTTCTATTATTATAAAATATAATAATTTTAACCTTTTAACTACAATTTTTTCCTCATTATTATTTTTAATCAGTGAAAGACAATTTTTTTATAATTTATATATAAACATACCCTTTTATTTAATAAAAATACAATAGTCTTTTCTTCAAAGAAAATGTAGAAATACTAGGCACTTCATAATTATGTTTAGGTTCCAAATTGATGATATATACAAATTGAAACTATGGACACTCTGGAGAGGAAAAAGGGAAATCCCTACTCCTAATTGAGATTCAATTTATTCACAAATATGTATGTGAGGTTTACTTCTGAGTTTCATTTATTTTATAAATAGTTTTGATGTATGGAAGTGTGAATTTAACAAAACACTATGGCTCCTTTTGTTTTTAAATAAGAATTCATAAAATATAATTATAAAATATCAAAATAAAAAATATTTTATTTATTTAATATTAAATATAAAAAATTTAAAAATTAATAAATTCCTCTATTTTAAAAAAAATTACTTTCCTCCATTATTATATTTCTAATTTTTTTAAAATTATTTATATAAATAACATATTACTTCTTTATTAAAATATATATAAATAATATTTTTTAAGGAATAAAGCTTTGGAGTGAAATGGATAGTGATTACAAGCAAGAGAGATTTTTTTTCCTAACGAAAACTTTAATTTTAATAAAATACATCTAAATCTGATTGAAAGTAACTCTTTTTTAATCCAAGTTATTTTTCTTGAAATGTCTATAAAATATTTTTTTAGTAAAATAGTAATATATCCTAAAACTAAAGGTTTAATAATAGGTTTTTTACTCCGGTACAATCTCGAAAAATTTTATGAAAAGTTTTATAAAATCATGCAAATTTTCACAATACGAGATGTCATTTTTTTAAAAAGAAAAATTATAATTTTTTATAAGATCTTGCAATTATTTGTTAAAATTTTGCAATAAGATCAGTCATATTTATAATACAAAAATATTTATTAGGATTTCTATAAAAAAAATCAACTTTATAAAAAAAAGTGACAAAATTTTATAAAAAACTTGCTACGAGTTTTATTGGGATTTCCCATGGCTGAAAAACGACCCTGGATAATAATTACTATTTTTTATTGTCCACGTATAGTTATTATAGTGAATGGTATTTTTTTTTTCACTGGGCAAACCTCTATGATTAATATTAATACACTTATGTAGCCCAGTTGGGCCTATAAGATGTTTCTAGCAAGAAAGCCTGCATATGGTTTTAGGCCCAAACCAAGTTGGATCCACCCCATTAAACATCAAACTATTTACAACAAGAAGAAAACAAAACAAAATATCGGTACGAGATTTTGCAAAATTTTATCCCGTTTTAAAGTAAGATTTATAATTTTGCATAAATTACCATTTTAATTTTTTTGCAAAAGGTTTCAATTTTATGCCGATTTTATATACCACGAATAAGCGAAGTTATTTTTCCTTAAATAAAGTGCTAAAAAATGTTCAATTATTCTCTCAAATTTGTCAAAAGGTTTGCAGAATTTAATAAAAGAGTTAAATAAAAATTTTAAGATAAATTACATTCACATGATGTAATATTTAATATAATTATATTTATATTTTTTGTTCATATATATATTCATCTTTCTTTTTTTTAAGGTAAGAAAAATGAATATATATTTAAATTTGATAAAAGGAGGATAAATGTATATAAAAAAGTATTAAATATGATTTAAAAAAAAGTACCGATTGAATGTTAAATTTTAAGATAGGCGTGGATTATAATAATAATAATAATATATTTATGAAAATTTTCACATTTATAATGTGGAGATTAGCAAATAGAAATTTTCATTTGGATGAAAAAATTATGTTATTAATTTAATAACAATAAAATAAAAAATATTATAGTAAATTTATTATTTTCATTAATTTTTATTTAATAAATATATTTATTATATAAATAAGAGAGAATAAATAATATTAATTTAAATATTTTGAATCAATATATTTTTATTAAAATTATTTAAATAATTTTTATTATTTAATTAGTAATATAAATTTTTTTAAAATAAAAAATTGCAAACGCCCTCGGACTAACAATCTCAGAGAGAGAGAGAGAGAGACTCAGACACAGGTTTGGTAGAAGACCCAGAGACCCAGGTTAGTGCTAAAATCTAGTATGGGAAACTAGGGAGGGGGATTTTCCATTTTTGTGCTCTGGGATTGCCACACAGGCGATGAGATGGGCGATGACATTCAAGTGCGTGCCCCTCACATTTGTGGGTATTTTGGGCAGGCTCCGGCCTTATGCTAAGGACAAACGTCCGTACTTTAATTCCATTTTTTAATAAACATAAATTTTGAAATTCGATTTGTATGAAACCCATACATAAGCAGGTCGTTCTGTTTAACCCGTAAATTTTTGATCCATTAAACGTCCTTACATATAACACAAATCTACTCTTAAATAAGTATTATTTGGTACATATATAAAGTATATTTAAAAAAATTTAAACCTTTTTAAAAATAAAATTTTTTATGAATTATTTAAAAAGTATTTAGAATTATTTTATTGATATTAAAAAGTTAAAACTTCTTAAAAATTAGCTTTTTGTATTTTGTTTGGTTTAATATAAAAATCTAAAAAATATTATTAAAATTATTAGTATACTATTCAAAATTATAATACAAAAAATAAGAAATATTAATAAATTTTAATTATTTCTAATTATTTTTTTGAAATTATATTATTAATTTTTCTCTTCATCATAATTTTTTTAAACTAATCCTTTTTACTTTTTAATTTATAAAAAAGTAAAATAAAAATGGGTTTATAGAGAAAAATTAAGATGTATATATATAATATATATATATATATATATATATATATATATATATATATATATATATATCAAATTATTTTAATATAATTAAAATGGAATATAATTTAAGTAAAGAAAAATATAAACAAATATATTTTAATAATTATAATATAATATTTAATATTTATTTTATATAATTTTATATAAAATTTATTCTATTTATTATATAATTAATTAAATAATTATATTTAAATAAAAATATTTATATTTTATAATTAATAAATTATATTTATCAATAATAAATTATTTAAATTATAACTTTTAAATAGTGATAATACAATGTTAAAATGATAATTAAATATAAGTAATTAAATGTTTCTATTTATAAAAGATATAAGAAATTCTTTTTATAGAGTGGTATTTATGGAAAATAGAACTTCTACTTCATTCATTTTTGAAGGTAATGACCAATGAAATTATTAAAGGAAATCCTACGTCTTGGAAGTTGTACTCCCTATATCAAACAACTTTTTAGCCATAGATTTGCTTTACTTTAAAAAAAAGTCGAAATTAATCTATCATGACAACAAGAGAAATTTATTTTACATATTTGAGTATGGAAAATTTCTTTTTCTCTCTAACAAGAACAAGGAAATCTTCTAACTCATGAAAGAAAGAAAGACAAAAAGCCCATGAATCTCATAATAATGAAATCAATTTAATTATTATTTTAGTTGAAAATTGTGATTGAGAATTGGCTTGTTTTGTTTTTATTAAGCAACAAGTTTTGCCTAGTATGCTAGCGGAGTTTTGAATAATGCATGAATGCAAGACAAATGATTAATAAAATTAAAAAATGTGAATGAAATACACAATAGCAATTTAAGTATAATTTACAAATAATTTTTGTAAAATGCTTTAAAGATAAGTACATCAAAATAGATGCAGAAATTGGGCATGATTTTGGAACCACTATCCTAGTGCACTTACATTAAAAAATTTAAGGCAAGAATTACACAAAATTGTAATAAAAATAAAAAATGACATCCTAATGTTGCAAAGTTAAGCACAGAGTTCATATGTGTTGTCTATAATAAATTTAGCAAAAAAAATTTCTTTGAATCCAATTCCACTTATTTACACCCTTGCGATATGAATAATTATTGGTTTGAGTGGCAATTACATGCTTTTTGAAACATCTTCTAAGCATCATTGTGGCATAATCATGTTTTAAGTTAATTACTCAAAGATGATTCAACCCAAACTTTTATTTTTTTCTAGGGCCTTTCTTTAGCATGGCTTGACAATGCACTTATTGTGACTTTGGTTTACAAGAATATTCACTGAATTTGGCCACTTTCCTTGTCCTAGTTAAAAGGTTTTTCAATAAAGGTAAATAAGCCCCTTTAATTTATATACTTTGAGTTGTCGAAGAGAAGCTAAACTATCTTGCCTTAGCTGTGAGATTCATATCTTGGTTAAAAAGCTGCTAAAGAGAAGGCAAACCATCTTATTATAGTTATTCAACTTATATCTTGGTTGAAGAGTCACCTATCATTAAAGAGAAACCAAACCATCCTAGTATGGTTGTTCGACTAAGTTTGGTTGAAAAAATAAAAGTAAATACAAACATTAGATAAACTCTAAAGTATTATTGTCTAAATGACATCATCTTACCAATTAACCCTTCCTTTCCACTTTTAGTTACATCTCTATGAAACTTTAACTAGTACACGTGGCATCCCAAGGTGTGCTAGTTTTAACCCAATTGTCACGTTTGTTAGTTTATCACCTGTTATAACTATATGGGATTTAAAATTTTACATGGCTTCCTTATGCTAATCCTCTGTATTAAGCTGTCTTCATCATGATTTACTTTAAAACACATTGATTGCTCTATGAATTATCCTTTAATAAAATCTCTAACTCACTTTCATTTTTCACTTTTGCTCTTATTTTCATAGTTTACGAATCTTGGTCACTTTTTTCTTCTCCTAAAACTTGTGCACAATCTCACCATTTTTGCTATGGTTATTACTTCATCTAACTCCTCTGCTCAATCTCAATCTATTTATGTCTTATTGAGAGCAATTGATCTAAACATATAAAGCTTTGAGATATTGAAGTTGTAAGTGCTTTTCCAATCCCTAGATTTTATAATTGATAAGAGTAAACAACCATTTTTTTTTATCTTGACCTCATAGTTTCTTCTTTTGAGGATATTTCCCCCTAAACTTATACCTAACTTTTTGTTTATTAAGACTTTTATTCCTATCTACCTTTGGGTAGTTAGAGAAAATAGAATTTTTTGTAACTTTCCTTCTTTTACTTCCATTCTAATAGCTAATTGTACCTTTAAGGTTAATTACAAGCATTTTTAAGGCCATTTAGTTATAAAGGTATAAGGGTGAATGGTTCAATGATAAAGGTTGATATGTCTTTTTGGTCATTTTTTTACCAACTTTCTATATATCTTTTATAGCCCTATAGGTCCTTTCATCTTCAAAGTTTTAGCCATCACAAGTTTGATCCCAATTAGGAGAAAATATGTCACTTTTTCTTTAAATTTTGATTGATACCTACAAACATTTTGTTCCGGTTACTTCATAAAATTCAACCTATACTACCCTTCTGAATACATATAAGGAAGAAAAGGGTTAGGTAGTGAGTAATGCAAAACATATTGCTTTGTTAACTTACTGGTTATGCAAACACCTTTATTGTATCCCTTCTCTAAAGGTATCATTGACTTATGTCCGTTTGGCCATAGTTTTGAATGAAGAGCAAGAGGTAGCTTTAACCTTTTTTGTTTTTATTTACATTCTTGACACTATTACTACCCTTTCAAAATCCTTTAAATAATATAAACTTTTTACCAATTTAAAAAGGCTGTTTTAGATTTTTTAGTTGTGGTTAATAGCTGTTTTCTAGGATGACGTTAAGGTACTAAAGAAGAAAGATAGTAAAGTGGAAGTCAAGACTCATGTTGAAAGCATTTGACTAGCTTAAGATGTTTTAACCAGGAAACTTAAGTTAAAAACTCCTAAAGAGTTGTTCAAACATTTCTTCTCAATCCTCTACACACTTTCAACCTTAAATTACAAGATGAAAGGAATTAATCCTTTTTACTATTACTTTAAGGATCTTAAATGGTTCAAATCTCCTCTTAACCTAACTAACCTTACTAATGTTTAAATTTGGTTGAGGTTCCTATGTTCCCAATTTATCTTAATTGATCTTCCATATAAAGCTTCACCTTTGACTTATAAAGTCTTGCTTGATACTTTAGCTTATTATTTCGACCTTATTTAGAGTTTACCATTAGACCTAATCAAAAAAGACCTTAAAGGCTAAATCTTCAAGCTTACTATCAAAGCACTTCTTATTGATAACATTAACAAATCCTATACTAAACACCTTAACTTACATTATTACTCATCTTGTCACACTTGTATATAATCTTTTAATGCTTGGTGGTTCAATTAAATAAATAATTATTTTATCATGACCATTGATGAAAAACTACCTTACATTACTTTCTCTGAATGCTTTAAAGAAAATTGCAGGCATGCATTATGATGAAATTGTAGCCTTTGAAGAATTTAATAAAGTTGAATATGATTATAAATGTGTAAACCCTACATTCCAAGAAGCCAAAGCTTCCTTAAAGAACAAAAAAGAAATGCCTATGATTAAGTTCTTGGAAAGAAACTCTTTAACTTTTTTATTAAGGATTTAGATTCTAAATTAACTTTAATTAAAACCCCCTTTCATCCAAAATTAGTATCTTTACCCAGTGCCCTTATTAACTTAGTCAAACATATAGAACTAGTCAAAATGAAGAAGTGTACTCATGGAATAATAATAACTAGTTTATTTCCTTTTACCTCTAATTAGATGGGTAGATTGGTTGAAATCGCACCTTAAGTTTCAATTAACTTGCTTTCTAATAAAATGCAACTCATCTTGTCATACCTTAACATTTCATCTCATTAATAGGCTTGCATTATCACTTTCATTTTTAATTGAAGGTTTGGCTATCCTTTTAAATTCTATCCTTAGGATTATGACTAAAGCTAAATACATAGCTCAATAAAGAAGAAGCATAATGAAGCTAAAGAAATGTTTTTTGAAGAGGATGAAACCATAATCTAAGCCTTAAAGAAAAGAAAATAGTCTAAGAAAGGAAAATTTTTTACCATTGCCAATAATTAACCAATTGAAGAGGAAGTGGCTAATTTTAAGCCAAAAAGACTAAGAATAAAGGCTTTGGTTCCATGCCCTTATATGGACTTGTTTGTAACTTTAGCTAACACTGAAATGTTAATTGTTGAACCGTAATCCGAAATCCTCCTCAGTTGAAAGAAGGTAGCCCTGAGGTGAATCCATTCAACTTCCTTAACTTATTTTCTTTGTTTAAATTAAAAAAAAAAACTAACATTTTTATGTTATTTTAGATATAAGCAAAAATTCAAACATAACCCTTTGCTTCAATTAGCTCTGAACAAACTCATTTTGACAGACCTTGAACTCCATATAGTTTGACTTCGAGAAATTCAAAGGGTTAAATTAAACCAATTACAAAAACTATTCCTTTCTTAGCTTTATTCTATTTGCTCTGATTTATAAGACACCTATACAAACCCTTGCTAGTCATCTAGTGCAAGAACTACTAAACACAGGATTGATCTCATTTGATAAGGAAAAAGGGCAATTAAGTAAGGAAAATTCAATTGGCATTGATTTTGAGCAATAATTGGATGTTGAAGATTATTTAGAAGGTAATGATCTATACATCTTGATATTGAAGTCACACTTTAAGAATTTGAATAATCAAGATGAACCTTGATTTAGTGGAGAAAAATATTAATTAGCAGAGTAATAATAAAAATAATGAAGATATTAACAAAAATCTATTTACTGTTCTTGATTATTTAGCATCTAAAGGTAGTTATTTGATTTTTTCTACTTAAGTTATCCAATCAATCGAGAAACCTATTGTCAACAACTAACATGTAGGGAAGATAAAGACTATAGCATCTTCACTTGAAGAAATTTTCGATCAAAATTTATAGGTAGTGATAGAAAACCTAGAAAATTATGAAAACTTGAATCAAGTTTAAAAATTTCAAAGGATACTACAAAGTGAAATCCCCTAATCATTGCTAGTTTCAAGACATTTATCATGAATATAGAAAAAAACTTCCTTTTTATGGTCCTTGATTTGAGCAAAGCTTTGACTACAAAAAAAAAATCAATTTCTTATCAATTAAAAGTAAGAATTGCTTAACTTCAACAAATCTGGTGAGCAGTGTCGTAGATCTTTGCTTCTAAAACATTAAGCTTGTGATAATAAGATATCAACCTTAAAAGCAAAAATATCTTAAACTCCAATAAGAGTTAAAGCAATTAGAAGAATCTCAACTAGTTTTGGAGTTTGAACTTTAAGCTATAAAACAAAAGAACAAGAACTTAAGTAGAAGGGTAAGGAAGTAATAAAAAAGTGTAAGTTGATTGATGCTTAGCTTTATCAGATAATGGGTGAATACAGAGCTATATTTAAGTTGAAAACTTTAACAAAGGCAAAATAGGATAACTTTAGGGTTGACTTTGAATCCTCCTTTAAAAATTTATAAGCATTTTCTTTTAAATTAACTTAGGCTAAAATATTATTAGATATCATGACCATAATTTGGTCCTCATTTTGTAATCACTTTAGCCAAATTTTCGGCTTATTTATTAAATGTTGACTAGATATTTTACATGATTTTAATTTCTACTTTATGGATGTATAGCTCTACTATTTTATATGTTTGTTATCAATTATTTTGACTTTATTGTCTTCAATATTTTTTATTCTATAACTACTTCTATCAAAACCCTTAAGAATCATAAATGGTCCTTTCCAATGAGGTGATCGTTTCCTATAATTTGACTTAACCTACATTGGTAAAACTACTTTCTGTACTAATTAGCCTTGAGAGAGCTTTTCACTTTAATGTGCTTATTGTATTATTTAGCCAATTTTTCTTTGTTGCAAACTAAAATCCCTCAAGAATCATAAATTGGTTTGCAACAAAGAAAAATTATTGTATAGAAAGTAATTTTGGTTTAGCCAATTTTTATACTAATTGGCTTTGAAAGAAATACTTTCTATACTAATTGGCCTTGAGAGAGATTTTTCACTTTAACTACTGCTATTGAACCCCTTAAGAATCATAAATTAGTTTGCAATAAAGAAAATGCTTGTATAGTAACCTAATTCCCATAAACTTTTACTTATACTATTTTAAGAATTAGTTTGCAATAAATCATAAATTTGTTTGCAATAATTAATAATTCTTAAGAATCATAAATTGGTTTGTAACAAGTCTTAAACTTTAAATTAACTTGATTCCCATACTAATAAGCATTTTCTTTATCATAACTTAATTCTTGAAACTCATCAAGCATTAAGTCATGATACTCGCCTTGCAATAGTCCATTTTGTTTCTGTACTCTTAAAGCTTGCATAGTAACTTTAATTAGCAAAATAACATCATTCCTATAAACTATGTATCTAGTTAAACCTTATAATAAATTTTGAATGACTTATAATGCATTCTCAAACATGCAATGCTAATTTCTTAGATATTGACTAATGTGTTTTTTGATTAAGCTAATTGTAAGCTTGTTAGCTTTGACTTACTTATTAGCTTGAGTATAATAAATAATGGATGTTACCTTTTCATTACCATTGTATTCAGCATATTCTTTAACCTTTTAACTTATAAACATAATTCCTTTATCAGTGGTTATAGATTTAGGTAAGCTAAATCTACATAATAACTTATTTTTTATAAATTCAATAACATTTGACTATTTAATTTCTTTGAATACAACTGCTTCTACCTGCTTAGTAAAATAATGAATAGCCATTAACAAAAAATGATGACTCTTAGTTGATGAAGGGTAGATTTTGCGAATGATATCTAGAGCCTAGCCCTTAAGTAGCTATAGTTTAACTATGTGTTTAGTTCAATAGTTGACACCTTTTGACTTAGCCCATGTTTTTTATATTCTTCATAACCTTTAGCAAAATTTATGCAATTGTCGATCATTTGTGGCTATTAAAATCATTGCTTTACCAAAATCCACCTTATCTTGATTTTGGCCTAGTGCACTCTATATATTCCTTTATGCACTTCTCTTATAAGTGAAATTACTTAATTTTTTTTTTAAAATTTAATAGTTGTCTTTCAAATCCTTTCTTATACAAGTTTCTATCGAACATTATAAATTTTAAAGCTTTAATCCTAGTTATTTGACTTGTATTACTAAATAGATTATTGAGATAATTAATTAAAGGCATTTTTCACTCTATCAAGGACTGATTAACAAAAGTATGTAATAACTATCTATTTTTCGTGATTTAAGATTTGCATATGTTAAAATTAGTTTGGCTAGCTTTGAACTATTTATTTTATACCTTGAAGCTATTTAAGATAAAGTGTTAGCTTTTTCATTTTTGACTTTGGGTTTGGGACTAACAACAATATTATTAAATTCATATAATAATTTGGCCGAAATAGCTAAATATTTAGCCATATTTAGATTCACACTTATGTATTCCTATGATATTTACATAATAATTAATTATGAAGCCTCATATTTATATATTGTATGCCTTTCGATTTAATAATAACTTTAGGTCAATTATTAATGTTTCATATTTGACCTCATTGTTTGAGTATGTTTTGTTTAATGAAAACATGAATTTGATAGGTTGACTTTATGGCATTATGATTAATATTCTACAACCAACTTTATTTTTATGGCAAGATCTATCGAAATATAACTTCTAGTAGTTTCCTCTAATGAAATTGATAGGCTGTTTATAATATTCAACCATAAAATTGGTTATAACCTAGCCTTATACTAATTTTAAAGGATAATATTATAGAGTGAATTCAATCAAGCATAAAGCACATTTTTTAACTTACCCATGAATTAATGGTCATGCTAACATATATTTTAAAATATCGAACGTAGTTATCACTAAAATAGTAGTTAACAATAAATAATATCTAGGTTTAGAATAATATAAATATAAAGTAAGGCATAATTTTTTATTTATCGAATACTTTTGTTTAATTGCATTTAATTCCATAGATAAATAATAAATTGTCCTTTCTTTTCTTTTATCATTTTCCTTGGTTAAAAAATAACTAATTACATCATCCAAGGCTAAAATATACATTTTTAAAGGTTAGCCTTAGATAGTGATGTGGAAAACTTTGCCTATATTATTTCCTTCTATTTTATGTCCCTTAGTATATTATATATGCTTAATTTTATAAAATTTATCTTGTTATATAATTTGGGGGTTAGTTTTACAATGATTTGAAATTATTCAATTAATACCAAATTTTTATATTATTTTAGCTTTTTATCTATATTTTGAAATCTAGATATTGAATTAGGGTGATCTTTATATTGTTGAAAAACTTAAAGAAAGCTCTATAATTTTTATAGTTTAAACAAAGCCTAATTTGGATGTTTAGAAGGTCTAATTTAGTCGATAAATTGAAACTCTATTTCTATTTTAATTGAGTTAGTTTCAATTTTTAGGCCATCTCTGAAGCTCCAGAGATCTAATCAAAGTGAAACTAGTGTCAAAATTTTCTAAGACTTAGCTCTATAACTTTTATGTTTTAAGTTTTACAAAACTATATAATTTCGGTAGTCATACATTAGGTAGAAGTTAGACCTACAAAATTTCATTATTGTAACTTTTATAATTTATTATTTTGTAAAATAGGTTCTGGACTCTTAAAATTAGCAAAGCCCTATTTTTTATAACCCTAGGAAGCATATGATTTAAGTGTATTAGGTTTTTAAAGATTAGCAAGTTAGATATAAAGTTTTGGGCTTCTAAAGATAAGAACTTTTGCTTCTATATAATTCAATAAAGATAACTTTTCTTTCTTTTAAGTTTGTTCTTCTTCTACCATGGAAGGCTAAATCTTTAGTTAATTCAAAGATTTTAAGGCTTATCTCTATTTGAATTATGAAATCCTAATTTATGGTATTAATTTTTTTAATTAATTTTATTCTTTGCTTTATTATTTGTGCTAATTACTTAAAATTACATGTGTTAAATGTTAATTTAGTATAATTTATATTCAACCTTATGATCTATAATCTTTATTTATTTTTGTATTGAATTATGATTAATTAATCATAATTTTTTATATGAGAACAAAGGTGGAGAGATTAAGCTATAGATTTTTTGTTTAATCCTTTAATTCAACTGAATTTAATTTTTAAATCAATTTCGATATAATTTTATGAATTGTAGTAGTTGCTTAATCAAATTCTAAATAGTCATTTAGTGTAAGAATAATGAATTATTACTTTTGTATTAAATTTTATGAATTCTAAATAGTCAATTTTTAAATTATTACTTTTGTAATCATAGTTAATAAATATTGAGAAAAGATATATTAAGTATATTATTAAAGGTTTGATTTGATTTGTCACCCTTTATTGCAAAACTTTTTAGTAAACTAGTAATATCTAATTTTAGTGTGTTATTGCATGCATTCAAATAGGTGAAAATATTACAAATGAATTATTAAGATATTTCTTGAAGGCGTTGGAAGGGTTTCAAAGACCAATGACAAGGGTCAAGGCAAAGAGGATAAAGGAAGACCTAGAGAAAATGGTTGTTGCCCTATCTGAAAGTAGACCCAATTTGGAGTTAGAAGAGTCCAAGATGGTCAATTGCGTATATTTGGAAGATATGAGCTCTAATGAATCCGTTAACATTTAGTTAATTTAACTAGTTTAGTACTTTTACAATAAATGGGTCATATGAGTCAAGACTTATTTTTAGATTTATTTTCTCATGAAGACTTGTTACTTTAGTTAGTTTAATTAGAATTGGGCTTGTTAGCACAAGAGGCCCGTTAGGATTTACACATGATGGCTTATGAGGGCTAGACATATATAAGGCCTTGTAAATAGATTTTTATCTAATTTTGAATACAATTTGAGATTGAGAGCTTGTGACTCTTAGGTTCTTGAGTGAGCTAATTATCTTTGATGTCTTCAAATATTTTTTTATGTTTGGTTTGCCTTGTGAACTACTCTTAATTTTTCAACTTCAATAAAGATGAAAATGTTCTAGTTCGATTAGACAAGTTTGATATAAATCTCTTTAGGAAATTGATCCTTCTTAAGAAATATTGTAATTCCTTTTTGTTATTCAATGCTAAAGTTTCCAACTAGCTTTGACTTTGTTTTTGTCAATTTCAATTCCCATTTAATGGATAAAGAAACCTACGAAATTCTTAATTAAATTGTGGAAAGCATAAATAATGGGATTCATTTTTAAATTATCCTTTTGCATCTAGGTAAATGTTTCTTTCAATTTAACCAAATGTTTTTCATAAAAATTCCTCTTAACTATAACATCGTCAATATATACCTTAATTAATTTCCCTATTATATTATGGAAAAATAGTGTTCATTGCTTGTTGATAAGTGGCTCCAACATTCTTGAGCTCAAATGACATCACCACCCATTCAAAAGCTTAAATGGAACCTTGGCACTAAAATGTTGTTTTAGCACATCCTCTTCAACTATATAGACTTAATTATATTTGGTATTCCCATCCATTAGACTTACCACCACATGTTCAGAGGCTACATTAATTAATATGTTTGTGAAAAGCATGGAATATTCATCTTTGAGAGTTGCATTGCTTAAATCTCTACACTTACAGTTTTCCATTCTTTTTCATCATAAGTAAAATCTATTCAATATATATGGTTATTCTAATGAATTTGACATTTAGTAGTCTTTTTATTTCTTCTTTAATCTTTAATATGACCTCTGGTGTAAAATATTGGGTTAGTTATTTGTGTGGTTAAAAGTTTTCTTTGATTACTAGTCTATGTTTGATTAAATTTCTACTCAACTTTAGGATCTTGTCATAATTCCACACAAATAAATCCCTGTACTCTCTTAAGATGTTGATCATTTATTTTTTATGTCTTCCAACAAGATTGCCTTAACAAAAGTTAGCCTTTTGTTATATTCAATCCCTAGATTAACCTTTTAAAAGAATTTTAGACTTTAATTTTCTTAGCATCTTTTTTAACCGGGGACTTATGAAATCCAATTGAATTATCATTATATATATAATTAAAAAATTTCTTTTGAGCTTGCTTAGCCACATAAGTCGAGAATTGAGTAAGTTTTTATTAATAATCATTCATTGAGATTACAAGTCAATCCCATTCTTTCATTTTTTAAGATTATTTCAAAATTATATATATTTAGAATGCATATCTCAAAAGTTGGTTGTTAACTTGCAAAGGCTTGATATGGGCATTATACATCTTAAAGTTAGTGTTGCATTACTAAATATAGCATGGACTATCAAGGGCTATTATGCTTTTGACCATTCCATTTTTCTTTTATACAAGCATCATTTACTATAGAATGGAAGGAATTATTTCAATTATATAGATCCAATTTCTCCTAAGCAGTAAGTTATAGTTAGCTAATAATGGTACTACCATAAATAATATAGGCTTAATAATTAAGTTGACTTTTAAGTTTGTTAACATCATCCCTTCGAAAGCTAACATCTTACCATTAAAATCAATAACTATGATATTATATGGCATAAGTTCTTTTGACTTTATTCCTAACCAAACAAACATTGATCTAGGCATGTGGTTAATAGCTGCTTCATTATCTATTAATATTCTATTCATTACTTTTACTCTAGGAACAAGTTTGGCCACCCTCTTTGTTTTGGTCAAAAAGTTTTTCAACAGGGGTAAACAATTATATGTAGTAGTGGAGTTATATGTATTTTAATTGACAAAATTAATAATTTCATTCTTGAAATTATAATGAACTACTAAAATGGTTATTAAATTATATAAAGTAGTAATTGTATTTCTAAATAATAATTTGTATAGACAATTTCATCCCTTCATAGAAATTCATATAAATAATTTTATCTTTAAATTAGTGTATAGAAGGATGAAATTATATATACGTACTATTATTTACAAATGAAATTATAAATTAAGAGTAATTATACTAACACTTTTTTACTATAGAAATGAAATTGTTAATTTTATCATTATAATATAAACGTGTATTAATTTTTATATTTTACTTTCATTTAATTATTATAACACATTTACTCATATTGATCCTTGATCCTCTCAAACTACAAATTGATTGGGCCAAAATAGATGAAATGAAAAAAGAGGCGAGATAGATTATGGTACATCATTTCTTTTGTTTGTGAACTTTAAATAAAGATGGAAATAAGATAAAAAGATTATAATCAACCTTCCAAGTCTCTATATTCAATTTTCTGTATTCCATTGATTTGGCATTTTTGAAGAATTATTTATTTAATTTTTAAAGTTCTATACTATTTTGGTTTATATTTATGACATGTTATTTTTAACACTGTTTAATAAATTAATTTTTTTTAAAAAAATGAAATTGTAAAATTACATTATAATTAATTATACATTTCAATTAAATCTTTCATTATTTTTTATAATTTTAAATATTTAAATAATAAAAAATAAATTATATCTTATCCTTTCATTCTTCTTCCTTCCCTCCTTTTTTTTTTTAATTTACTTTTACTCTATTCTCTCCTCTTCTCGCTTAACTCACGACCATCATTGCAAATCCTACTTCCTCATGTATTTTTTCTAACCGTTTCTTAAAATAAGGATTTTTCCAAACTTCAAAAGTAACGCACGATTTCTCCACCGTCACATTATTTAGGCTCCCTAATTAACAAGGCAAATCCAAACGAAGTTGACACGCTAACATTAGAATGAAAATATAAAATTGGTGATCTCTTTTAAAGCAATTACGTAATTTTCATAAATGATTTTATGATTATAAATTATATTTTAACACTGCTGGGTAACGTAGGACCTCATGATCAAAATTCATCATTCCCTTCAATCCTATTAAAAAAGAAAAAAAAGAAAAAGAGCTTCATCTCACTTTCCGTATACTTCCATCAATGGTGCTATCTTCCACACTCTCATCTGTCTTTTCTGGCAAGCAAGTAATTTTCAAAAGTTAAAATTAATAAATTAATTTATAAAATAAATTTGAAATTATGTAAAATTATAATTTTATTTTTAAATAATAATTTATATAAATAATTATATCCACTAATATAATAATTTAGAAATAAAAGTATCAGTATGAATTTATAAAAAATAAATTATTTATATAAATTTATAAATATAAAATTGCTGATATAAATTATTATTCAGATAAAAATATAATTTCATATGACTCAAAAATTATTTTATCATGATTACAGAGCCGAGACTGCTTTCTACTTAAAATTCTAAATCCTGCTTGTTTGCGAGTGGGAATTAAAATGAAAATAGAAAAGTAAACGGAACGCAGACACCGACCTTTCCGAATCTGACCTAAAACCAATCCGTTAATTTTTTATAAGATGAAAAGCGGCGCAACTTCTTCCCTCTCTCTTCTAAAAATTCTCTGTACTGTCTTCTTCTATGGACGGGATCAATCTTCCTTCACCTTTCACAAACGCATTTCACGCGCGCGTTTATATTCGCGGTTATCACAAAATCTTGCACAATGTTTGAATTTTGAGTAAACCATTTTTTGGTTATGTGAAATTTAATTTTTTTATTTTTATTTTTATAAAATACTATAAATTTATTTTTATAAAATATTAATTTATGTAATTTTATTCTTTTATCAATATTTATATAAAATGATTTTATTCAATTTCATCCTTCTTAAAATAGGATTAGATAAATTAATAATTCTCTAGAATAAAATTAATATAAAGAAATTAAAAAAAAGTTTCAAAAACTAAAACAAATAAGAATTTACTCTTAAATTTTCAAAGAAGCTGTATATTTTCATTATCAAACTATGTCTTATAGTGAAATATATATTTCTATTTAATATTATGATTTATATTTGCTTATTTTAATAGTTAAAACATAATTCAACAGTAAAAAGTATTCCGATTTCTAAAATTTTTAACTTCAACCTTTTTTTGAATTGTGATAAAAATAGAAAGAAACATTGTGAAATAAAAAATAAAAAATAATTTTTCAATATTTTGATACTGTTATCTCATATTTAGTGTAAAAAAAATAAAAAGAAAGAAAATATTTAAAATTCATTTAATATAAAAATAAAAAACTTACAATGTAAATTCAATCTTCTTTATTCCCCGTCACACGGAGCATAAGATATGAGTGGAACGGAAAATGATCAACAAAAATTTTCCTATCAAAGCAGAATAGTGGTAAAAAGGATATCGAACTTCTAAATTATCTTTTTTAGAAAATTTATTAGGTGAATATATATATATACTTATAATAAGCAAGATTTCATCATTTAATATGTTATTTTTTTAAGTCTACTTCACTTTTTTAAATAAGTAAATAAAATGAATATTTTGATCATTTTCTTGTAATTTAATTTTTTATATTTATGTATGGAAGTGTTTTATATCTGTTTATATATATATATTTCCCTATTTTTGCCTTGGTTAACGAAAGTAAGAAAAATTACCAGCACTTAGCAGATCTCGTGGCAGCTAGTCGGCCACCTAATCTAGGGTCTGTGGAGTAAAACTAGGGAGCTGTGCCTTTTTGCCAAAGACTTCTTCGCAAACCGAGGAATACTGCCTCCTCCTCGAGCCCTGAGCCTCTGCATTCAATTAACACCCCGCGATCTGGGTATTACGCCAACAATGTTTCCCACCACAACCGCACTGATCTATTCCCACGCGCAATCTCGCCACCGTTCTCGTGAGTGATCGTACGGTGGGTCCCATGAACGAATTCAGATAAAGAGGGGTCAGAAGGCCGGCGCGTGTGCTGTTCTGGCGCCGGCAGAAATGAGAAGGGAATTTCGGTACGCAAAAGAAGGGTCTAGTAGTAGTGGTCTATTTGTCTACTGCTTGTCCTATGGTATAGACTGTTCGGACACATACACGTGGCATAATTTGAGTGGGTGGATGCGACGGATGGAGCAGATTTGAGTCACGGACCATCGATCTAGATCTGGAATATCATTCTTTGGAATGAGGCCCCTACTTCTACTGCCACCTCACCCTTACATTCTTCTTAAAGTGCTCGCTCTTCTTCGCCTTATAAATTAATAAAATAGTATGCTGGATCAAGATTTTGAAACTCGGATCGGCGTCCAATTTAAAATGGATCGGTTCAATTCTTAAATTCGATTTTGTTAAAAATTCAATTCGATAAAATTAAGGATTGAATCAGAGACCTGATTAATCTTTCAATTCAATTTTTTTTATAAAATAATACAGTTTCACTTTAATTCAACTAGAAAGTTTAATAGAAGAAAAAAATTAACGAACTCTTAATTAAAAAATATAATATAAAAAATCATTAAAAATTAATTTATCTTATATATGTAATAAGATAAATAAAATATATATTTTGAGATATTATAATTAAAATGTTAGTAATTATAATTTTTATTTTTGAAAAATTTTAATTCTTTAATTGCTTAAAAATAAAAAATATTAAATTTTTTTTGTAGAAATGAATTGACAAAGTATTAAAATTTTTAATTCTTTAATTCAATAATTTTAAAAGAAAAAAATATTATTTGATTCTTGATAAATTATAAAGACTACAATGAATAATTTTTGTTATAAATTAATATTTTTATTATTTATAATGACTATTAAATGAAAAAAATTAAAATTTATATAAAAGTAATTTGAATTAGAAAAAAAATTTGTCATTTACTTTTTATTTGGATTAAAATTATATTAGATGATTATTATAAGTACAATAAAATTAATATTTATTTATTATTTTAAAAATATAATAACAAAATATATACTTATATATAATATATAATTTATTATATATAAAATTATGTCAATTGGTTCAATTATCTCATTCAACCAGTTATAATCTACTCATCTTGTTAGATTGAGGGTGGGAAAGGATTTTAAAATGGTATTTGTTAAGGTGCCTTCAGTGGTTTGGTACATGTGGTAAAATATAGGTCGTTGAACGAGATTAGAAAAATTTTAGTAGTGACTTAATAATCTTATCTAATAATTTATATTTTGTCATATCATTCCGGATGCTAAATCCTTAGGGACACCTTAGAATTTACCTTTTAAAATAATGTATTGCATGGTATGCAAAAGATTTGTACCTTTCAGTACTATAATAATTTTAATGTTTTTTATAATTTTATGATTTTTTATTGTAAATTACTTTTTAAAAAATATTAAAAGGAATCAAAAAATATTATTTTGATTAATAAAATTGTCTTGTATATGATAAATACTATTCTTCCTTTTTTTATTATTTATTACACTTAATTGATTTTATAAGGAATAAAAAATATTTTAATGTATTTATTTTTAATAAATTTTTCAAAATTAGCTTCTCCATCATTATTTATTTTTATATAATATCTGTAATTAAATTTAAATGCACATATAATATACGTTTTAATAATTCAATACGATGTGAAAATATAGAATAATAAAATATTTATTAATATAAAATATAAAATTAAAAAAATTAATATTTTATTAAAATTTTTAAATAATAATTAAAAAGTAAGAAAAAAATTTCTAAAAAATAAGACAGATAACATGGATGGATTAATATTTTAAGAGTCACGGCAATAATCCGACAGGTTATATCTTCAGAATACTTGTTTATGAGTAAAGCCTGTATAAGATTATAATTTTACAAATAACTTGTTAATTTTTATGGAGTTTAAATTTAATTCATTATTAATATAAAATATTTATATTATTAATAAATGTGAAGAAAATGTATTATTATAAAAATAATATTAATTAAAATTTTTAATGATAAAAAATTAGTAAATTTTATTAATATAAAAATATATAAATAAGTAATGATATAATTTCGATTTACGTGGTCAAATTTAAACCAACTTAACGTACAAAACTGTCATTTTAACTTTAAAATTTTACAAAATTCTCCAAATGGCCATGCAAGGGAACGTTACCTGGTGTGTGTGCATATAACACGGCGCGTACTGTCTTCGTTACAATATTGCCTTGATTTTTTTTTTCAATTTTCCTTTTAAGGTTAAAACTGGGTTTTAATTCTTAAAGTATTAGATTTTTATTAATTTTACATTTAAAATAAAGTTTGTGTCAATTTTATTTCTGAATATTTAACCTAAAATAAAATTTTAGTTTATTTAATAAATATTAACCATTTAGGACAAGAAATAAATTTTAACTAGGGCTTAAATATTTAGGAATTAAATTGATATAAAATTTATTTTATGAATAAAATTGATAAATATATAATATTTGTAACACCAAAATAAGGTTTTAATATTTTTTTTAATAAATTCACATGAAACGAGATACTTAGTTCATTGGGAAATAAATCCTTATAAAAAGTTAAACTTTACAGAATCCCCTTATGAATTTTCTCAAAAATATTCTTGATATTAAAAAAGTGATATTTATCAAGAATTAATTTATTTTTGAAATTTTTAAAAAATGTTAACAATACTTTTATAACTATAATACAAAAAATTTAGAAATATTAATAAAGTTCAATTATTTTTAGTTTTTTAAAAAGTTATTTATCTTATATATTTTATATCATAATTTTTTAAAATTATAATTTTTATTTTTCATAAAAAATAAAAATTAGTTTAGTAAATTATGTATAAAATATTAAAATAACTTATCTCTTATATTTTTTAAAATTTATGATAATTGTATAAAATACACATAATTATAACAATACTATCTAAAATATTCTAAATATTATAAAACAATTAACTCTTCAATAACTCATGCTTAGAGGAAGAGAAAGGAAAGAAAAAAATTTTAATTTTAATTTTAATTTTTTTGACCTAGATTGGCAAAAAATAGAGAGAAAAAAATGTTGTTATTATTATATTAACACCTTAAAATTAAAGAATTTTTCCTGCTTCTTAATTTTCTTCTAATTAATTTTAAAAATTTTCTTTCCTTTTTTTCCATTTTCCTCTTAACCAAGCATTAGCCTAAATAAAAGAATAAGATTGTCATTAACTAATATTAGTGAACGTATTTTTAAATTTATTTTTATAGAACATGTAGGAATTCCAACTTATCAAGAAGGGAGTAAGTAAATTACTTTTCGTACTTTATGAAAAGTAAATTCACACATTTTGGTACTTTGTTTTTTAAAATATAATTTTATAGGAAAATCTCATCTACTTCTATATGGATGAAAATAAGATATATTATCTCTATACTTTGTTACAAAAAAAAATGATATCAGGAATTAATATAATATGAAATATATAAAATATTTTTTTATCATTTTAATAATTTATAACTATATTTTTATAAAAAATATTTTCTATTAAAATAAACAGAATTTGTGACGAACCGACCAACCCATTTAATCTCTATTTTTCGAAAAATTATGTTTTATATGAAAGTTCTTGTCAATTAAATGACTTTTTGAAGAAATTAAAATTTAAAATGTTTCGGACTTAAATGTGACGTTAGATAAACCTACTTACTAAAAAGAGGACATAAAGGTATTTCACAAATAATTTTTCACGAGTTTTTAATTGACTTATACTAGCTAATGAACTTGGTCAAATAATTATTTTGAATATTTAGCAAATGACTGATTTAGTTAGCTTATTAATTTTCAATTAGCCATTTGAAAAAGTTGGGAAATCCACCATTTCCAAAAATAAAAAGATATTTAATCCCCTTAATTATACACTTATTTCCTCTCGTCTTTGTAGGAAAAAAATCTCAAAAGTTCTAACTTTTAAGCATGAAAAATATCGTATGTATAAAAAAAAGTATGAGATAACAAAGACTACTCAAAATATAAAATATATTTTTTAAATTTATTTACAAGCATTATAAAATATTTGATATTATATTTATCTTTTTATATGATATTTACAAGAAATTAAATTCATAAAAAATTTATTTCATTTCTTGGCTTGCTTGTACTTTTTTTATTATATATAGTATATCTTTTTTATTTATATGCAAGAAGTGCATTAATTGTTCATTTATTCTAAAATTATAATTATTTATTTCTTAAAGTTGAATTCTATATGTAAATTATAATAATATATTTTATAAAAAAATTTAATCAAATAAATAATATATAAAATATGAAACATTAAAGTAAAAAAGATAGTCAAATAAATTATAAAATATAATTATTTCTTTTATATGTCATTTTACAAATAACTAATTTTATTAAATATTTTTATACAAATAACTAATATTATCAATTAATAGTTAACTATTAATATAATTAGTTAATTTTCAAACATACGTATTTAGTTCCAAAGTCATAATGATAAATTCAAAATATTTAATTCATTTCACTTATTAATAAATATTTAAAGATTAAGTCAAACAGCCAATTAAAAAAATCATTTAGTAATAATTTTATTCGTCCACCCGATTAAATTAATGATAAAATAAAATAATATTATAAATAAAAATTAAAAAATATGTATTAAAATAAAAACAAAAGAAAAATATAAATTATTCCGTTTAATATTTGGGGTGATTATATATTACTCTTTTTAATTTTAAAATTTTCAAAATTACTTTCATGGACTTTATAAAATTTAGAATTAAAACTCATCATCCATTTAATTAGTTATTTTATTAAATTATTTTTTTATGAAAAATTTTAAATAATGATCATAATATAATAGTATGTTGATAATGTTTTGATTCTTGTTTAAAAACTTTATAAATAAATCATATTATATAATAAAATTAATAGTTAAATGAAAAATGTATGTTATTTATAATTTCTAGGTTTTTAAAATTCAAGGGATATTCAACTACACCAAACTTGAAGGGGTGATTTCTAATTTTTCTAAAATTAAATAAAAACTAACATATACTATAAAAATGAGTTTATAAAATATAAAAAAAATTCAAAGATTAAAAGAAACGAAGTAAAATAATAATTTTTAATCAATTAGATATTAAATAAATTTTAATTTTTTTGTTACATGTAGGTTTCTTAGATTAAATTAACCTTAAAGAAGCCTAAAAGAAAATAAATTAACCAATCCGAATTTTAAAAATGGGAACGATTATTTTTTCGATTTTTGTCCATTCAAATTAATTTGTTTGTTGAAATAATGTGAGTTATGTTCCCTATGTTCATATATTCTCATGTATTCACTTCTCTTTCATCCTTTTTTTAATAAGTAAAAATTTGCTAATTCAATGCCCACTTTTTTAAGGAAGTGCTTGTCGTGCCCCCTTTTAAAAGTGAGTCAT
Source organism: Sindora glabra (assembly GCA_020226215.1). Taxonomy (NCBI): domain Eukaryota; kingdom Viridiplantae; phylum Streptophyta; class Magnoliopsida; order Fabales; family Fabaceae; genus Sindora; species Sindora glabra. The sequence continues at coordinate 35,571,330 of CM035230.1, forward strand.
GCACCCCTCTCTAATTAATAAAAAGAGTTCACATTTCTATGAAATTTGCAATCTGCAAGGAAGAATAAATAGAAAGTAAATTTAAAGGAGTGGGATAAGGGTAAATATATGATAAAGTAAATAATTACTCAAATGATTTTTATTTTATAATTGGTATCATAAAATGGAATAAAAAATATTTATTGTGTGAAATAGGAATGCCTCTTCCATAATAAAAATGATAAAGTAATCATTTCTTTCATTTCATTATTTATGTAACCCTTTTTTATACTCTTATCATTTATATTTTTCATATATTTTAATATTACTATTTAAAAAATAATAAAATAATATTTATTTTTTAACATTGTGCTATTAAAATATTTTAATAATTATATCTTTAACTATAAAATTTAAAATAGAATATTTTTGTTTTATTTATAAAAATTATTTAATATAAATAAATTTAATTAATTAAAAGTTTTATACTTTTGCTTTAGATATTTGTTTCTTGATTATAGTTTGGATACTAGAATTTAAAATATTATAATTTTTATTATCAACCATATCATAATTTCAATAGTATTAAATTATTAATAAAATATTTATTATTTTTTAAAGATATTATTAACATTAATTACTCAATTTTTATTTATTTTAATATTATATTTAATATCTATGTCTTATTGTATCAAACATATTTATAAAATAATCATTCTATTTTATCCTATTAGACGGGAAGCATTGGAGTTGACTCGATCCGGATGCTACAGATATTCGTGTTTTGGACCGTCTCTGATTTTTAAATGTCTTGTTTACTAACGTTACGAGGTCTCTTTCTTTCAGGCCACCAAACCCAAATTAAAACGGTCTCTTTTAAGAGACACTGTAACAAGGTACTGGGTGGCGTGAAATGTCAAAGGAACTATGTGGGCCTTACTTGGGCTCACCAGTAACTAAATGGGCTCAGATTTCTAATATACTGGAAATCCTGAACTCTAAGCCCAACTAGCTTCTCAGTTAAAGCCCTTGGTGACTGCCTTTTTTTTCCCCCTTCATTCAACTTTGTGAGCTGCTTGTTCAATTGACTTTCTTTCCCTTGTCTTCTAACGCTTCATTTTATTTTTGCTATTTGATAAAAAGTATTTTAGAGCAAACACAATATGTCAATAGATCCTCTTTTTAAATAAAAAATGACATATCTAGGTTGAATTTAACGAAAGGGGTTACTAACTTCCATATCCATATATTCAGTAATCCTTACTCTTTTATTTGGATAAAGAATCATATTGCTAAATTAATAATAATAAAATAATAAAAAATATTATAGTTAATTTATTATCACTATCAATTACTTCTATTAACAAATGCATTTATTATACAGATGAGAAAAAATAAGTAAAATAAATTTAAATATTTTAAATTAAATTAAATTAATATGTCTCTATTAAAATTATTTAAATATTTCTTATTATTATTAAATTAGTAAAATATTTTTTTTATTCAAATGAAAGAGTGGAAGTTGCTAAGAATAGAAGTTAGCAATCCCCTTTAATAAATTCATTCAAAATTATTTTTTTAAAAATTTAAATTTAATTTATTATTAATATAAGATATTTTATACTGTTAGTAAATGAAAAATATATCATTAAACAAATAATAGTTTATAATTTTCAAAAATAATAAAGAAGTTTTGATAATTTTTCATAAATATGTTGATATATGAATAAGTAATGATAAAAAATTAATTTATACTTAACAATAAATTAAATTTAAATTTATTTTATTTTTATTAATATAAAATATTTTATATTATCAGTAAATAAAAAATATCATTAAATAAATAATAATTCATAATTTTCAAAAATAGTAAAGAAGTTTTGATAATTTTTTATAAATATGTTGATATATGAATAAGTAATGATATAAAATTAATTTATACTTAACAATAAATTAAATTTAAATTTATTTTCTTTTTATCACACAAAATTTGAATTGACAAATTAAGTTAGGAAGGAAAAACTCTATCACCATTTAAATTATCATCATTAGTGGAACACATGGAAAATTTTCATCATGTTGATGAGAAGAATGCAAATATAAGAAAAGAATAATGATTTCATAGATGTTAGTATTAATTATATGGACTTCATATATCTCATGTCCTATAAGTTTACCAGTAATTAAAAGAAATAGGCAATTAATCTTCTTGAAGAATTTGTACTTTCTTTTACATTTTAACTTCAAATTCTATTTTTTTACATATATGTATATTTAGTAATTTAACCCCTTCTATAATTACAAAAAAAGTAGCATTTGATTTTATTTTTAAGACTTTCTTTTTTCATTTTAATATTCAAAATTTAAAGTTATTACACATATATTTAGTGGCTTGCCATTTTTATTATAAAAAATGTGTAAATATTATGTTTTGTCTCTCATTTATGAAAAATGATGATTGTTATATTCCTTATTTTTACTTTTATTATAATTATTTGCCTTTCTCTTTATACTAAAATTAAAATAAGTACTAAAAAAGAATATAACTAAAAAATAAGTATGTATTTGATATTGTTAAAGTAAAATTTAGCAATTTTCATTTATTTTAACATTGTAAGTCAATGGAGAATGAATAATTATATTAAAAACAAAAATAAAAGACTAATCATGCTAGTTATGAAATTTGGGAGGATATGATAGTTACCACATTTATAAATGAAAGACTATATATTGTGTTTACTCATAAAAAGAACTTGCAAAATTATTCACCACACATTTGTTTTTCAATGCTTAAGGGATAGTTTACAACAACTTTGATGACATTTAGGCTCCATTTGTTTTTTAATTTTCTACAGGAAAAATTTATTTTTTTATATATAAATGAAAGAGTATTATATATTTCTGTACATTGTGATTAAAAAAAGGAATTTTAAAGTTATGGTAATGTAGGAAAACAACTTTTCCTTTAAAAAAGTGGAAGTTATTTTCCATAAAAATTATTACATTTAATATTGAATATATAAATTATTTTTTTACCATCTTAATAATTTATAACTATATTTCTATTGAAGATATTTTTGTCAAATCAAACAAAGCCCTATTTGAAACTACCTCCACATCTTAATTTTTATGACAACATATAAATCATTTTTTTACCATCTTGATAATTTATAACTATATTTTTATTGAAGATATAACTATATTTCTATTGAAGATGTTTTTGTCAAATCAAACAGAGCCTTATTTGAAACTACCTCCACATCTTAATTTTTATGACAACATATAAATCATTTTTTTACTATCTTGATAATTTATAACTATATTTTTATTGAAGATATTTTCTACCAAATCAAACAGAGTCCTATTTGAAACTACCTCTACATCTTCATTGTTATGATAACTACAATAAAATAAGTTTTTTTTCAAGACACATTGTTAACATATAACAAGGAAAAAGTTTGAAAAGAAAGTAAGTTGAAAGAGGGTAAGGTGCAAAGAAAATATAAGAAAAACTAGTACCTTTTAACTGTGCAAATACTTTAGCTCTAAAGGGTTAAAAACATGGGTCAATCTATGAAATTTGATAGAGTCTTGCATTAAAATGCACCTCAAAAGAGAACCAAAAGTAAATGTATGTCATGACCCACTTAGTCATAATTGGTGTGGAATTAGTTTTTCGATTACCACGAGCCTAAAATAGAAACTAATATTGGTATCACAACATAGTGACCTTAGAACAAAATTACTTTTATAATCATTTTCAAAATAATTACATTATTTTCATATGTATTTATAAAAATACATTCAAACTATTTACAAATCCCTAACTAGCACCAATCCTTTTTTATTATGATTATGATTTCTTATACACATAATCATAAAGAACCTAACTTCTGAAAATTTAATGGTGGATGGGAAGTTTCAACTTGAGTATCTATAAAATATTTCAAATAAAAATAATTAGACTATATCCCAATTAGTAAATAACCTACTTAATATGGAGTAAACAATCACCTATAATCATTTTAAATTATGCAAGCTTACACATATTGCAATCCTAAATCATTTCTACATTCTATTTCTTGTATAACATGACACATCACCTACTAAAGAAAACATAACAATTAATACAAAAAATAGAAGGTACCACACATTTAACCCATTTTATGCAACTATACATCTATAATTATTCACAAATTTAATCTTATCCTTCCAAGTAGTTTATTCATTCACTAACATTATCAATTTTCATATCATTACATAATTTTCAATAACAATCCCTTTATATTTTCATACCAGTCCTTCTAGTTCAAATTTTCAAATCAATAATACATTCTAGATAAGATTCTAGAATTAATAATATCATACACAAGCATACACATTCACGCATTAATTGTAATCCTCTATAGATATTAACAATTAATATCACAAATCTATACCATCTAGCATCAATATTATTAACCTAGACAATTCTAACACACACACACCTATATAGTTTTCATATTCTCATAATATCTCATATTCACATATTGCCATTTAGAATTCAATATCTTTATTATAAATAAACTTATTCATGCTAATTGAGAATAATATATATATATATATATATATATATATATATATATATATATATATATATATATATATATATATATATATATATATATATACTAATTGCCATTTAATTTCATTGTAGGTAACTTACTAAATAACTAGTCAAAGACTTGACTACATTAGCTAGATATGAGACTTGGTGTTCATACTTAACTACTATAATTGAGTATCAAATGGAAAAAAGTTTTTCCTTTTATGTATTCAATGATAATACCCGGTTATAGGCTTTATTGTGACCATAATCAAGTACCATACTTAAGTATAGAGAACCAAAAACAAAGTTTTTTCGGCGATAATTAAATATACTACTTGAATATAGCTTTTTCAAGATGAGTTCTAAGCCTATATTTGAATATACTATTTGATTATTTTTTAGAATTTTCCAAATATTTCCTTATGATTTTTTTGGGTTCCATAACAAAACCTAATTCTATTATTCTATTATACCATTTCTAACTCAATACTTATCATTTACTGCATCATTTAACTAGAATAACTATAATTTCATAGATACAATAAGATTTTAATTCTGGATCATTTACTATCACATATGCAACATATAATCTTGACTAATTAAATAAATTTATAAATAAATTGATTAAGAAAATTATCCACTTACAAATTTGTAAAAAGGAGTTGTACATGAGCAAATAAAAGTTTGAATTTGTCTTAGACAACACCTAATCATATTCAAGTTAAAAAATATTACCCTAACCTTAACTCATTTTCAACTTGCCTTGTTTACAAGATTTAAAAGTTTGAATTTGTCTTAGACAACACCTACTCAAATTTAAAAATTTCTCAACTTGCCTTGTTTACAAGAGGAAAAGATGATGATTTCTTAGAAAAATTTGTTTGATTCCTTGTGAAAATTACTTGATCCCAATTGAGAAAGTGAAAAGGAATAAAGAGGGAGAGGGTTTCATTGGTTTGATAGAGAAATTAGGAAAAAAATAGGCATTTAGGATTTCAAATACTCATAAGGGAAATTTCATAATTTGGTGGGTTAATGAGCATATTTTCAAAAAATATCTCTTTAAATTTTCCTTCACACACTTTATGTCAATTTTAATTTTACATTAACTTAAGTTTAGCTTAAGTCCATCTAATTTCATGATAAAATTTCATTTTTCTAGAATTAATTATTTATCCTAAACTTATCCACAATATTTATAGTTATGTATATGTATGTATGATTATTAAACAAATAATTAAAATTAAAATTTAAAATATTTAGGGTGTGATAATTTAGGCATGAAAGAGGCCTAATTTAGACTAGTTTAAGGTGATGGGTCTAAAATGACTAAAACATTGGGAACAACTTAAATGGTGGGTCTGAAAGTGCCCAAAGTGCTACAAGTAGATGAATTGTTATGGAGAAGGTCTTATAAAGGTCTGAAGCCATCTAGTAGTAATTTAACTTAGGGGAAAAAGCTATTTTAACTGTAAGAGAGTAGAAATTCCTATCCATCATGCTGGGAATTCCATTAAAGGTGGCTTGCTTGGATTGAAATGCGAGCTTGTACAGTACATAGAAGTGCTGGGACATATCATGCCTAAACCTTCTTATTGCGGGCCTTTGTGTGAAGTCAACAAAAGAGCTGTGGTAATTCTTGCACCCTTATCCTAATGAACCTAACCTATCTTTGTTTTTCAAAGTTAGTGATATTAATCCTTATCCACTATTATAAATATCTTTTTACATTACCTGATATCCTTTATTAATTATCCTTCCATTATAATTATCCTATTATTATTCATATTAGTTATCATAAATCCCATGATATGATTAATCTTAATCCAAGCTAATGGATTATGACTTGATGCCTATGCCACCACTTCCTCGTGCATATGGAAAGTCTAACATGCACCTATCCAAAGCACATAATAATAAAAAATCTTGATTGAGAACTACCACAAAAATTCCCTTTGCTTTGCTAAAGTATTTTACAAAGAGTGCTAATTTTTCTTTCTTTACGACACTTTTAAGGATTCTATTATCATACTTATACTTCTAACCTTAGAAAGCTAGGAACCAATATTTAGTGACTCTGTTAGGGAAGTACATACAAAGAATAGGTCTAAACAATTTAGTGGTTCCTAATGTTAGAGATAACAATAATACTATCTCTTCTAGCAACCCCATAGGGAATATCACGTTAAAAATGCCCTCAAATTTCATTCCTACATCTTATATTAGCCAATATACATAATTAGTTATGAACCTGTGACATTGCTAAACTTGTTTCAAACACCAGATCCGATCATAATTGTGATTAATTAAGGAATTAATACTATAATAATGATAACAAACTTAAATTCCCTGTTTCATGTAACAACAACAACAATAGTTACTATGATTATAGTTCTAGCCTTTTTTATAGATGACCTTGTGAAAAAGCAACAAATGTAAGTAGTATTGTCAATACTATACATTTTCTATATTACATCTCTCAAACAGTAATAATCACATAATAACCTAAGTAAATTTGCCACCTTCTCAAATTATATCATAGCCAGTCATCTAACAACTTCAAACTTAAATTGCCATTATTACAAATTATCAACATGATTCTAAGATTTTGACTTACTTTGGTGGACAATAGATTATTTTGCTAAGTAGAACTTAGATTATTTTAGTTGGCTTTCAAATGTTTGTTACTATTATTGCTTATTTTATGGTGATAGAAGAAGATTTGTTTCACTTCCTGGAAAGCATTAAGTGCAAAGCTATTGTTGAGGTAGATTTCTAACCTTAATCATCTGGAGATTTATTTGTTAAGTTGTATCCACTAAGTTATCAACCTTCATTCTTAAGAAAGTTTGATAGAAAAGGTAATGCCAAATAGCATACCTACTAGTTTATTAATAACTTGGGCTTATATGGTAATAATTATGATCTTTGTCTTCATAAATTTTCTAAATCCCATTCCAGTAGAACATATACTTGGTATACAAACTTGTACCCTGGCTTGATCCTAATATGGAACAATATAGTGATGACATTCTATAATAAAATTTTCATCATACAAGGTAATATCCATTTGATGGATTTAGGAATAATTAGACAAAGGAAGGCAGAATATGTCATTTTTTTGTGAAGCAATATAGTGACTATAATTAGGATTACTAGAAGGAAATCTCCTAATTCATTTTGGTACTAAGTTCCATTGTTAATATAGAAGATTTAATCACTTTGTATCTATATTATGGAGATATCTGTACTTTTTAAGAGCTAATAACACAAATTAAATGAATGTTCACCTCATTATGCTAGCAAATGAGTTGCTCTAAAGTATCAAAGGAAAAGAATACTAAATTAGTTATATGCTCTCAAAGAATCTTGCATATAGCCTTAACTTTATGCTTGAAAAAAGGTATAGCGAGATGCCATCATTAAATTATGAGTCCTAAAATTCAAAGTCAAAGATTTTTGTATGGAAAGGTAAACCTTTATTGCTTTTCCTTTATCCATTAGAGAAAATATTTACTTTCCTTATTGCATGGGTAGAATATGGTGTCATTAGGTTACACTAGCTAAAAGTTAACTTGATAAAAACTTAAATGAAGGTACCAAACTTTTGTTACTATTATTAATCTTCCATCCACACCATTATAGATTGTTATACTTTTAGAAAATTTTTTGTTGAAAAAGTTAAGAATGGATAACTCCAAACCAAGACTATAGATACCTATCCCTCCTCAATCATGACATAAGCATCATTTACAGCATTGATAACCCTATAATCAAACTATTTGAAGATGATTGCACTAAAATGCCAATCATTGAAGTAACAAATATGGTCAAAATATTAGTTAAATAACTAAACTTTTGAAATTTCTTTAACTTGATTCAATTTGATAAAGATAAGAAGTATTATATATCTTTTGTTATTATGGACATATCTAAAAAGAAATGTGAAAACTATTATGTAATAAGTAGTAATCTAAAAAAATTCATTAAGGCCCATTCCCTAGTTATTATCTTCAAGAAATTAGATAAGTAAATGCCATATACTAGTCCAAATAGACTATTGTACTTAGAAGTAATTATCAAAGGTAAAAAGGTTCATTAAGCTCTAATTAACAATGGTTTTGTAGTTAACACTATCCTTATAGGTTTTTTGAAAGCTATAAATTTCCTTGAAAAATGAATCAAGCGATTCCTTGTGATACTTAATACATTTGAAGAATCCCTAATTAAATAGTAAGACACATACAAGTCAATTTATGCCTTGGTCCTATCAAAACTTCCAATAAATTTTATATCATTAAAGGATCACATCTTGTTAGGTGGTCATGGTTGTATGCTTATAACTATGTTTTTTCTACTTTTTATAGTGCATCAAAGCTAATTTCTAAGGAAAGGATATTAAACTCTTTACTATTAAAATACCATTTGATAAAGATGGAGCCTACTTCATGGAAGTTATTTATTTTGATAAGTTAACACAGAAGGGAACTAATGCTATTAGATAGCTATTTGGAGTTTCAATTATAGAACAATTAAAAGATAAAAGACTAATAAGAGAAACTTTAAAGGATAATGACAAGTAAAAGGAAGAAAATATAAGCTAACTAGAACAAGAAAGCCTAAACTTTCAGCTAAAAAAACTAAGTTAGATGTGGAAGATATCCAATTATTACCTATTTTGCACTTTAAAAATGCAAAAGGCAAGATATTTTATCATTTTTTATGAAGTAAGGGTTCAAGGGAAAAATGGCTAAAAGAAAAAAGATATAAGATTGCTTCCTAGCCCTGATATCTTAAAGGGACAAGAAACCCCATTACTAATTAAAGTGAAAAAAGCCCCTACCACTTTGTAAGATATACTAAAGTTAATGAATGAAGAACTCAAATTGATAACTCTTGGTGATAAAGGAGAAGATAAACCTACTTTCATTAGGGTTAATTTAAACTTCATTAAAAAGGAATAGTTAGCTACATTGTTAAAAGAATTTTATGATATCTTTGCTTGGTTTTACTATGAAATGCCAAAATTGAACCTCATCCTAGTATTTCATCATCTAGTCGTAAACCTTACAATGAAACTTGTAAAGCAACATCCAAGGCATTTTCACCCTGATGTAGAGGATAAGATAAAAATAAAGATTGAAAAGCTTCTCAAAGTTAGCTTTATAAAACTAATTAAACATCTTACCTAGCTATCTAATATTATCCTAACCAAGAAAAATAATAGCTAGATATGAGTGTATATAGATTTTATAAACCCCAATAAAGCCTATCCAAAGGGTGACTTCTCTTTACCTTATATTGATTCTTTAGTTACTTCCAAAATAGGTCATGAAGGGTTTTCTTTTGCAACTATTTTAGTGGTTATAGCCAAATTCTAATGCACTTACTTGATGCTATGAAAGTTGCTTTTAAAACTCCTATAGGCAATTTTTATTACACAATTATGCCTTTCAATCTCATGAATGCTAAGCTACTTATTAAAAAGCCATGATTGCTATATCTTATGATATGTTATATGATTTTATTGGAGATTTTATATATAATTTGGCAATGTAGTTCAAAAAGAAAGAAGACCATTTCAATCACCTTAGAACATTCTTTGAAAGGTATAGGAAATACTAACTCAGACTTAACTTAAAGAAATGTGCTTTCAGGGTTTCTTTAGGAAACTCTTGCATTGCAAAGTGCATGAAGATAGCTTTGAGGTAGATAAGAATATAATTAAAGCAATAGGGAAAATGCTAAAGCTAATGAATTTTAGGAACTTAGATACTTTATAGGGAAAATATCCTATATTAGAAGGTTCATCATAGCATTAGCAGAATTAATTCATGTATTTAAATATCTCTTAAAGGAGAATGCTAACTTTAATTAGAATGAAATACAATGAGAAGCATTTGAGAAAATTATATATGTTATTGGCTCTATCCATGTTATTGCTACTCCATAGTGTGGTACCATTCTTACTCTTTATCTTATCTTTATTGAAAAAAATCTATTAATGCATTTTTAACCTAAGAAATAAAAGGGCTATTTATTATATTAGTTGCTTGCTCTGGGGGCTTGAAGAGAAGTATTCCTGTATAGAGATATATTACCTTAATTTCACCTATGTAACTCAGAAGTTTCCTTATTACTTTTTAGTGTACCAAGTCCAGTTAATAATGTGGTTTGGTCCTATTAAATTCCTTTTGCAATAACTAGTACTAACAAGAATAATGGCAAAATGGATGTTAATGATAAGTGAATTTGATATTCAAGTAATCAATCCTAAAGCACTCCAGAGCTAAGCCTTATTAATTTGTTGGCTTAGTTCTTGGTGAAGAATTATAAACTTATCTTAAAAAGTTTTTAGGAGCCTACTTGAAATAGTGAATGTAGTTTATGACCATATGACCACCCTTTGTAAAATACTATGACCATGGGAATTATATTTTGATGGATCACCATATGCTCTAGTAGAAGAGGCTAGGATTATTTTAAAAGATCTTGATAGAGGAAACTTATACTATAACCTACAAACTATACTTCCCTTGCATCAATAATGAAGTAGAATATAAGGCTCTTCTGTTAAGCTTAATAATGGCCTAAAAATTATGGTTAGAAGATTTAATAGTAAGAAAGGATTCCAAGTTAATCATTAATTAAGTAATAAGAGAATATGGGGTTATAGATCTTAATAATGAAATTTAAAAAGATCATTTTTTTATATGACCAATGAGGAGAAAATAAGTAAGTAGATACACTAGCTACCCTAAGGGTGAATATAGCAATTGCAAATGGTAGTCAAATTATTATCAAGCTATGTCAATAGCCCTATATCATCCTTAATTAGCAAAATCCACTTGAAACATAGATGACTGGAGAGCTTTTATCCTAAAAAAACTAAACAACCTAGAGACAGCCTTGGTAAAAATTCTCTAGGACTATCAATTAATGAATGACATCCTTTGTAAATATGGTCTTGAAAGGATCATAATGAATTGCATTATAGAAGAATAAGAGAAGGTAATAATGTTAAGAATCTATGATGATAATTGTCTTGAATAAGGGTCACCTTTCTATATTACCTTTCTATAGAAGATACAATGTTACAGATATTTTTAACCTATTATGAAAGTAGATTGTGATGCCCTTCAAATTGCTTGCATAAGATGTACCACCCGATAATTTGAGGTAAGAGCTATTACAAAGAGGGACTAGAGAAAAAGGTATCTATAGTATCTTCTAGAAAGAACTCTTTTTACTAACCAAATAAGGCTAGTAAAGTTAGAAAAGATATAATTAAATACCTTGTGAAAGAAAGGATCTTATACAAAAAAAAGGTAAATAATGAATCGAGCAGATATTTAGATAAAGAAGAACAATAAATCATGCTAAAAAAATGCATTAAGGAGATTACAGGGAACACTAAGGTGCAAGAAAATTACATTATGAGCTCTTTCTTTTATGCTATTATTGACTCATGATGAAGTAAACTGCTTTGACTTATATTCATTAGTGTAAATCTTATCAAATCTATGGAAATCTAATCCATGCCCTTGCTATTGATCTTCATACACTAAGAACTTCTTAGCCTTTCAATACATGGGCATTTGATCTTGTCGATCCTATAAAACTAACATCATATGGTAACATTTGGATATTGGTGGCAATAGAGCTTTTCACTAAATAGGTAGAGGTTATAGCTTTGAAGTTAGCACAGGGTGAAACGATGACAAGTTTTATTAAGGAAAACATAATATATAGGTTCGGAATCCTAAGGAGAATAATCTCTGATAATGTCACCTTTTTTTTATCAATAAAGCTATTAGAATTCTAATAAAGAAATATAGGATTATTCATGATAAATTGAATCCTTATTATCCATAAGAGAATGGACAGACTAATGCGATAAATATAACATTGACAAGAATCCAACTAAAAAGCCAATGATAACTATTAGAAATGGGTAGATCATGTACGACAAGCTTTATATGCCTATAAAACAAATAAAATAGAACTAATGCAAGTAACTTAATTTTATTAGGTTTATAGGATAGAGATTGTGGTATTTACAGAATTGGTTTAAAGACCTTAAGTGGCTTTAGGTTGAAACAATGGAAGAAAAAAGAAAAGAGCTCAAAAGGCACATGTTGCATATTTTAAAAGAATTACTAAAGCTTATTAAAAGATAATTAGACCCCTGAAGCTTCCAAATATGAGATCAAGTCCTAAAAGTTGTAGAACACATCCTAAAAGGTTTATGTGGTTCAAAATTTACCTCGAGATAGAAAGGCCCTTACATAGTTAGTTAAGTAAATTCTAGTGGATATTATGTCTTGTTTAATCTTAAAAGTGGTTTAGAAATTGCTTTTACTAATTTTAAGTACATAAAGTAATGTTATCCTTAGAATTCTTTTGTAACTAATGCTATTATAGTCTAAATATAAATATATTTTTATTTTCGGTATAAAAGTATAATGATAAATCTATGAATATAAGTAAAGTCCATTTATAGCACATTTCAACATATATATTAAAAAAAAATCAATTTATGGTAAGAAAGGATTCTTCTTTAACAATGTTCTCGTCATCTTTCTTTACTAAGTTTTCCTTGGTTAAAGCCTTGGGGCATTACACTACATAAATTACATTTAATCTCCTCACTATAGTTTCAATGCCATAATAAGTATCAAAGTGGTCAAAAGGAAAGTTGTGATCTTATAAATAAACTTGGTCTAATATAACCTTAAAATCAGCATTAAAACTCATCTGGCATCAATATGGGCCTGGGTAGCCTCATCAGTGAATAGTTAAGCTTTGGCATTATTTTCTAGCTTTCTATTCGCTAAAGCTGGTAATCATCCTTCTTTTTTGATAGTTACTTGCAAAGCACCTAGCTATACCTTTTTTAGTTCTTAATGATTCTTTGTGCCTTAGAAAGTTATCCCCTTAATCTAAGTACATTATTGTTAGCATGCCTATAAAGAACATAATAATCCTTTAAAGACTCCTCAATTTCATCTCTAAAAAAAATCCTTCCAACAAGCAAGATGTTTATTCTTATCTCACCAGTGTGACTCTTGCTCATTAAGCATATAAGAAAGAAGCATTCTTATACTATCTAGCATGTTATGTACTTATTTGAAATTAACTTTCAATATGGCTCATTCATTAAGAGCCTTATTAAAGGAGAGCCTTTGATTTCCAAACTTTTCATTAAAAACATTCTTAAAATGTCTTATATTAAGCACAATTTTATAGGCTTTTTTAACTTGAGCCTTCTTATCAATAATTAATATTTGTAATTTTGCTCACTAACTAAAGTTACTATTTTTATGCTTGTTATAAAACTAATAAAGATCCATTACCTTATCAGCAAGATGTCTATTCTTATTTTGCTAATGTGATTCTTGCTTATTAAGCATATCTAATAGAAGCATTCCTATATTATCCAGCACGTCATGTACTTATTTGAAATCAATTTTCAATATGGCTAATTCATCGAGAGCCCTATCAAAGAAAAGCTTTTGTTTTCTAAACTTTTCATTAGAAACATTCTCATAATATATTAAACTAGACATAATTTTATGGGCTTTCTTATTTGAGCCTTCTTATCAATAATCAATGCTTGTAATTTTCCCTACTGACTAAGTAATTATTTTTATGCTTGTCTAAAATTGACAAAGATTTATCAACTTATGATAAACCTTTTTTAATAATATCTTGTCTTTCGTTAGGCTATTTAGAAAGATGGTCACAAACAAACTTTTAACTTCAAAGTTTCTTAAGGTTGCTAAGCAACATGGCTATTAGCCCCCTTATTAAAAGAAATAATAATAATCTCCTCTTATTTTTCCTTTCCCTTACTAGTAATATTTTTCTTTTGAAGAGTTAAAAAGCTTTACTTCCATATGACAACCCTTTAGCTTTTTTAGGCTTAAGAATAGATTCAGCTATGTTTGATATAAGATATTTTGATCCAACACCCTTTAATATATAAAGAGATTCATCATTGAACAAAGCTACCTTGTATATCTCTCTGAAAGCTTTCTAACTAAAAGGTTTGTGTGAATCATTATCAAAACTATTAGAAGAATTAGAAGCCATTGTATATTAAAATGGTGAAGAAAGTGAAATAGTAAAAGCTTAAGAAGATTTAGAAATTCTTAAAAGAATGTTATGGATGCAATATATGGAAATATAGAGTGTCAATGTAAGTTTAAATAATGACAAAAGAGAAGTTCAAGCAACTAACATTATGAAGGGCATTAATAGGAGCAGGAGAATCAAAGGTCATGTTCATTAAAACACGTCAATGTGAGGAAAATACATACAAAGTGAAGTGTCATAAGCCTTCATTCATATTTACTAAAAAAAAGTGTAAAAGGGCTCATACCAATATTCAACAAAAGTATAAAGATAATAAATGTCATTTATCCATAAAAATTCTCACCCTAAAAATTAAAATTATTACATATCATTCTTACTTAGCAACATCTTAAGGCTAGTGCTATTCGTACTTTGAATCACTAAATAGATATCCTAGTTATTTTGAAGTACCTTAACCTTACTAGCATAACGTTAAGTCTTTTTTATCTCTATGATGGAAAAAACCAAGCTAAGCCATGATAATCTTAGCATGTTCATCATTAAAATAAGTTTTGGTCAGCATTAACACATCAAAATGATGCCATTGCAAGTGTATGGTTACATTAAATTGAAACATAGAGTATAACACCATTCTAACATTAAAAAAACCATACATTAATAGTAAAAATGGTTGCTAGCAAATTTAGGAGGCGTCAATACCAAATTACACCTTACCCTAACATTAGTTCATCTAAAGAGGACTTTTCCATGACACTAGTTCCTTACCTCCAAATAAAGGAGATGGTTAAGCTTTATGTGCTTTAAAAGGAAAAGGTAAGATCTACTCCCTTAGTATTCTAGGATGAATGGTTCAACCCTAATTTTTTATGTTTAAAGTGGCATATATTCCTAGAACATATCCTCTACAATGGTATGGGATAAATAATTAGGGACCTAGTATAAGGAAGCTTTCTCGAGAGAAGGAAGAAGGGAGTGATGAAGTCATGAAGGGATATCCAAGACATAGTAGGTGAAAGGTAAAATGATTGACAATATCTCATTCTCAATAAGAGGGACTTAAACATTATAAGAAAAATAGTAATTGTAAAGCCTAATTTCTTACCAGAGCTCATTGAGATCATATATGAGTTATTCTGCCCTAACTGTTAGATTTTGAGCAATGATCTTCATAGTCTCCTATTTAATTCTTCTAAAATGGAAGCCACAATAAGACTTCAAGCATAGAATTTTAAGCCACCTCCTTGTTAAAAGTTACATTAGAAAATGGTTCAATATCCATCGTTGCTTGAGCTACTCAAATGTGCCATAACAAAGAGAAAAAATGTAAGAGAAAAATAAAAGACTCAAGAAAGTTAACTAGCAAGATTGGTTACCAAGAAAGCAAGAAATGCAAGACAATTGGTTAATAAGATTGGTTGCCAAGAAAGATGAGTAAGGAATCGTTGTGAAGGAAAGTAACAATTTATAGGCTAAGTTATAAGGTTAGTATTCCTTTTTTTGGGACTCAAACAACATAATAATAATGAAAAATCAAAAGAGTGGTTAGAAAAGCTACATATCATTAAGACAATAGATATTCTTGAGAAATATAAATGCTAAAAAGAATATATATATATATATATATATATAAAGGGAAAGAGAATAAAAGTACTTTTATTATTACAAAAAGGATAAGAAAAATTTTGCCATGTCATCATATAATTTCAATTTGACCTTTATGCTAACAATATGGTAGGAAGCCTCTTCTCAACATTGATCAAGTTACTCACAGAATTCCTTTAAAGAGTGTAATTCTATTATCATTTGTGTATACTTTGTGTTCATAAAAAATGAAAGAATGTTCCATCAACTTAGTGATGATATCTCTTTTCAAAAAATCAAATTGAGTTAAAACTTCTTCCTTAAGATCTTCAAATTCCTTGATAGTCCATGGTATCGTTGTTTTCTTCCTCCTAACTTTCAAAAAGTTATGGAAATTGCTATAGAATCCTTTTTAATATGTTTAAATCATTGTTAGAAACAACATAGGGATTGAAAGCCTTCATTTGCTTCACCAATTTGTCCAAGTGCACCATTTTGATATTTTTATCTTTTAAAGGAATGCTAAATGTTTTATTATTCACTTCTAATGATTTTTTTATTAAGAAATGGAATATTTACAACCACAAAGGCTAGGAGAGAATAATAAACACACTTAATTTGAATGATAGAAATCAAACTCAAAGAAGCTACGAGAGTTTTGTCTAAAAATATTTTTTTAACATTCGTACTTCCAAAAGGAGCAGTGGGACTGCTTATGGAAGGATTTGGGATTATAGAATGCATTGAGGTAATAACAAACACCTTTGTCACCATAATATCTTCTTAAAGAATAACTTTCCCTAAATTTTAATTAATTATCATTATCGCCACCTTCATAGAAGGCTTTTTATTTGGAACATCAGTTGTAATTGGTTTGGTAGTGTTAACTAAGTAATATAAGCTTTGAAGGTCATTTGATTAGAAAATGAATCAATAGCTTAATACTTATTTACCAAGTCTATAAGTTCTCCCTTCGTTCCTTGACCTTCAAGAAATTCATAAATTTAGCATTCCTTCTAAAAAAGGCAATAAAAGTAACATATACAAATCCAAAAGCATAAATACTTGAAGTTACAAGAACTTTTGTAGAAATGTCTGCATTATTATTTGGAATAGCACTAAAGAATGGTTCCTTTTTGCTTGAAAGCTCACTTTGAGTAATAAATGAAATAGTAGCTTGAGCACCCATTGCCATAATAATAGGATTTCCTTTAATCTCTTGATCTTAATAAAAGCTACAACATAAGATTAATTTCTTGATGGTAAAAAGATAGCAATACTTTAAATATCCATAAGAAGTATATGAACACTTGAAGAGCTTATCCTTTCCCTAGGAATCTTTCTCTTATCACTTAAATTAAAGCCAAAGGTTGACATGTCCATAAAATCCTCTTTAGATGTGAAAGCCTATGTATTATCATTTAAAGGATCTTTCTTAGTCACAAGACCTTGCATATTAATAGCTTGAGAATTTTCTTAGATTGTAGGGGTTATAGGATTTGTATCACTTTTTAAACTCTTTAAATTTCTTTAGTGTTCATTAGAATTTGCCATAAGTCATAAGTAATTTTTAATTGATAAACGAGTAAGAAAGAAAGAGAAAATAGAGTAAGAAGGAGCACTAACCCTTAGATAAATTAACTATAAGAACTTCATCAGTAACATTAACCCCTTACACTAAAACAAATTATAAGGTAAAGAAATAGTGTCAAGGAAAAGCCAACCTTGATATCCTTGATGATGTCAAAAAATAACTTTCTTTACTATCTTATTCACCTAGGTAACTTTGAAAGTATGAAAAAGGAGCATCGAGTACAGATTCCAAAATGACTTCATTCTTCTTAAAAAAAGCCAATGGACTTTTGCTAGCAAAAGTAATAACAGAAAAGAAATGAATTTTGAGAGAAAATAAAGAAAATAGTAAAAGAAAGATATAGTATGTATACTTATGCTTGAAGAAACACACTAAAAGGTAATCAATCTTATTAACCATAGGTTTAAGACACTTAGAAGCATAAATTTCTAATAAGGACTTGGTAGCTCATTCACCCTTACCCTTAAAAGTAAGTTATAACTTTAGTGATGGAGGAAGCTTCTCATACTGACTTGACTTTCTTAGGAACGAGCCTTGGAAGTACTAAATATGGCAAGTTCATATTTTATTTGCCCCCAAAAATGGTAGAAATAAAAACCTTATTGGTAAAAGTAACCATACTATGTCATTGTTACCAATGAACTATTAACTAAGATAATTTGGGAAAGCTATTATGGGTCATCACTAGAAATTCCACAATTCTTGGAAATTTGATCACAACTTTCTTCTCAAAACTTTGAAAAGTAGTCTAGAGCTAGGCTTGCTTTAAAAGTTTAACTACCATTATGCCTCTATTAGGTTAGTTATACTCAAATTGACTAGTTACTCTATTAGGTTGATATTGCACTAAGAAAAATGCCTTTGGCATGGATAAAAGTTATCTATCAAAAGGAATCCTAATAGAGTAGTAGGGGTCAAAATTATTAATCATTTATTGTAATTCCTCTTTGTCCAAGTTGATTAAACTTGTCCATTTTTCATATCAGCTTTTGAGTTGACATTTAAGTTTTCTCCACCATGAGAATGATAAAGGTCAATCTTGGCAAAATTCCTATGAGAGACATAAGGTTGAAAGCAAAATGATTATCAATAATAATCTTTCTATTAGACTATCCTAAACACCAAATTTGAGAAAGTCCTTCCTAATTAGCCAAAGTCCTTGCAGTAAGAGTGCACTTAAAAAAAATGCTCATATAGGAAAAAAAAAAAAGCAAGTTAGCATTAGCAAAGCAATTCATTACACATTGCTAATTTGAGTTATTTATAAGACTTGTTTGGTTTGTTTATAGATAGGTATACACGGACCTAACCTAAACAGATTAGATTGGATAAGTCCACAGATTTAGCAAATATTGATTTATAAGTCATAGTCTTAAAATTTCTAGTTAAACTTTATTTTTTTTTTCAAAAAATGCCTAATCATTGAATGGTTGGAGTCATTTGGATGCCTTTTGCATGTTCCTCTTCTTATATTCTCTTTCTGTTGGATGAAAACTATCCCAAAATACATAACATCAGTAGATAATTATAACTTTTACTCTTCCAACATTAAAAGGTCTGAAGATAGAATAAAAAAATTAATCAAGAAACTAGTCGCATAAAAGAAAGGAGGAAGAGAACAGAATAAATATATATATATATATATACATATATATGAAGAAGCCAAAAAGGCATATGAAAAAGAAGGCAAAGAAATTAAACCTTTATGATATATTGACAAGGTGTTTTAATACCATAAAATATGGATATTAGAATTTAAGCATAAAAGAGAAGGTATTTTAGTTTAGCATAAATTTTTAAATTTTTTTAGGAAATAGTAAACTGAAGAAGTATGTTTATAAACTATGCTAAGCTTGATAAATTAAATAATAGAAGGTGACCCTGGGTAAAGACAATTAATGGTGGAAAAGAGGTTAATAATTAATGGTGGAAAACATATCTTTTTAATGCAAATGATGAAAGATGATACAAAAAACAAAGATCGCACTTGTTATTCAAAGTCTCTAGTAAGACATTGCAGTGCTGTGCTTTGGCTTCATTCCTTGTTATTATGCTTTAACATTGTTCCTTATCTTGTTAAGACAAGAAGTGTGATAGCAACATAATCATGCTTCGATCTAATTTGAGGAGTGAAACAAAGTGTGTAGAATAAAAGTCTTATGATTAGGGTAATTAAGAATTTGGGATGAGCCTTAGAGAGTTATGGATTATTTTTTTTATTAGCCTATTAGATGGGTTTTAAAGAGTTAGGGGTCATTTTATAAAAAAAAAAAGCATAGTTCATAGATAGTTTGATTTGGTCCTTATGGACTTGTGGACCTAGCATATCAGACTAAGCTAATGGATTATAACTTGTTAGCTATGCCACCGTCTCTTTATGCATATAAAAAACTTAACATGCACTTGTCCAAAGGACATAACAACAAAAAATTCTAATCAAGAATCACTATAGAAAGACTCCCTTTCTCTTGCTAAAATACTTCACAAAAAGTGTTTATTCTTTCTTTCTTTAAGCCACTCTTAAGGATTCAATTATTATACTTGTACTTTCAATCCTAAAATCCTAAGAATCAACATACTTGCTATTTGGATGTATAAAAAATGAATGAGAAGGAAATAATAAAAAATAATAATTTATTATTTAATTTGGTAGAATAGTAAAAAAGAATGAAAGAAATTTGCCAAATAATAAAATTATGCTGCTATAAGTCAATAAACTTGTTAATATGATTCATTAAAAGGTAATTTTAAAATTACTAAGTTTTTGACCTCGTTTCTATACTTACATTGATAGGAAATTAGTATGTGGTGAGATACTATTTTAATAATTTTGCTTTCCATATTATATTTTTTATAGTACTCAAAATAAGCATTGTTTTTAATTAATTTTCTTTTACTTTCATTTTTTTTCCATAAACCCTAACAAAGGGAGAGGATTTGGCTTTCCAAAACATGCTTAGAGCTATTTGGTTCAAATCAGAGAAAGGTGAAGGAATAAGCAAAAGAAAACAGAAGAAAAGAAATGGGTAACCCATTGTTATTTAGATTTTAAATTTAATCAATTGTTAATATAAAATATTTTACATATAAATGAATCTAAATAATACATGTCATTAAAAAATGAATAAAAATTAAAATTTTTTAACATTAATAAAAAATTTTAATAATTTTTTATTAATATAATAATATATGAATGATTGAAAGACAATGAAGTCAAATTTAAATCTTATTACTTATTATGTTTGATTCAAATAAAAAAAGGAATTAAATTTCTTCTCATTCACTTAGTTGACATTTGATATATCGAGATGAAATTAACTTATTTTTTATTATTAAAATAATTATTATCTTGATTATTATAATCATCTATTATTATGTATTGCTATTATTATTACTATAATTAAAATTTTATTTATTATTGTTCAACCTTTGTTATTTATTTATATTTTTTGTTATATCATTAATATTTTTATTATTCATTAATATTACTTTAATTATGTTATTATTATTAGTTATTATTATTTATTTATTTTATTATTATCATTTGTTATTACTTGTAATTATTATTATTAATGATGATACACCCTGATTCTAGAATGTGGAAATTAGACCTACTGAGTGATTGAAGAAATCAATATTACCTACTTTGAAGTAATTTCATATTTAGAGAAAATAAAACAAAGGAACGAATTTTTCGTAACCGTATATAACAAATTGAATGAAAACATTTCTTTCCGCCTTTTTTTTGTGAATATATCTTCAACCAAAGTGCAACTAAGTATCTTTCCTCTTTAAATTGTATTTTACTTTCTGAAAGGTAAAATATTAATTATAGTTGTTAATAAAAATTAAAAATTGAATAATTATAATTTCAAAACATACTTTTTTATGCAGTTCTTTATTATATTTATCAAATTTTAAGCTGTTTCATTTTCTCACTATCAATTATAAATATTGCACTATATTTTCTAAAGTATAAGATGCATCCTTATACTTCTAAGAAAACCTTATTACATTATTTTAAATTAAAGTCATAATATTAATCATAAAATATATGGGATGGCAATCTTTTTACTAAATTATAAGCAACTCTCAGTATAGATCTCTCCTGTGTAATTTATTTATTTATACCTTAAATCTCAACAAAGCACTCTTCTAATATGACTTAATTAAATTGAAATTTTGATGAATAGAGGAACATTATTATCATTCTTATTCAATACAATACCAATTAAAATGGATGATTGATTCATTCCATATTGTAATAAATTGTGGGAAATATTTTGATAACATAAATTTTAATTGTCAATTATTTCTCACTATCAAAATAATTGGTTGAATTATTTGAGACCATTTCATCCATGTCATTTTTTTATAATGCAAGCAAACTTTAATTCTTAAATAATATATTTCTATTGTAGTAGAAAATTCCCCTTTATGTGTAAAAGCTTCTTATCCTCAATTATGATTTTTCATATAAATGATTTTCAATATCTTGTTATTTCACAACAGAATATTTTTCTTTTGCAACAATAAAAAAATCGTACTTTTCTTTGGTAAGAGACACCATTTATAATTTAATAATATAGTGATATTTGATCATAATATTTTAAAAGTTTTATTTTCTATCATATCTATAATTTAAACTAAGAAATATATATATATATATATATATATATATATATATATATATATATATATATATATATATATATATATATATATATTAAGTGAAGTTACTACTTTTACTATAAAAAAAAGAACAAATACAACTTACTTCTTTTGTTGGCATACACTTAATTGTAAAATAAATTGTATTCACTTTTTAAAATTTATCTTCATTACATTTATAAAATTTTATTTTTATAAAATAACATGCGCCTTCTATTGTTTCCCTTGCCGAGATAAATTAATGTAAATTTAAAGTGTCGGACTAAAAATTTAATTGTGTATTTCTAAGAGTAAAATAATAAATATATAATTAGATAAACTTCCACATATCAACAATCTGGTTTTCTCATTTTTTTAGAAAAATAATTAAGTGAGATAATTAACTCAAAAATTAAAATATTAACAAAATTTCTCTCATTTTTTTTTAAAAATCATTTTTAAGATTTGAACCTGTGTCTATTAATAATAATAATAAAAAAGAAATCCACCGAGCCAAATGCTTTTTAAAATGTTAAAACACAACAATCCAATTTTCGTATATATATAATATCCAATAAAACATTGAAATTTAATTATATATATAATATCCAATAAAAATAATATTATTTTATAAATAATAGTATTTTTTTAAAAAATGATCTGGTTGATTCATGCAACCGTGAGCGATTTGTATAGTTTGATCAATCTATCACCGACTGACTGATTTTCTAACCAATTTTAAAAGTTAATTGGCCATATCATACAACCAGTTCATAATTTCTCTAGCTAAATTGATTTATCTGACCCTATGTTTAAAACATTGGTTTTTTTTATCTATTTAAATAACGTAGAATGAAGGTCAAATTGCGTGGCATAACATCAAGAGTAATATCCATCACTCAAAAGACAATTTCACTTTAATATTTTGTTCAGAATTTTATTATAGTTGCGAGGAACTGTTCTCAATATATCTAGTAATCATACGACAAAAATGATTAACTCACATGTAAATTGAGCGTGAGTTTTCTAAGAATTTATTTTAATTTTAAGCTGCAATTAATTAAATTTGAATTAATAAATAGTTCAATTTAATAATCCAAATTATTATTAAATTATCCAACCAGTTTTAATCTACTTTGAGTAAATTCCCTTTACCTTTAGATGAAATTCACTTTTTTGTTACTTTTATTCTTGTGATATATAATTTTCTTATCAATTTTTTCTTTAAAATATTTATTTGTTTGATTTAATATTTCCATTAATCTTTGTATAAATATTAAATTGTCTATAAAATTGGACAAATTACTATTTCATAAAGATAAAATTGATAGTTTGAATTTCACAAAGAAGAAAAAGGAGCTTTACTCTTTTCCTTTATATATATATATATATATATATTACTAGATAGTCACCTGTGCACTATACCAATAAATATTTATTTTAATAATATAATATTATAATTATATATTAATCATTTATAAAGAGGATTAAATAAAAATTTAATCAAGCTTATAGCTTTTACTCAATATTTAAGTAAGTAATTGATTTTAAATTCAAACATCATATTCATTAGATACTATTTTTCAATATAATTATTAATACTAATATTTATATTTAATAACATAATTTACGATAATAATATTTTTTAATGGTAATATATTTTTTATTTATCACATTATAATAGAAAATAAAATTTTAAAAATAATAATTTTATTCATTTGTAATATTCATTTTAATAATGTAATATTATAATTATATATCAATTATTTATAAAGAAGATTAGATAAAAAATTGATTAATATATAACTAATAACTCAAAGAAAGAAAGTTATTTCTCTATTCATTTTGTTCAACATTTATTTTACCAAAAAAATGAATTTTAAATTCAGATATTGTATTAATTAGATACTATTTTTTAAGATAAAGATTATCATTAATATTAATATTTGATAATATCATTTATGATAAGAATAAAATAGATTTTTTTGAAATGGCAATATGAATAGAAGAGAAAGTGTATTATAGATGAAAGCTTGCAAATTTTAAATTGAATGTAAAATTAGGTGAAAATAAAGATAAAAAAATTTCTAATCAAATCAAATGAAAATAAAAAATAAAAAAATTTAAATAAAATTAGATGAAGATAAGGATAAAATAATTTTTAAATTTTAAAATAGAAAATACTATATTTATTAATCTCAATATTTTTATATAAATTTAAGATAATAAAAATGACCTATTTATATATATTATTAATTGTAAATTTATAAATTTCATAACTAATAATTCATATATTTATATGATAGTTCTTTTTCTTTCATAATTTTCTCCAAAATTATACTTTTTATGTTAAATAGTGAATAGTTAAAAAATATACCTAATGAAATAGATTATATAAGAACATGTATACTTTTGTAGCTTACATATCAAGAATTTATTAAACTAATGAAAATCAATTAAGTTATAAATTTTTACAATAGTATAAAAAGATGTAAAAGAAATCATAGAAAGAAGCTGATAGTCTTTAACTCAAATAATATCTGATATCTCTTAATAGTTTTATGCCTTTCACTATATTCAGGATTCGATCCCTAGTCTTCATGTATGTGTATTTAGTGATTTAATTACTTCTACGATCATCCAAAAAAAAATTATAGAAAGGAATTTACATGATAGAAATAACTTTGGATTGAGTAATTGTAAAAAGTTAAAAGTAGTAAGAAAAAATATTTATAAATATTAAAGATGAAGATTAAAACTATCATTTTAAAGAAGATAATGACTTTGAAGTAACTGAAGGTGAATATTGAATATGGAGATGAAAATTTTCATCTTAAATAAAATGATAGTTTTGAAATAATTAAAGATGGAGAGAGAGAGAAAAGAAGTAAAATGTAAATGTAATTTGAGAAGATTTTCATGAGAACAAAATAAATAGGTAATTATGAATTTTGGTTATAGATAAAGATTTGAATTTAATTTTTTATTGAGAAATGATTTAATATTAAAAAGATAAATGAAAGAAACAATTAGTAACTTTATATTTATTTCTTATTATTGATGATTAATAAATTTAAGAAAATTATTTTTTTATTTCATAATTTGTCCTTCAAATGGAAAAGAAATAATAAATTAACTTTTTATTAAAAAAAGATAAATTAATATATAAAAAATTATGAGAATAATATTTATTATAATAAGAAATAAAAAATATTATGGCTAAATGTGATTGAGTCTATTAAAATAAAATTAGTATAAAATACGTCTATTATCCAACCTATAAAAGATGAATGAGGCTAGAATTTACTTATACAAGGCCACAGTATATCTCCTCTCCATATTGATTCCTTGGCACATTAGAAATGTTATCTACTGCCAAATTTGATAGAAGGGAAGATCTTCTTCTCTCCAGATATATTTATGTACTATTGATTTTTTTTAAAAGTTATAGTAAATTAATAAATCAAGGAGCATGTAACTTTAATCTCTTTCAATTTTATATAAAATTTTTATATTATTAATGAGAGAGAAGAATACATATTATTAAAAAAAAGAAAAAGTAATTAAAACTTTTTAACAACAGTAAAAGAATTTTTAATAATTTTTTATTGATATAAAATCACATGAATGAATGATAGTATAAAATTAATTTATATTAATAATAAATTAAATTTAAATTTATTTTTATATATTATTTTATAAATATCTATGCTATATTAATATAACTCACAAAATTACAATTGAAAATTATTGTACATAAAATTAAGTTATATAGTCAAATTTATATTATTTTTTAAGAGGGATCAATTTATATTTTTTCAAAAAAATTCTTATCCATATTAAATTAAAAAAATTTCAAAGGTTAGGGGGGCCATGGCCCCTAACCATAAAGAGGCTTGGCCTCTATTTCTTTCCCTTCTAAAGATCCCCAACCAAAGTGTAATTAATCAGTATCTTTCCTCTTTAAATTATATTTTACGTTTTAAAGGGTATAATATATAATTATAGTTATTAATAAAAAATTAAAAATAAATAATTACAATTTTAAAACCTATTATTTTAAAGGTCTTTATAATATTTACCAATTTTTAAGTTATTTCATTTTCTCACGCACAATTATCAACATTACACTATATTTTCTTAAGATGCATTCTTATCTTTTCAAGTAAACTTTACTTCATTATTTTAAGTTAAAGTCATCATATTAATCATAAAATATATGGTATAATTATCTTTTTTTACCAAATTATAAGCAACCCTCTGGTCAGGTCTCTCATCTGTAATTTATTTATTTATACTTCAGATCTCAATAGAGCACTCTTCCAATATGACTTAATTAAACTAAAATTTGGATGAATAGAGGAATACTATTATCATTTTTATTCAATACAATATTAATTAAAATGGATAATTGACTCATTTCATATTATAAGAAATTGTGAGAAATATTTTGATAACATAAAATTTTAATTATCAATGATTTCCCACAACTAAAAAAATTGGTTTAATTACTTGCGACCTTCATAAAAATTCCTCCATATCATTCTTTTTATGAAGTGAGCCAACTTCGATTCTTGAATATTCTATTTCTATTGTAATAGAAAATTCCTCTTTATATGTAAAAGCTCTTTATTCTCAATTATAAATTTTCATATAAATAATTTTTCAATATCTTGTTATTTCACGACAAAATATTTTTCTTTTGCCATCGATAAAAAAAGTCATACATTTCTTTAGTGAGAGGCATTATATATAGATTCTGTTTTGCATAATAAATAATTTAACTTATAATTTATTGACCTGATTAATAAGTTATAAGTTATGTTTTAAATGTATTTTTTATACTAATTTATAAGTTCTGATTTAATAAATTACGTAAAGTAGTTTATAGTTTATAAAATACTACTTTAAATTCTTTCTGAATCTATTCTTATTCTTTTTATTAATTTACAACCTATATCTTTTATAATATAAATTTAAATAATTTTTATAAAATATAATTAATTTAATTTTAATATAATTATATCTTAATTTTAAATTATAAATATATAAAAATATATATAAATAAATAATTATAATTTTATAATAAATAATAAAATAAAAATTATATAAATAAATATATAAATTTATAAAATATAATTAATTAAATATTAAATATTATACTTTTATTTTAAACTTTTTAATTATATTAATATAATTTAATTTTTAGATAAATATAAATTATTTTAATCATATATCTATTTCTATTAATATGTCCTTTTATATTTTTTTACAATTTTAATTATTTTAACAGTTAATTTTATGAAATACTTTAGTTAACTTATTAGTTATCAGCTATCAGTTAACTTATTAGTTATCAGCTATCAGTTAACTTATTAACTATAAAAAAGATTATCAATTATTAGTTAACTTATCAGTTATTTACGTGAAATAAGTCATAAATTTTGTTTCGCGCAATAAATAAAGTAACTTATAACTTATTGATCTGATCAATAAATTATAAGAATAATTTAATAATTAGTATATAGAGGTATTTCTTGTATTAGCTTATAAACTTATAAGTTACCTAGAGTAATTTATAACTTATAAGTTATTATATCTTCAAATTGTTTCTAAATCTATCTTTATTTTGCAACCCATACTCTTTGTAATATAAATTTAAATAATTTTATAAAATATAATTAATTTAATTTTAACATAATTATATCTTAATTTTAGATTATAAATATATAAAAATATATATGTAAATAAATAATATCATAAAATATAATTTATTATATTTTAAGTAATTATAATTTTATATAAATGATAAAATAAAAATTATATAAGTAAATAAATATATAAATTTATAAAATATAATTAATTAAATATTAAATATTATATTTTTATTTTAAAATTTTAATTACGTTAATATAATTTAATTTTTAGATAAATATAAATTATTTTAATTATATATCTATTTTTATTAATATATCTTTTAAAATTATTTTATAATTTTAACTAATTTAATAATTAATTTTATAAAATAATTTAATAAATTTATTAATTATTAATTATTAATTATTAATTATCAGTTATTAATTAATTTATTAATTATTAACTCATTTATCAACAACAGTTGCTCGTATAAAAGAGGGTCATAATCCCACCTAATAACTTTTCGGTCATAATAACTCAAGGTATGTACATCTCACTCGTACAAATCTCTACATTCTCCGATTCAATCCTGTCCGTTCACTTGTGGAGTTATTTACTCAGTCAATTTCAAACATTGCTGCAACGCCCATAACAAAGGAATAAAATACATTTACAAAAAAAAAAAAGGATAAATATAATATAATGATGCCGTGACATCTGAATACATTGTCCTAAGTGTTTAATTCTCTATCATATTTTTTATTCAAACTCAAAATTATATATATATGTATTCAGTGAATTATTACTTTTACTATTAATTACATTTAATTGTAAAATCAATTGTATTCACTTTTTAAAATTTACGTTAATTACATTTATACATTTTTATTTTTTTATAAAATAACATGCATCTTCTTTTTTTTCTTTTCCTTGCCAAGATGAATTAATGTAAGTTTAAAGTGTCCGAATAAAAAATGTAATTGTGTATTTCTAAGAGTAAAATAATAAATATATAATTAGATAAACTTTCAATCACGACCTCTCTGTAATTTGGTTTTCTTTTTTTTAAAAAAAAAATAAGTGAGATAATTACTTTAATGATTAAAATATTGATAAATTTCTTTCTTTTTAAAAAGAATCATTTCTAAGATTCGAACCATGTCCATTAAAAAAAAATCCACCTAACCAACATGCTTTTCATAATGTTAAAACACAACAATCCAATTATCATCACCAAATTATTATCATAATTGACGGTTTTTTTCTATCTATTTTTAAACGAGATAAAGGGACGAAATTAAGATGACATAAATATATAAAAATTTGAATTTATACGATAATTTTAGTTTAGTGGCATGACGCTATTGAAATAACCCCCGTACACATTGTTTGACTTGTTTGGGACGTTGTTGAGATTGACGGAGTTCCTGTAGGAAAGAGTAGAATGCGTGCAACTGATTATAAGTTAGAAGGATATATCACCGAATTTAAAAGTAAAAGAGGACAAATTACACAAATTATATGTAATTTAGACTAATATTTTATTTTGTGACATATTCACACCTGCATCTTTATTGCTATTTTAAAAATTGAATTGGTTATTAAATTAAAAATGAGAATGGTTCAAGATTCAAAGTTGAACCGATGCTATAATATAAACAAAAAATTATAATATATGAAAATTAAAAATAATTATATTATTAAAAATTTAAATTTATATATATAAATATGAAAACATTTTAAATATTATTAAATAATTTTCTAAGTTATAAATTAAAATTATCACAAAAAATTAATATGAACTAGTTCTGTAACTTTCATTTTAGAAATAAAGTAATTTTTAACTATTTAAAATATTAAACTTTAATTATATATAATATTTAATAAAATAATATTATTTTTATAAATAATATTTATTATTTAGAAAAATCGATTGAACTTATGATTTGACCAATTTATCACCTGTGGATTTTCTAACCAATTTTAGAAGTTAACCGGCCAAATCCCACAATCTGTTCACCATTTCTCCAGTTAAATTTACTGATTTGATCCTATTTCTAAAAGATAGGCTTTATGTATCTAAATAAGGGAGGATAAGGGTCAAATTGCTTAGCATAACATCAAGAATAATATCTATCACTCCAAATACTAGGGGTGGCAATTCATGTCCGCAGGTCGTGTTCGTTTCGGGTTGAGGGGTGGCTTGGACCCATTTACAATCAACCCGAACATGACATGAATAAATAAACAGGTTGACACGATACGACCCGTATAACCCGAATAATGGACAACCCGATTTGTACACACAGATAAGGCACAACCCGTTTAACCTATTTAATATTATCAACCCGATTATCAATTCGTCTAACAAAATTAACAACTTTCTGGTGAAAAATACAAACTTTAATATTGCAATTCTAAGTTTTAACATCATAATTAACATGTCTTTAACATACATATTTAAATAAAACATATATCCAAGGAAAATCCCAATAATAGAAGCTAACAAACTAAATAAAACACATATTCCAAATTTTTCTTCATCATATACTTGCTGTATATCCTTGACAGCATCTGCAAATTTGTCCTCAAGTACATGTTCAATCCTTATCTTCATTGTTGTTGTTGAGCTTGGACAACTTCCACATGCTCCTATTTATCATTTTCAATCCAAGGAAAACCTTGCTATGTCAGTTTAAATTAAGAAAAGTAAATGAAACTGTTAATAAAAAACTACAGCAAACAAAAATAATTACTACTGGTTATATAATATCGTTCATGTTGTTAAATTAAAGGAGCATTCACACATAGATTGTAAATTACTTGCTGTTGAAGATGACATTAAGGAACATTCACACACAAATTGAGTTGCTGTTGATTCTGTGATGAAGATGACGTTAAAAAGAAAAAAACAAGCAAGGAGGACAAACCGACAGAGCAACACCCAAGAAGAAGACGACAAGATGACATGGGATTCAACAAGACGACTTTGCTGACACCAACTCAACACTTTCTTATGCAGAAGATGTGGTGTGGATGAAGAGAGGATACATATAATCTGTTTATACTATATTTCTTATGTAAAAAGAAAAATCCTGATACTTTAAAAGATGCTATTAAAGCATTTAAATTATACATACGGATACGATAAAGAAAACTAACTTTATTATCTTTTCTTACAAATCTTAATGGTAGAATTTATACAATTATTTGTTTAACGTGTTTCATTGCATAAAAATTGAATTTTTAAAACCACTTTTACATCTAAAATTGATTTTAAAATAAAATTAAAAATAATGGAAGTGAAAGACTTAAAAAAAAAACCATAAAATACCATAACTTTGTCAGAGGACAGTGCAACATGCAAGAAGACAACAAGAGGAAGACAGCAAGAAGATATAGGATTCTAATTTTATACGAAATATACTTTAAGAAGACAACAACTTTGTCAGAGAAGGCACCTTGAACTGAATTATTGTAAGGTAAATTAAAGTAAAATTTGGACCAAAATTACTAACCTTACTTTAAGAATTTCCAAGAACATTGCTTGAGTGTTGTCCTGAAGCATTTTCTTCCCTATTGAGTTCCACATCCACCATGTCTTCAGGGAGCTCCTCCAAATTTGGTTGGAAGGATTCTATAATGTCATAAACAACTAAAAAATTAACCAGCAAATAAAACTAAAAATAAATTATTGTATGTTCATTTTTTAAATATACCTGTTGTACATCCATAGAGCCAATCCCTTGTGCAAATTAATGCTTCAACACATTCAGGTTTAAGGGCACTTCTAAATTGATCAAGAACACGTCCTCCAACATTAAAAGTTGATTCTGATGCAACAGTTGAAATAGGAATGCTCAACACATCACGAGCCATGGAAGAAAGTTGAGGGTATCGAAATTGATTTGCTTTCCACCAAGAAAGGATATCCAATTGAGTTTTCCTATCAACTCTTTGTTCATCCAAGTAAAGTTCCAACTCTGACTTTAGAGCATTTCCATAAAATTCCTCACTTTCAAAAGAGTCAAATTCCTACATTTGAATAAATTAATGCATTAGAACAGCAATCAAATTGTTGAAAAGGTAACAAGAAAATCAACTAGAAACAAATAAAGAATAATAACTTACATTCATTACATCTCTTATTTCTAAACTAAAATACTCCCATCCACTTGAGGTACCAATACCTCTATCAGAAGTTGAAGAATTTCTTATGGCTGGATTTTCCACATACTCATTGAAAAGGGAAAAAAGCTTATCTCGGACAATTGTAAATTCAAAAGAACTACTAATCCCATAAAGCTTCTTGTAGCAAAAGTCCACAAACTGAATTTTGTATCGAGGATCTAGTATGACTGCAATAGCTAATATTCTACTAAAATCACCCCAATACTTTTGGAGCTTTTCAAACATTTGAATAGCCATTTTTTTCAAGTACTCATCTTCACTTTTCATATGTTGTTTCAATGTCAAGTGCGCCATGAAAACAGAAGGGAAATACAAGTTTGAAGTGGGATACTTAGTTCCAGAAAAAACACAAGTAATTTCATAGAAAACTGCAAGAAACTTATTTATCTTTTCCACCTTATCCCATTCACTTCTAGATGGACAAGAAGTGTAACTAGGATCAAGTATTTCCAAATGTTGGAAAGCACGCTTATAAAATAAAGCACTTTCAATCATAAGGAAAGTTGAATTCCATCTAGTAGGCGCATCTTGCCTCAAACCTTTTTTCCCATCCAATCTTGATTGCCTAACACAATTCAACCACTTTTCCTTTTTAGCTTGTGACCTTCTCACATATTTGACACTTTCACGAATCTTACATATTGATTCATTAATTTCATTCAATCCATCTTGCACTACAAGATTAAGTATATGAGCACAACACCGAATGTGAAAATATTCACCATCACAAGGAAGTAAATTTGTTAAATTCAATTGTGTTATCAACAAATCAATGCAAGCTTTGTTGGCACTAGCATTATCTAAGGTAAGTGCAAACACTTTCTTCTGAATTCCCCACTCAAAAAGTAAACTCCAAATTTTCTCATATAAGTTTATGCCATTGTGTGGAGGAGGCATGAAAGAAAAGTTTAAAATCTTTTTATGCAACACCCAATCTTTGTCAATGAAATGAGCCGTCAAACAAATATAACCATCGGTAGTTATAGAGCTCCACAAATCAGATGTTAATGAAATCCTACCAGGAATTGATTCTAACAAAGATTTAACCTTAGCTTTTTCCTTTGAGTGCATTTTCAAAATATCAGATCTACATGTATTTCTAGACACAGATTTTATCTCGGGACGTGCATACTTAAGGGCTGTCATAATGCCTTCATATTCAACAAATTGAAAAGGCAAATCATGCTTTATAATTGCAGCAATCCATAACTCTCTAAATATGTCAGGATCAAATTTACTTGTAGTTAGTCCCATTTGCCCACTTTCTCCACTGATGACCATTTGAGCAATATCATGTGTGTCTAGCCTTGGACATTTTGCTATATGTCGTTTCATATTACCAGTTCCATATGTACCTTCAGCAATATACACTTGCCCACAAGCTTTGCATTTTGCTTTTTTCTTTCTTTCTGCTCCATAAAATGCATCAAAAAACTTCCAAACAGAAGAAGTGTACTTCCTTTTACGCTTTCCATGTGTTCCCACAATAGTTTTTGAACCCTCAACTTCCTCTAGTTCTATTTGTTCCTCATTTTCATTAACTGTTGGAAGTGAATCATCTAATCTCAGAGTTGTATCAAAGTTCTCAGTTGTGCTATTTAAATTCATCTGCATACAACAATTAAAAAAGATGTCATCATAAGTAGTAAACAATGAAATGACATCAATATACCACTTACTATATCATAAGAATCTTGATTGAAGCATATAATTATAAAAAATAGAACAAACAAAACCTAAGTCTTATAAAACATTTCTACAAATGCCCTCAATCATCCATAATGTCATCATAGCAACTTAATTTTGATAATACATCTTAATCTAAGTCAATAAATAAAATATCAGTTCCTCTTAAACTCAAAAATACGTCATGGATCTTTCCTCCTTATGTATATTCATCGATGAGAATGAAAGCAATAAAAAGCCACTGACAGAGTAAAGGCACAAACACGACAATGACTCAGTTAACCCCTTTTGAATTTTTTGAATGGAATGAAAGTAATAAATAGCCACTGACAGAGAGTTATAATATGCAATAGGTTGATAAGATCCTCCATTATTTTTATAATAAAAAATATCAAAGGATAGAAAGTGGACTTAGATCTATTTTGTTCTGTTTTTGGAAAAAAATGGGTTTTTAATTCACCTTTTTTATGATGATAGACACTAGACAGTGGAATTCTCATAAAATGACAGAAACATTTTCCTACATTTTAGTTAGATAGTTGACACTTCAAACCATAATAACAATATAACCTCCCAGTATGACTAACATTATTTGGAATGTAATTAAAGTGTGAATTTGAAAATGGTATGATATTTCAATGTTTCTAGCCTGAAATTGTGTTAGTAAAGTAGCCTTAATTGGTGATGTTCTGCCTATAAAGATTGAATATTCCTAATTTTTTTTAGCAATACGGTGTGCCCCCCCAAGTACTTCATCTAGGGACTGCACAATAAACACACTAATTTATTTATATTCATACTATTATACTTAGAGAGTGCAGTTTTATATACATTAACCATAAAAAAAATTAATGTTATGCGTTCCATATTTTTTGATATTTAATATGATAGTATAAATGATAGTATAAGTGTGTGTGTGTGTGTGTGTATATATATATATATATATATATATATATATATATATATATATATATATATATATATATATATAAATTTAAAACATGCGATGATATTTCATTTTTTGGTACATATCATGTTTTTTTTCTACATTTGTAAATAATAATAGTATTCTATTTTTTTTCTTGTTTTAATAGTTTTATTTATTCTCTCTCATATAAAAGACAAAATCATGGATTCT
Source organism: Sindora glabra (assembly GCA_020226215.1). Taxonomy (NCBI): domain Eukaryota; kingdom Viridiplantae; phylum Streptophyta; class Magnoliopsida; order Fabales; family Fabaceae; genus Sindora; species Sindora glabra. Next base: position 35,606,472 of record CM035230.1, read on the forward strand.
GATCCATACAAAAGAGTGCATCGTTACACATAAAAACATTAGGCATGAGGATAGTAACTTTTTAACAATGAAAGCACCATCAGTGCTGCAATTAACATGCAAAAACCTCACTTGAACTAGTATTACGTACGTATATACACATAACATTAAGAAATTAAATTTGATGAGTGGTCCTACAATAATGCAACACAACAAGTAAACAGAGATAAGTAGAACACTAACCATTGGAAGCAAAACCACCCCTTAATGTCAATAATGTCAATGTAATGTCACTAATTCATTATCATAAGTTTATTTTTAGCCTACTATTTATATTTTCACTATTCAATTTATAGGTATTGTCTCCCCTTGCATGACAGAATGATTTTCCCTCATTCAAACTTTATTCAAAGCCATCAAGTTAGCTTTTATCTCTATTGGGACATAGGTGCAATATAGACAAAATAAGACTATAAGACTAGTTCTTATCTCATTTAAACTTTGATTTTATTATTATTATTCTAGCACTTGTTAGCACCTAAAGACAAGATTAGATATAAGAGTCTAAGACTATAAGAATACTGAATACATGCCTCATCCCCAAAATTCATAGTATTACCTTAGAAAAATCACCAAGACTCACCACAAAGCTTTTAACTTCAGATAAAGCAAAAATCGAGTTGAGATTCCAAGATTGCCAATGCTGATCTGTTGTGCTACTGCTCTGCTACACTGCAACTAAGTGTTGATGGCTAGTTGGCTACTACACCTCACCGACTTACCATCCTCACAAGATGAGCTTGGTTTTTTTCAAATGGCTGAGTTATGTATAGCGGAACCAAGGAAGGGGAGGAGGATGGCAGATGGCTTACGGCTATAACAATATAACTTAGGGTTTCCAGTTTCCACTTTCCAATTTTGTTTGCTTTGGGCCTTTAGCTGTGGAGTGAAGACTGAAGACTGAAGACTGAAGACTGAAAAGTCTGAAGTCTAGACTAAGACAAATTGACAAAGTGTGGACTGTGGAGTCTGTCTATCTGTGACTGTGACTCTATGCGATGGAGTTTTACTATTTAGTTTTTGAGACTTTTTTTAGCATTTTATAGTTTTACTATAAGTTAAAAATATAAATTATAACTATAATAATAATTATTTAAAATTTTAAATTAATTTAATCATTTTTATAATATATAAATAAAATTATATAATTTAGTAAAATGGGTTACACGGGTCGGGTTCGGGTCCATTAACTCGATTATAGACCTGTTTAAAATAAACGGTTATAACGGGTTGACTCGAACTCGACACAAATTTTTTTCATGTCAAACGGATCGACCCGTTTATAACCTGAACCCGATTACAGTTGACCCGAACCTATGTAACTCGTGTCGTATTTTCATGTCATGTCGAAAATTGTCACCCCTACAAAATACAATTTCATTTCTTTAATATTTTTGTTTAGAATTTTATTATAGTTGTGAGGAACTGTACTGAATATATATAGTAATCATACAACAAAAATGATTAACACACGTGTAAATTGAACTTGAGTTTTCTAATTTTTTTTATTTTGAGCTGCAATTAATTAAATTTTTAATTTTTATCAAATTTGAATTAATAAATAGTTCAATTTAATGATCCAAAGTATTATTCAATTATCCAATAAATTTTAATTTACCTTTGAGTAAATCCCCTTTATCTTTATGTGAAATTCACTTTTTGTTACTTTTGTTCCCGTGATGTATAATTTTTTTTAGTTTTTCCTCTTTAAAATATATATTTATTCAATTTTGTCCTTCTATTAATATTTATATAAAGATTAAATTGTCTACAAAATTAGTTAAATTAATATTTCATAAAAATAAAATTGACAAAATATGAATTTCACAAAGACGAAAAAGGAGCTTTATTCTTTACCTTTTAGATATATGTATGTATTATTTTATAAAAAGTGTGATTGAAATTGTTAAGACAAAATTAATGTAAAATAAACCTATTATCGAATATGGGTGGACTTAATTAGAATATATAAGGTTACAATATATCTCTTCTCTACATTAATTGCTTGCCCCATTAAAAATATCATCTACTGCTAAATGTGATGGAAGGGAAGATCGTACTCTCTTCGGATACATTTATATATTATTGATTTTTTTCAAGTTATTGTAAATCAATAAATAAAAAAGCACATAATTCTAATCTCTTTCAATCTTATTTAATTACTTCATCAGTGATTCTAAATATGATATTGATATCCAATTGAATTTTTTTAAAATTCTTACAGAATTTTTTACACCCTCTAATAAATAGCATAGGATCTGTTATTATTATTTTTTTAATGAGGATGAAGAGTGAATAAAATAAGAGTATTCATTGAATACTATCTACACTAGGAGTTAATGCATACATACTACTTATTTTCCTGAGAATTGGCTCTAGTCAGCAGAAGAGTGATAAAAATTGTCAGAGAATAATTTTGATGAGTTCCTGGAATCAAAAGCAGTAATAATTAAATGCTTGGTTGACCCATGTTGTGTCTCTACTATCTAAAATTCTAAATGAAGCAATGGAAGAATTAAAGCTAGTTGACCCATGTTGTATCTCTACCATCTAAAATTCTAAATGAAGCAATGGAAGAATTAAAGCTAGTTATTCTGTATTAATCCATAGGTATATGTAATCAGCTTGCAACCAAATTAACTTGAAACTAGATTTTGCTGATGTTTTGTATTAATTCATATAGGTATAATATGTATCAACTGGCAACCAAATTCTGCTGTTTAGCTATATATATTATGCTTAAGATCTAAAAAATTTATCAATTTGCTATGTCCTGGACTCAGACCCATAATACTATAAAGTAGAGAAGGAAGAAATTCAAAGATAACATCGCATACTACTGTAGCACTAGTAATCGAAGGAGAATTTATCAATTTGGTGCACACAATACTCAAACTAATCATAACCATAGAATTAGGAATTATAATAGAGTTTTTCTTGTATTAGCTAAGAAATTAATTAGAACAAAAAAAATATTTGAATCATTTCAATTTTTTACCTTGTTAATTTCCTTTAATTCGCAGTGAAGATACAATTTCTTATTATGAAACTTCTAATTTTTTTACACAGTGCAACTATTCTAATAAAAGAAAAAAGATTTCCGCATATGTACTGCCCAAAAAGTAATTAATTAAGAACACTCCAAATACTAATCTTCAGCATCTCATTTGCAAAAAATGATGGGCAAGGTAGTGTAGAAAATTTAGACTATAATCTGATGGCCTGAATTAACTAAATTTTGTACGTATGTTCGCATCCAATTGTACAATTTTCTGCAACTACCATTCCATTGAGAATATCTGCAAGACTTAAGAAAATAATCTATCAATTAAACACTATTTATGTATAAAAAACAACAACTAATATACTGGCTTCTCTTTTTCTTTCCATTCCAAACCAAAAATCTGCATGGTGAAAACCTAACCTTGTACTCAGAAATGGTCTCCAGCTTTGGTGTCCAAACCTGATCCTTAGATTTGACCAATTGATCATAGTGCTTCTGAAGCTCAGGAGTGCTACACAAAGAGCTGTTACAGCTGGGGCTACCTGCTGAAGATGAAACCAATATTTTCTTGTCTCCATAGATGAGCCTTGTTATGAATTCTGGCACGACTTTAATCAATATCCTTCCATTGGAACCCTTCAAGTACTCAAATGAGCACTCTCCAAATTTTATGGGAGACCTGTTAGGGTTAGCGCCGCCGAAGGCAGCCAGCGACGCCGCCGAGAGGGACGTTGCATGCAAAGCGGTCGATGGGAAGAACAAAGTAGGTTTGGCCCGGCATGAGCTCGTCGTCGATGGCCAGCGCCGGAATCGGGTGGCCGATGAAGAAGGAATCTGCATGGCACACCATTTTGTCCGGAAACTCGAACATGATCTCCCCGGCGATGTGTTTTCCTTTCAGAGATCTTGTGGTTCCTTCCCAGAAAATGAGCTTCACCGAAGAACAATTGTGATGAGGTTGTTGAAAACATGGAGCTGTGGCTATTGTGTTTCCCATTTCACTGAAGATTTGAAATTTAAATTACGGTTTGCAGTGGCGGCAGAGGTACCTCTTGGTTGCAGCAGAATTGTGAGATAACATTAAAAAAAAAAGAAAAAGATTAAAACAGATCTAACCGATAAAAACAGATTGTGTTGAAATTGTGACGAGGTAGATAAAACGCATATTTGTGTTCGTATTTTGCAGTTGGAAGAGAAACGCAGAGAGATTTGAGAAATGGATGTTAGACAGACAAGGAAGAAGAAAGGTCTGGATTATATATACAAGGAGATGAGTTTAAAAGCAAGAAATTGACTTAGTTAAAGTCTAGGTTTGTTTTTGAGTAGTGTCTTTTGATGGGGTCGGTGGTCTGGTCAGCCAAGCCGGCTTTGAACGATTTGATATCTCCCTCTCCTCGTGATGTGATGTACAAGTTTTATATCAATAAATTAAAATTAAAATGTAAAATTATAAATTTTTAAATGATTATTTAATTTAAAATTATATTTTAATTTTAATCAATGATGTAATATATCTAATGAATATAATTTATTTCATTATTTTTATGTAAAAATAGTACTGTCACTTGAAATTCATAATTTTCTTATGAGTATGGTATACCACTCATGGCAAGTGGGGTATCGGGGTACACCATAAGACCTGGTTATACTTTAGATTGACAAATTTTCAATATATGTAATATGAGGAAATATTAACAATTAAATCTGAACAGAGGATTTTTCCTTGAATTTTACATGAGCTTATTGGGTATTAGTTTGGCATGTTTATGATAAATTATTATTATTGTTGGAATGAGGCAGAGTGGGGTATAGAAGTTGTCGGCAATGCAGAAGATGGTGGGGAGCCTGGTATTCGGATGGGCTGTCTTCTTCGCATTGATGCTATAGAGATGTCATTCTGTTCGGATGGCATATCTTTGTTTTTTGTTTTGTTCGGATGACTCATCCTATATTCTTTGGGAGACTTTTGAGGGCAGCTTTTTGTAACTGAGGAGTATCATTTACTTTATATTGTGCCATTATTATATTGGTTTATTTTTCTTCACCATTCATGTTTCCTGCCTCTTTGGACTAATATTTTTTTGTCACTCCCACAACTTACATTGGTCCTCTAAAACATAGAAGAGACCAGAATGCATGCCCCATATTGTCTGGTAATAGACATACCATACTCAATCACATTCTTTATAAATCTCTATTAATTTATTTAATAATTTAATTATTTCCTATTATTGATGATAAATAAATGTAAAAAAATTATTTTTTATTTCATAATTTATTTTTCAAATCGAGAAAAATAACAAATTAAATTTTCATTAAAAAAATAAATTGACATATAACAAATTATGAAAATAATACTTATTATAATAAAAAATAAAAAATATTATAGTTAACATATAATATAAAAATTTATAACGAATGTGATTGAACCTATTAAAATAAAATTAGCATAAATCACATGTATTATAGAATCCACAATAGATGAGTTTGGTTAGAATTTACTTATATGAAGCCATAGCATATCTGCTCTCTATATTGATTCCTTGCCCCATTAAAAATGTCATCGCCAAATGTGATAGAAGGGAAGATCTTGTTTGCTCCGGATACATTTATGTACTATTGATTTTTTTTTTAAAGTTATAGTAAATTAATAAAGCAAGGAGCATGTAACTTTAATCTCTTTCAATTTTATGTAAAATTTTTATGCAATTAATGAGAGAGAAGAATACACATTATTAAAAAAAGAAAAAGTAATTAAGAATTTTCAATAGTAGTAAAAGAAATTTTAATAATTTTTTATTGATATAAAAATACATGAATAAATGATAGTATAAAATTAGTTTACATTGATAATGAATTAAATTTAATCCATTTTTATATATTATTTATAAATATCTATGCTATGTAAATATAACTCACATAATTAAATTGAAAATTATTGTACATAATATTGTAAAATTAAGTTATATAGTCAAATTATATTATTTTTAAGAGGGATCAATTTATATATATATATTTTAAAATTCTTATTTATATCAAATTAAAAAAAATTCAAAGGTTAGGGGGAGGCTCCGCCTCTGTTTCTTTCCTTTCTAAAGATCTCCAACCAAAGTGTAATTAATCGGGTATCTTTCCTCTTAAATTGTATTTTACGTTTTAAAAGGTATAATATATAGTTATAGTTATTAATAAAAATTAAAAAATGAATAATTACAATTTTAAAACTTATTATTTTAAAGGCCTTTATTATATTTATCAATTTTAAACCATTTCATTTTTTCATGCACAATTATCAATATTACACTATATTTTCTAAAGTATAAGATGCATTCTTATCTTTTTAAATGAACTTTACTTCATTATTTTAAATTAAACTCATCATATTGATCATAAAATATATGGTATGATTATCTTTTTACTAAATTATAAGGAACTCTCGGTGTAGGTCTCTCATCTGCAATTTATTTCTTTATACTTTAGATCTCAAGAAAGTACTCTTCCAATATGACTTAATTAAACTAAAATTTTGGATGAATAGAGGAATACTATTATCATATTTATTCAGTACAATATTAATTAAAATGAATAATTAACTCATTCTATATTATAAGAAATTGTGAGAAATATTTTGATAATATAAATTTTTAATTATCAATGATTTCTCACGATCAAAAAAATAGTTTTAATTGCTTGAGACCATTTCATAAAAGTTCCTCCATATCGTTCTTTTTATAAAGTAAGTCAAGTTCCATTCTTAAATATTCTATTTTTATTGAAATAGAAAGTTCCTCGTTATGTGTAAAAACTCCTTATTCTCAATTATGAATTTTCATATAAATATTTTTTCAATATCTTATTATCTCACGACAGAATATTTTTCTTTTGCGACGATAAAAAGATCATACTTTTTTCTAGTGAGAGACAGTGTATATAGTCCTTCCTAATAACTTCTCGCTCATGATAACTCGCGGTACATCTCATTTGTACAAATCACTTCATTCTCCAATTCAATCCAGTCCATTCACTTGTAGAGTTATTTGCTCGGTTAGTTTCTAACATTTCTGCAACGCCCATAACATAGGAATAAAATATATTTAATAAAAATATAATATAATGATATAGTGACATCCGATTGTATTGTCTCAAGAGCTTAACTTTCTAATCATATTTGTGAATCAAACACAAAATTAAATATGTATATATTAAATGAATTACTGCTCTTTATTATTAATTACATTTAATTGTAAAATCAATTGGGTTCACTTTTTAAAATTTACCTTAATTACATTTATATATTATTATTTTTTATAAAATAATGTGCGCCTTCTTTTTTTCCTTGCCAAGGTGAATTGATGTAAGTTTAAAGTGTCCGAATAAACAATGTAATTGTGTATTTCTAAAAATAAAATAATAAATATATAATTAGATAAACTTCCGATCACGACCTCTCTGTAATTTGGTTTTCTTTTTTATTAAAAAAATAAGTAAGTGAGACAATCACTTTATCGATTAAAATATTAATGAATTCCATTTTTTTTAAAAAGAATCATTTCCAAAATTTGAACCATGTCCATTAAAAAAAAAATGCACCTAACTAACATGCTTTTCATAATGTTAAAACACAACAATCCTATTGTCATCACCAAATTATTATCATAATTGAAGGTTTTTTCTATCTATTTTTAAACAAGATAAAGGGAGGAAATTAAGATTATGACATAAATGTATAAGAACTTGAATTTACACTATAATTATAGTTCAGTGGTATGACACTATTGAAATAACCCTCCGTACACATTGTTTGACTTGTTTGGGACGCTGTTAAGATTGACGGAGTTCCTATAGGAAAGAGTAGAATGCGTGCAACTGACTATAATTTAGAAGGATATATCACCGAATTTAAAAGTAAAAGAGGATAAATTACAAAAATTATATGTAATTTAGACTAATATTTTATTTTGTGACATTTTCACACATGCATTTTTATTGCTATTTTAAAAATTGAATCAGTTATTAAATTAAAAATGCGAATGATTCAAGATTCAAAGTTGAACCGATATTATGATATAAACAAAAAATTATAATATGTAAAAATTAAAAATGATTACATTATCACAAATTTAATTTTATATAAATATGAAACTATTTTAAATATTATCAAATAATTTTATAAGTTAATAATTAAAATTATCACAAAAAATTAATATGAAACTTTTCTATAACTTTCATTTTAGAAATAAAGTAATTTTTAACTATTTATAATATTGAACTTTAATTATATATAATATTTAATAAAAATAGTACTATTTTATAAATAATAATAATTATTTTAAAAAAATAGATTAAACTTGTGATTTGACCAATTTATCACCTGTGGATTTTCTAACCAATTTTAAAAAGTTAACCGGCCAGATCCCACCATCTATTCACAAGTTCTCCAGTTAAATTTACTGATTTGATCCCATTTCTAAAACATTGGCTTTATCTATCTAAATTAGGGAGAACTAGGGTCAAATTGCTTGGCATAACATCAAGAATAATATCTATCACTCAAAATACAATTTCATTTCTTTAATACTCTTTTTCAGAATTTTATTATAGTTGTGAGGAACTGTACTCAATATATATAGTAATCATACAACAAAAATGATTAACACGTGTAAATTGGACGTGAGTTTTCTAATTTTTTTAATTTTGAGCTGCAATTAATTAGATTTTTAATTTTATTAAATTTGAATTAATAAATAGTTCAATTTAATGATCCAAATTATTGTTCAATTATCCAATAAATTTTAATTTAGCTTTGAGTAAATCCCCTTTATCTTTATGTGAAATTCACGTTTTGTTACTTTTGTTCCCGTGACGTATAATTTTTTTTAGTTTTTCCTCTTTAAAATATATATTTATTCAATTTTGTCCTTCTATTTACATTTGTATAAAGATTAAATTATCTACAAAATCAGTCAAATTAATATTTTATAAAGATAAAATTGATAAAATATGAATTTCACAAAGAAGAAAAAAGGAGCTTTATTCTTTACCTTATATATATATATATAGTATTTTATAAAAAAATGTGATTGAGCTTGTTAAGAAAAAATTAGTGTAAAATATATTTGTTATCGAACCTATGATCGGTAGAGTCAATTGGAATTTATTTACAATATATCTTTTTTTTATAATCGTAGGAAGTGGTTAAATCATTAGACGCATACATGTAAGAATTAGAGATCGAACCCTAGATGTAGCAGAAGATGTAAAGTTTTCAAAAAATATCGAATGTCACGTAAGATAAAAGCTTTAAACATTTACAATATATCCTTTCTCTACATTGATTGCTTGCCCCATTAAAAATGTCATCTACTGCCAAATGTGATGGAAGGGAAGATCTTATTCTCTCCAGATACATTTATACATTATTGATTTTTTTTAAAGTTACTTTAAACTAATAAATCAAGAAGTATGTTATTCTAATTTCTTTCAATTTTATTTAATTGCTTCAGTGATTCTAAATATGATATTGATATCCCATTGAATTTTTTAAAATTCTTACAGAATTTTTACACCCTCTAATAAATAGCATAGGATCCTTTTTTCATATGAGGATGAAGAGTGAAAAAATAAAAGAGTATTCATTGAATACTATGTACATTAGAACTAAATGCATACATGCTACTTATTTTCCTGAGAATTGGCTCTAGTCAGCAGAAAGCACTGATAAAAATTGTCAGAGAAATAATTTTGATGAGTTCCTGGAATTAAAAGCAAGAATAATTAAATGCTTGGTTGACCTTCATGTTGTATCTCTACTATCTGAATTCTAAATGAAGCAATGCAAGAATTAAAAGTAGTTATTCTGTATTAATCCATAGGTATAGTATATAATCAGCTTGCAACCAAATTAACTTGAAACTAGATTTTGCCGATGTTCTGTATTAATTCATATAGGTATAATATGTATCAACTGGCAGCCAAATTCTGCTGTTCGCTATATATATATAATATTTGAGATTTAAAAAATTTATCGATTTGCTATGTCCTGGACTCAAACCCATAATACTATAAAGTAGAGAAGGATGAAATTCAAAGGTAACATCGTATGCTACTGTAACACTAAGAATTGAAGGAGAATTCATCAATTTGTTGTACACAATACTCAAACTAATCATAACCGTAGAATTAGGAATTATAATAGAGTTTTTCTCGTATTAGCTAAGAAATTAATTGAAACAAAATAAGATTTGAATCATTTCAATTTTTTACCTTGTTAATTTCCTTTAATTCGCAGAGAAGATACAATTTCTTATTATGAAACTTCTAATTTTTTCTACTCAGTCCAACTATTCTAATAAAAAACAAAAAAAAGATTTCCGCATATGTACAGCCCAAAAAATAATTAATTAAGAAGACTTCAAATATTAATCTTCATCATCTCGTTCACAAAAAATTGTGGGCAAGGTAGTGTAGAAATTCAGACTTAATTATAATCTGATGGCCTGAATTAACTAAATATTGCATGTATGTTCGTATCCAATTGTACAATTTTCTGCACTACCATTCCATTGAGAATACCTGGAAGACTTAAGAAGATAATCTATCAATTAAACATTATTTATATATCAAAAACAACAACTAATATACTGCCTTCTCTTTTTCTTTCCATTCCAAACCTAAAAATCTGCATGGTGAAAACCTAACCTTGTACTCAGAAATGGTCTCCAGCTTTGGTGACCAAACCTGATCCTTAGATTTGACCAATTGATCATAGTGCTTCTGAAGCTCAGGAGTGCTACACAAAAAGCTGTTACAGCTGGGGCTACTTGCTGAAGATGAACCAATATTTTCTTTATCTCCATAGATGAGCCTTGTTATGAATTCTGGCAACGACTTTAATCAATATCCTTCCATTGGAACCCTTCAAGTACTCAAATGAGCAGTCTCCAAATTTTATGGGAGACCTGTTAGGGTTAGCGCCGCCGAAGGCAGCCAGCGACGCCACAGAGAGGACGTCGCATGCGAAGCGGTCGATGGGAAGAACGAAGTAAGTTTGGCCCGGCATGAGCTCGTCGTCGATGGCCAGCGCCGGAATCGGGTGGCCGATGAAGAAGGAATCCTGCATGGCACACCATTTTTGTCCGGAAACTCGAACATGATCTCGCCTGCGATGTGTTTTCCTTTCAGAGATCTTGTGGTTCCTTCCCAGAAAATGAGCTTCACCGAAGAACAATTGTGATGAGGTTGTTGAAAGCATGGAGCTGTGGCTATTGTGTTTCCATTGCACTGAAGATTTGAAATTTAAATTACGGTTGCAGTGGCCGCGGAGCCACCTCTTGGTTGCAGAGAATTGTGAGATAACATTAAAAAAAAAGAAAGATTAAAACAGATCTAACCGATAAAAACTGATTGTGTTGAAAATTGTGACAAGGTAGATAAAACGCAGAATTGTGTTCGGATTTTGCAGTTGGAAGAGAAATGCAGAGAGATTTGAGAAATGGATATTAGACAGGGAAGGAAGAAGAAAGGTCTGGATTATATACACAGGGTGATGAGTTAAAAAGGAAGAAATTGACTTAGTTAAAGTCTAGGTTTGTTTTTGAGTGGTGTCCTTTTGTTGGGGTCGGTGGTCTGGTCAGCCAAGCCGGCTTTGAACGTTTTGATATCTGCCTCCTCTCGTGATGTGATGTGGCTTTTGAGGCATAGATATATATATGTGGATGTATGTATGTATATATATGTATATGTATAAGTTTTATGTTAATGAATTAAAATTAAAATATAAAATTATGAATTTTTAAATGATTATTTAATTTAAAATTATATTTTAATTTTAATCAATAATATAATATATTTAACAAATATAATTCATTTTATTACTTTTATTTAAAAATCGTACTTTCACTTGAAATTGAATTGAAAAACTATTTCTAAGAGCAAAATAAGTAGGTATTATGACTATTACAGCCGAATAAAATATCATTTAAGATTACTTAATTATTTCTATATGAATTTGTATTTTAACTTTGACCATTCCGATGATTATAATTCACATTTTTTTTCTTTCCACTTTCACGTAAAGTTGTAAAATTAACGCTTCCAATTTACGCAAATTTGGTATATTTTATATTTTTAGAAACAATTCATCTTATAGCGACACCAAAAGTTAATCCTTTGACCTGGTTTAAAATATTCAAATCTTAAAACGTTGCTTTCATTTTTTTTTTTTCAATATATATGTCTAGGATTTTTCTTTTTGGTGGCTGTGGTGTGATATGCATGAATTTTGACTATTTATGGCAATAACTATGATTATAAAAGTAAAAGCAAATATAATTAGTTTCATATGAATAGCGCAGAAAGTGCTTAGGGGTATATCCATAATAATAACCCACTTGTCATTTTTTCGTATAATCGCACTATCAATTCAAAGAATTGAATACGTTTAGACGACCTTTGTCATATTTATGTTTTTATTTTTTAAAAAATAACGTTGGAGTTTAGTATTTTATACAAGATTTCAATTAATATTTATATTAAAATATTGCAAGAGATATTATAAATTAAAAATATAATAAATATTGAATCCTGTTACATAATTAAATTTCATACTAAGATAGATGAAAGAGTAATTCAATTCAAAGAAATAGCTCATCATCAATTTGATCCGTGAGATGATTCTGTACAAGATTTCCTTTTCTTTTAATATTTTAAATGATGATTTTTTTAATAAAGAAAAGTACTAATATCATTATTTTACACTGGATCAGAAATCAGTCATGCTATAAAACAACAAACTATTATGTGTATAGGAGGTTATGGAAATTTGATTCGTCTAAGAAATTCTATTTTTTAGAAAATAGAAAAGAAGTGGATTATTTAATTAGTTATTATCTAATAAATTGAAAGGAATAGAATTTTTTGAGAAGTTTTATGTTTTATAAAGTATGAAAAATTACTTATTTATCTCCTCTAAAATAAATTATACTTTCTATACTATTTATGAATATAATGATAAAATTATCTTCATTAAATTTAATTAATAATAATTAAAATTTATTAATTTATATTATAATAATATTAAAGATATAGTAATCATTTTATTAATGCTTTTTAAGATATTTAAAGTTAAATAAAATAGAAGATACAAAGTTACTTCTTAATAAATATTACTTATCAGAAAATATATATACAAAATTATTTTCTTGAAAATTCAATTTCTTGCAAATAGTTATTTTTTATATAAATCAAACGGTTTCTTATAGCTCAAGTTTACTATTGTCCCTTTTTTTTAATTTTTTTCTAGTAAAAAAACTAGAAAGTAAGAGCGATGACATGTGTTTGATACAGCTCTTTAGTTGTTATCATAGGTAGGAACACAAAGAAGGGGGCGTGAGCAAATTCTTTTATTTTAGATGATAACTATGAAATACAATGATTAAATTCAGTAGCCGAAATCTCTTCCTCTATCTTATGCCTCATAATTAAGGATATACTATTGACTGGCTTCACGTTCTATAGATGATAGTGCTATAGAGAAATTTTCGGGAAATGATAAAAAAAATAAAAAAAAGATATAAATATTAAAATTAGATGTTCAAATTTAATATAATTAAGAAGATAATTATTAAATATTGCATATAATAAAAGAGCTTTTTTTTAAGTCAAAATTTAAGAATAAAACATGCATATGCCTGTCTATTTTAAGGTCAAAGTATACCATTAACTTCTTTAAATACTCACTACAATACTTATAGATCACTTAATTTATTGAAATTATTCACAGCAAAATCTGAACAGAAATACGAATGATCATAAGAAATAATGAATTCTACCAATTTGAGCCAAATCAAGGGCTTCACTGAAAACAATTTGTTAACCGATCATAAGTCCATGTATGATTGTTACAAGGAATCCATACTTTAATGATCTCCTTCTTCCTACTTGTACTAAAATGACATGACATTTTTGTTTTGATGCAGAACATTCGGTTTAATTTATATACTGAATTCAATTAGCTTAAATAATCTCATAATTGAACATTCTAATTAAATCTTATCTGAGATTCAATAAAATAAAAAATAATCTTAATGAAACACCTTTCAATTATGAAAAATTATATAAATAAATAGTCCAATCATACTAACACCATCACTCAACATTATGCACCAAATTAAAATCATTCATAAAAGATCATCTCAAAAATGACAAATGTCGAGTAACTCATTGTATACTCAGAACAAAATTTATGGATCGTACCGATTAATTCGTAGGTTGGAATGAACCAAATCATCCAAAAAATCTAAATAGTTTTCATTGCAAGTTTATAAAAAATAATTCATGTGCATCAAAATTTACACATATTTAACTCGATTCAATCTAATTAACATATTTGATAATTAAAATATGTGAATCATTCCATAAAGAATTAGTGCAGATTGACTCGCCTAAATTTTATTTTATTTTTATCATAAATTTATATAAAACAGTTCGCTAGAGTTGAAATTCGCATTAATTTTGATAGAATTTATTTTGGTCTATCTGGTTGATTGCTCTATTATTTAAAATAAAAGATATTATTTTATAGTACACTGTTTACAAGTTACACTGAACGGTGTAAAATAATTTTTTATCGGTTCAATGTTCGAGACATGTAAAAATATTTTCCATATAAAAACACACAAGCAGTACCTAATTATACACGTCATCATCCAACTTGGTCGACCAGCATTTGGTATCAACGAGGCTTTGAAAATCGAATAATTTAACAAGCCCTTCCAAGAAGGGCATTTGCAATTTATATATCCAACTACTTTATTTAATATTTATATATATTTATAATAAAAAATAAATAGTTAATTAATATATGAGTAGGTGATGATGCGGTCCGCTCCTCAACAAATGAAAACCTCACTCAGTCTTACAAAAGCTGATGACAAATGGAACAACCTCTGTGGCCGGTTTATGACCAATCAAGTTCTCATTTTTTTCTAAACCTTATGACTTTAAAGCTTCAACTGCCAAGTTGTCTTCTTTCATTTTTTTCTCTCTGTTTTTTAAATTCTTTTCGAAGTTTTTAAGAAGTAGAGCGTAGGAAATTTGATTTCCACTTCGCCTACGTTAACAAAACGAAAAACGCCTCTACGAGATCTGTGTCGGTAATATTGCACTGACAAATTTCGAATTCTAAAAGAAAATGGAAGTGCGTTTGATTTTTGCCAGCATTTTCCGAAGCTTTTTTTGCCTTTGAATTTTTCAGTCTGTAAGAAAAACATTGACGGTGGAACATCGGAGGCGTAACAGGACGGGTAAATATTATCTTATTTTCAGTCCGTCAGAAAGATTTCGAGGGAGAAACGATATTTTACTTATATTTATAATTAAAAAGTTAATATTTAGAATTATAAAAATGAAAGAAAGTAAATTTTTTTATGAAAATAAGAAGTTATTTTTTCCAAAATTTTTATATTTAGTATTAAATGAATAAAATATTTTTATTTTAATATTTTATAATTATATTTTATAGAAAACATCAAATCAATTGGAGTCCTAAACTCCATTTATTTTAATGAATTTTTTTCATTAATTATAATTATGAAAAATATTTAATATATTCAATGTTTAATGAAGAAATGTGAAATACAACATCTTTTTTTATAAAGAAAGTTATTTTCATTCACTATCATGACTTTAGATATCAATTTTCTTTAATCACAAATTATAAATTAATATGTTACTCCTTTATTTATATATAACTAAATAAGGTTTTTTTCAAGAAAATATCTGAGGTTCTATTTTTTCAAGAAAGTTATATATAACTAAATAAGTAATATTGATGTATGAATAAAAGAGTTACATGTCCTTGTATACCTTAATTAAAAATTGTAATATCTAGTATAGTGAGAAAAATAATTTTTTTTAAATAGAAGAAATCTTCTTCTATAAAATACTTTATATTTAATATTAATAAATAAAATAATTTTTATTATTTTAGTAATTTATAATTATATTAAGAAATATTTTGGTCGAAACAACTAGGGATATAAAATTCAGGGAGAGAATTAGAGAAAATAGGTCCTAACTAGGTCTTATTAATGCCAATTTTGAGATTTGAAAGTACAATATGATGCTGGTTGAGATATTATGAATTGAGATCCTTTAAAATGCATTTTGTACTTTACTTTAGAGGATAAAGTACTAAAATTCATAATTTTATAAATAAAAATAAATAAAAAAATTAATGATAAATTTTAGTACTTTACTCTCTAAAATATAAAATGCACTTTGAAAGATTCCAATTGGAGAGATTATATATATTGCTGTCGTACTTACGCACGTACTATATACTTAGCATGTATAACCAATTAACATATTTAATAAGTACGACTCCCTCTGATAATTAGTTTCTTCGTTTATCCGGAAAATACATATTTATTGGATCTTGAGAAAAGCCGATAGGCCTAATAGTTAGTTAGCGTAATACCTTAAGGGCGGCATTTCCAATAATGTAATAAAATTTGATATTTTTCTGATGAGCTTTTTTTTCCCTCTATTATGTTTTAAATTTAAATTTAATCTTTTATGCATGTGTATTAAATAATTTTTCATTCCTATTATGATAAAAAATAACACCTACCTAAGATTTATTGATTAAGTTCTATTTATTTTCTTAAAATATAATTATGAAATATTGGAACGAGGAAAATTATTTTATTTATTTAATATTAAATATAAAAAATTTGAAAAAAATAACTTCTATTATTTTAAAAAATTTATTTTTTATTATCATAATTCTAGTTAAATATATTTTTTAATTATAGATTATATGATAATATATCACTTCTTTATTAATATACATATAAATAACGGATTATTATTAAAAATATTTTTCAAAGAAATAAACCGTAATATACGTTACATATCATTTGATCGTGATCATATACTTCTCTACCATAATAATTTATATTAGGTGTCCATATGTCATTGATAATAGAATGATATGTCTTCCCCTCAATATATTTACTACAAATTTTTTTATATTTCTATTTATAAAAAAAAGTTCACTATGGAAGGAACTCTTAAATGTAACAAGTAACAAAAAAACTGCATAAATTCTATCTTCATAAATTAAGTGTTCTTACAAATATATCATGATATTACATCATTAATTCATTTTAGAAGATATAAATAAAACGTAAAAATATTTAATTTTATGAAAAATAAATAAATAAATAAAGAAAAAAAATACTTTGCCCATATTTCATACAACATTATTTGTAATAAATCTATTTGTAATATAAAGTGTCATAACAATGCAATATGTGATTTGCACCTTTACAACTTTGTGCATTTTTGTTATGTTTTTGTTTTGTATCTAACAAAAATTAGATACACATCATTTAAAACTATTGACATTATTTCATCTTAATTTATTTTTAATTTTACTCGCCATCTTACTCTTTTAAAATTAAGATGTTGGTATTTAAAACTAAAAGAGAAATAAAAATTAATAATATAAATTAAATTATTAAAATTTCATTTCAATTTAATAAATATAAAAAAATATGAGAATATATGTTCCGTTATATTCGAAGGAAAATCTAGAATATGTGAATAAAATGTAAATAATACACATTATAAGTAACCTTTTCTTCATACATTAAATCAACGGTAAAAGTTAAGCCATATCACGTACGGGAGAAAAATGTATTTTTCTCCAGAAAGCGATGTTTAGGATTTCTAACGTTTTAGCGAGCCTGAAGCGACCCACTTGCCCTCTGTTAAGTTGACCTCCAATCCGTGCATCAATTTAAAAAGTCAACAGTTGAATATTCAACTTCTGTCGAGGGACACAAATTAACAATAATGTCATTCCACAGTATGATGCGGGGCAAAGCGCAATGTTTCATCCATTTTTTATCATAATAAATTAATTTTTTAAATATTAAAAAAAATTAAAAATATATAGACAGAAATATAATAAAAGAAATGTAGGTTAATGAGAGTATAGAATAACAAAATATTTATTATTAAAAATAAAATTAAAAAAATATTTAATATTTTATTAAAATTTTAAAATAACAGATAAAAAATATTTCTTTAAAATATAATAATTAATAAGGAAGGAGGACGGAGCAGTTTACTAAGAAAATGGAGAGAAAATAAAATACTATAAACTTGTATATTACAATTTAAATTAAAAATACCATAAGTACTAAAAATAAAATAAAATTTAAATTTAAAATCTTTAATATTCATTAAATTAAATTTTATAAATTTACTTTATTATTCTTTATGTGATGATAATCCTTGGATTACGCTTAAAATCTAATTTCAAATCGCATTTGATTCCGGCGATATAACATTGCTCTTTAAATTGAATTATTCGTTTGGGAATTGACTTTTACAAATACTCGGTTTAGAAAATTCAGTGCTTATGTAACATCTATTTAATTTTTTTAATGACGATTTTTAGGGAAAGGTTATTAATTAAAACATATGAAAAATTAACTTCATCAATAATATTTTTAAGGATTTAGATTTAATTCATGATTAATGTAAATTAATTTTACATATCACCTATTCATGTATTGTAATATTCATAAATATTGTCAAAAATTTTTATTATAATTAAAAATTCTTAATTATCAATTTGAGTGTTGGAGAGTGAGCATGTTTCAATTATGTAATATGAGGCTTGTGCCTTTTATTCTGAAAATCTTAATTATCATTATCTTTTTTCATAATGTATCTTCTTCTCATTTAATAATTTAATGATAGTGTAAAATATTTTAATAGACAGTATATCAAACATAAACTCTCTTTTTATAACTCAATTTTTTATATTATTTGAAAAACTTGCTGAAGGGAGATCAATTTATGTGGTGCATGCAATAAATTGAATTATTAACTTTTTTATTAGAATATAATTTTCTTCAATTTAATCATGTGATTAATTACAGGTAATTATAATGTATTCAAGATAATAAAAACACTGACCAACAATAACCACACATAGATTAAGCTGTGGACCTGTGGCTGTGACGATATTTTCCCATTATTGAAAGTCGTATTTTTTGTAATTTAAAATTTTATAATGGCAAGCTAAACATTATCGAACTAACGTAAAACTTTATAACTATAGTTTTTAATATTGTTTAAATTTAATGGTGAATTTTGTGAAAAATCTAATAGTTATGCAATGATAAACGTCAATAATTCACTTCGGTTTCCTTTGATTTTAACCCTCATAAGTAGTTTTCATGTACCAAAAAATGTAATAGGTTTTTTTTTCATATGTATCTTTCTATTCATATAATTTATTCTAGTTCAAGTATTATATTCTTGAAATTCTTCAATGTCTATATAAAATAATGATATCGCCACATTTATAATCCATTTCTATTATTTAAATCGTATTTCAGAGAGTGGGCTCACCGACAAAGAAAAAGGGGCCATATATATATGACTTAAGACAAATTAATCCCTTAATATTTAAAATGATTTATTTGTTTCCTTAAATGTAATATTCCAATTTGATTCATTTAAGATACAAACTGGATTGCATTTAGTTTAAATAGATAACTTTGGTGAAAGTGAAGATTGAAAATTGCAATTAGCACACTAAGAAATCATTTGATTCTAAAAAGACGTAAATTTTTGCCAAAAATTAAATTTCTCAAAAAATAATTTTCCATATATGAACTTCTCGAAAAGTAATTCAAAGTTATTTAGTTGATACAAAAAAGTAACACATTTTAGAAAATATTTTTTTTTATTTTGTTTGATTCAATTTTGAACTTTCTAGAAAAATATTAATAAAATTACTAGTATAATATTATTATAATGTAAATTAATATATTTTAATTATTATTAATTAAATTTAATCAGGATAATTTTATTTTATATTTATAAAAAATACAAAAAATAAAATTTACTTAGAAGTGGATAAATAACTTCTTATATTATATGAAAAATAGAACTTGTTAAAGAATCTTATTTTTTTGAATTTATTAGATAATAAATAATCAAATCATTTATTTCTTTTTTATTTTCTAAAAAAATGTGATTTCCCATGCTTTTTGTTACAAACTAAACGACTTCTAAATCTAACAAAATTTCAAATTTGTAAGCATTAGAGAGCAAATTGCTTCATTATTTGATGTTAATGATTAAATCAAAGTATTTTTACACATTAGATTAATTGTATAATTTTATATTTTTTGATATTACAAAATTTTCTTTATTAATAATTCCCTCTCAATTATTATAAGCTTGAAGTTATATTAAAGATTTGAGTCCTAATAATTAGGAGATTCAGTCTTAAATTTAATAGAAATAAGCGATTTAAACTTAATATAATTTATATATTAGATGAATTAAAACGAAATATTACATTAAGGAGACTAAATACGGTCACAAAAAATAGGAAATAATGCAATTTCACATAGTAGCTAATACAAAGTAATGTTTCATAAAAAAGGTTATCAATTGATAACTTTGAGGTGAGGAGGTTCAAATTTTCCTTTTGTCATCTCCTTTTGTCATCTTCTCATTTAAGTGCTTTCTCGTTTTCTCATTTAAGTGCTTTGTTGATAATAATAATAATAATAATAATAATAATAATAATAATAATAATAATAATAATAATAATAATAATCTTTTAAAGCAAAATAATTGTACTCAAATTTTAAATCATTCATTTATCATTCATGTGAGTTGATAAAGATGGTTGAGGGACATCTATATTAAAAAAAGAGTAATTTATCGAGGATTTATATCTCAAGTATTATCTAAAATCTTTTAAACATTATATTTTTTTATATTTAAAATCTAATGTTTATATATATTTATTTAATAGTTTAATTATTCTTTTAAAAAAATGCAATTTGGCTTGGTAACATTTCAACATTCTCTCAAGCCATTAAATATTGGCTGACTTTCACGTGCGGCGAATGGTATAATGGAATATCAAGGCCTGTAAACTAAGGAAAATAAAACAGTGTATATTGAAATAGTAGAAAAAATAACCACGTTGAAAGAAAATTACTTCATACGTAAAATTCTTTGTCCAACCTTCATTCACTAGGTTGCAAGATGAAACCAACGACTGAGTTATGGCAAACCAAAAGCCTTTGACCAAAATAAAAAAGGACAAACCAAAAGCCATTAGCTACACGTCACAAGGGGCGACTTGATGTTGATGTAAGCGCCGGAGTACTTACAACCATAACATTTCATAAAATTTAATTTTCTTCGATCTAGCTATTCCTTTATAAGTAATTATTATATACATCTTAGATTTAATATTTTAAGGAAATTTAAATCTTAAAAAGTATATGATCAATTAGTTGAAAATTACTTATATTTAAAAGACATGTTTCCCTTTAATTTTAAATATTATTAATGAGATAATAGTTAGTTTTTGTCATGGCTAATATCTAAACATGTGACCGATGTAGGATATTGCATTGAGTAACTAATTACCAACCTTACTTCAATAAAAAAATGTCATTTTGAGAATGTATAATGATGCTTTATTTTCATGTATATGATACTAAAAGTAAAAATGGATTATTATGAATTTATCATATATTATTAGATGTGTATGTACCACTATCTACTTCACTTGCCTTGAGACTTATGTCAATGTTAAAATACACAAATAGGCCCATTTCCATTCGAATAGTTAGTGGTTAAGCATTGAAGGAGAGAATTTCTTATAGAATAAGAGAAGCAAGAGAGGAAAAAAATTGAATTTTCTTAAAAATTTAATAGGTAAACAACAGTATTCAAATATAGATAAAACTTAATTATAACATAATGATACACCAATTCAACTATGAGAGACATTTGTAAAGAGTTAGTAAACTCTTATACCTTTACTAAGGGGAAAAGAAAAGGATAATTTGAGAAGTAACCTACCTTTCAAAGAAGCAAATATAAACACATGTAATATCAAACCCAATCACAATCATACCATCCTTTATGCACTGTTGTTGTCAAAAAGAAATTCAAATTATAAGTATAATACATTCATATACATAATTCCACAATTCAATTATAATGATCCAACACCATTCTCATACATATTATTGTAGCAATATATCACAACTTATTTACTCTTAAGTCAACAACTCAATTATATATCAAGAGAAAATAAATGAAAAATAACTAAATAACTTTATAACTCACATCCATCTTTATCCCTTACAAATATACTTTTATTCCCTTAAATTAACTTTATTCCTCACAAGTTGTTACCAAATCTAATATTTGAAATCACAATTATACATCACCACGCGATCTTAATTCTCAAGATAGGAATCAATTTGAATCATAATAAATAACTTCATACACAACTCAAGAGAATATAACACAAAATGATGATACCTCTATGCATGGCCTTACACCTTGTATTTATCATCATCTAACATTTATCAACTAGTCTTAATACCATGGACACTTAAATGTATCTTAACCATTTGTATAGCGTAATGTGTGTAGAGTTTTATAAGGTATAATTAATTTTATATTTAACTATGCAAATCTAAAAAACAACTTTGCAAAGGCATAGTTCATTATAAGGGACTAGAGAAAGATCTTCAGGCAGATAGTCTATTATATAATCCTTAAGAGTAATTTTGAGGATGCATAGTTGACTATAGACTGCCTAGGAGAAATCTTAGGCATAGTTAACTATGTTTGCCCAAAAAGCACATTTTTAATGTATAGTCAACTACAACTTAAGTTTTTGTAGAATTTCTTACAATTTCACAATTCATTCAAAACTTAATCATTCCTAATTCAATTATAAGACTACTATACTTAACCAAAACATCAATATTGTATTCACATTGTTATTTGCACTAGATTCAGAAA